>SSNR01000002.1:1178019-1212452 GCA_006937965.1 Callopanchax toddi
TAGGACAAAGCTCCAGTTCAAATCATCTAAAGCAAAGGCTCTTTGATTTTATGGGGTTTAGTTTTATTTGCTTAGTGAATTTGGGGGTTTTCTTTTAACCCAAGACAGTAAACTTTACTGAAGTTTTTGAATTTTTCTATTTGACACTCGACCTGTATGAATCTGTTCAGATAGGAAAAATAGACAGAATAATGTGACTTTTATTTTATAGTGAAGATACCAGCTGACAGATCCTGCCAGAAGTAACAAAGAACATAATGAAAGGACTAAAGGTTTTTAGGAATTAACAGTAAATCACAAGATGATGACACAATAATGCAGGACTGTAAAGTTTATGAAGCTGTAACCCTAACCCTAGTTTCAGTTTTTCTTAAATGAACCAAAACTAACAAATTTAATCCCCATTTTCTAATGTAATTATTCTATATAACTTGTGCAAAATGGTGTGTGGCCATCAGGCTCTACAGATTCTAAAATATTTTTTGTTTCTTGCACTAAGTACTTCAACCATGATCTCCTTCTCTCTTCTACCATGAGTTGGGATGTTTCACACCAGATTAAAACGTTCTTAACAGTGATGTGTTCTGCTCCACACAAGAACGAGACATGGAGTGATGAAAAGAAGGGATAGAGAGAAGACTGAGAAAGACATGCAGAGACGGAGGAGAGAAGAGGAGGAAGACACAGAGGGGGCTGCTGGCTAAATTAAGCCATTGTGACTCAAAATCCTCCTTTAATAAGGTTCATGCTGTCTACAACTTCATCATTTTCTCCTGAATGATAATTACTTTATTCAATCATGTTCAAGGTTTTAGTGAAAGCTAGCATTGATTGATTAACTTCAATTACCATGCTTGCATTTGCATAGATAAAAACTGCTTTTCAATTTGTGAGTGGCACACGGATGGAAACCCTGCCTTGATATTTGCATTTCAATGTGAACGGTGAAGGATAAAGGTGGGAGCGGGGGTCTGATCACTGCTAAGCCCTTTTCTGGTCGGCTGCGCCAGCATCTATTTTTCCATAAACACCCTTTGTTATGATGTTGGTTTGCTCCCTCCATGCAGAGACAGCCAGCAGTGAGCTCTGTTTGCGGGCTGGCTTGACGGCTCTGTTGGGGGATTAGGTTGCGTTGCACTACAACTCGGTCGAGAGCTTAGGTGAGCTCAGGCTGTGGAAGAGCGCTGCTCTCAAACTGTTGTACGTCAGGCAGATAAACAGAAGAATGTTGGGAAATTTCACACTTCAAGGAACTGTACACAGATTTACCGAGCTAATGAATCTGTGTACAGAACAGGAGGCATTAGGGGGCGATTAAAGTCACTTCATGTCTAAATCAATCATCATTATCCAGATATACTTTTGGTCAAATTCCTTATATCTCTACTCCATTGTAGAAATTCTTGCTCATTTTTAGATAACTAGATATCTTCTCTCCTGACAAGCTGAAGTCGTTTGCTTCTTGCCAACTTTAAGTGATAATGGAAAAACCAACAGATACTTGTAATTGCATTATTGCAGCTGGAAGACATGAGCACCTAAGTGTGAAAAAAAAAGTCCATCGACATTTGATCACGGTGAGCTAAAATAAAAAATAATGAGAGGAGGTTCTGTAACGTATAGGATTTCCATTTGTGCCGCGGTCCATGCAAAGGGACTGTACGACCATACAATGAGTGAAATCGCAGCTGTGCCACTTATGCACGAGTATTGGGATTACTGTCACCTTTGTCTGCATATTTTTCTTTGATTAATGTCACCCAAATGCTGTGTCTTCCAATTGAGAACCCGGTTCATTTGCATGATTTTTTGTACATGGTGCAAATTTGAGGATAAATTAGTCAGTCTCTTATCTTTGTTGGCATGGCACTGAGTGTTTCCTTTTTTTTTTTTTTTTACTGAAGGAAAGGAGTTTCAGAGCAATACTCCTGGAGAATTACACCTGTGAGATATGCTAATCATTAGCACAGCTATAATGACCTTATTTACCTTCATATAAAAGACAGAAATTAGCATTAGGTGCCCTAAATGAACGGGGAGTTAATAATCAAGGCACTCGCTTTTAACCCCCCCTCATTTGTTAGTTAGAGCAGCAAAACAGCAGCTTCAATATGTCGATGGGTTTAAAACATATCATAGTTCTGTCTCCTATTGCTGCCTTGGAGGGGAATTCCCAGATGGTGCGCTATGATTAGGTAGTTCACTTAGCTGTTTAGAAATGAGCATCTGGAATCACAGGTTGAATTAACACCACGGGTCCCTCATTTTCTCTAAATGAGTGTCATTCAATTAATCTAATTATTAGTCATGCAAAAACTGAAGGACTAATAGATTTCTATTATATCATCATTATTGTCTCTTTCCCACAAGTGCTTACATTTTAAAGAGGCTCGTGTGCGCTTAGTAGTCAGCGAAACAGCCCCTGGCTTCATTCAGATGCTAACAGTTTACTTACAAGTGTGAAAAATTGAAAAACAGGATTACTTTTTAAATTATGTCATTTGCATTTTTTGCCGTCTGCTGCGCGGCGAGTTCCAGTCGTCCTCATCCCCGGTCCTATCTGACGTAGAGCCCTGCTGGTTCTCATTTTTGTCGCGTAATCAGGGGCTGATTTAGACCTAGAACACCAGCTGAATGAAATTAAGATTCTGGTAGGACTGAAAACAAGCAGCATTGTGGGAAACATGGAGCAGGACTGAGAGCCACTTAAATACAGCACTGTATCAGCGACAGAGTCAAATGCACCTCAGAGGCATCATTAGCAACAAATACACAGATATCCTGCTTGGAAACATTGATGGTATGGGTGAGATGTTGAATAAAATAAGTTTAGAGAAAGGGAGAAGTGAGAAAGTGGAGCTGATGATTTTTAAGCATATTTTCCATCAGTATTTACAGTCAGAACAGATGATCAGCTCAATTTCTTTTACAAAAAAAAAATCATCTAATTCAACTCAAAGTGGCTCCTATTTTTTTCCTGTGCCCCCCTTACCCTTCCCTCTGGAGCCCCCGCTGGCCGGAAGGACCCTCTCCCCGGGCTGGAGTGGTTCCTGCTGGGACTGTTGTAAGAGGAAGGAGGCTGAGAAAGCCTTGCAAAGAGGAGGAGGAAAGGGGGGGTTACACCGACCTAGAGAACATTATCAGCACCTCCCAAACCTTACCCATCACCCTCTACCCCATCTTCCGTCCATACATCCCCTCCCCCATATTCAGACGCTTCCTGCTGTTTGTGTGTGTGTGTTTGTGTCTGTGCACTCGTCTCCATGTGGGCTTTTCTGGTGGATGCACGTCAGGGAAAGACATTCAGTGCTGCTTGTGCAGCTGAATGATTTTTAATAGTACATGTTTGTGGGCATGTAATTGAAACAGAAATTAAACATGTCCCAGAAAAGACTAAATCTTATAAAGAAAGGATGATAAAGGATATGCACAAGTGCAAAATATAATTACAAAATAAATAAATCAAGTCTCATAATATTCAATGCAATTTATGCAAATAACATTTTAAAAACTTTTACATTGATGTCGTTTTTGAATTTCACAAATATTCCTGCAGAATTTTTATGATATTCTTGCAAATTATATGCAAGTAATCAGGTAAAACTAAGCTGACAGTGATGTAAAAATCCATTTGCAAGTCAATTATTATTCTATTTTTGTTTTAAATGGCAGTTTGGTCTTGACCTCACTTTAGCTTGCTAATATTGTAATAATTAATCTCAGTTTTCTAAACTGAGATTGCCCAAAGTGTTATTTTTTATAACATTTTCATGGAAAGCCACTTTAATGTAGCACCAACACAAAACACTTTCTCCTTCCTGTTTTTGTTTGAATTCATGTCTATAATCATTATTATTTTAGTTTTCTTGTTATTATTTCTTATTCCAACCATTTACCTTAACACACTCCAACCCCCTTCAACAGCCCCTCTATAGGCCACACTTCAGATGGTTTAAAATGCAAACACCCGGGCAACTTAATTCACAAAGAACAGATACCAATTTCTTCTCAGCAAGAGATATATCAGGGATGTTAAACAAAGCAAACAGCGACATCGAATTCTGATGGCGCAAAGCTAAGCCTTCAATTTAAGCCTTTCCTCAGAAGAAAGGAGAAGTTTGCTTCAAATATATTCTTGGTTGAAAAAAGAGCATATTGTGTTATCATAAGAGTGTGTTTACCTAGTGAATCTACATATGGCTATCTAATATCTTTGTGCCACTGAGCAGGTTGGAAGCGGGAGTCCCAGGGGTTTCAAGGCTGGGATTATGCATGGCAGGGGGTTGAACTATTGCCCCTGAGTGATTGAAAGACCTCTACCAGCTTAGGCCCTGTTTATTGTACATTTGCATTGCTCAGTTCCTTGAGACTGCTGGGAACTATCAGCAGCCAGGCAGCTCCTATCTGGGCTTCTATAATTCTGTTTCCTCCGGATTTCCCCTCATGCCTTCAGGAGAGGCTGAAGGCTTATAGGCAATCATTGAGCCTGATTGACCAGTATATGTTCTGATCAATATCTCACACCAAGCCCCTCACGACGAGCAAAGAAAAATTTAAGTGTTTGTGTATTTCAAGTCAGTATTTACTCTGGCATTCGGTTTTCAATACCAAAGCACTTGTTTTGTAATCTGGATTAATGAGGAGACGGTTGATTTGGACCAGGCTTCTCTTTGCTTCGCTCATGAAGAAATGTAAGATTACTGAGACCATTTTGAAATGTGTTTGATGTTTTGTGTCAGTCAGTAGCTTCCTGAATCATCTCTTCCCACCGAAGAGCAGATCTATTAATAAAGATAATTGCATTTGGATCCATGCCCCGAAGTGGTCAACTATGCAATTTCACTAATTCATCCTGGTGAAAGGTTGACCTTAAGAAATGTAATTACACACACACACCTCGGTTACACAAGAGCCCATGAGGTCCGCAAAACGTTTACTGGTTGGTGAAGGTATAATTACCAGAAAACAATTAGCCCGTTTTAGTGGCTGTTTGCAAGAGAGTTTTTCAAGCACTGCTTCTGGCTTCGAACAAACAACTGATTATGAAAACTCTTTTACTAAATCGCACGCTGTCAATATTGACCCCTGGTTTGTTAATTAGGATTTTTTAAAACCTCTACTTCAAGCTTGAATTCTAAAAAAAATCGATTTTTTTGCCAGTAACACAACGCACCTGCGTCTTTTGAAGGCGGGGATCGGCGTTGCCTCTACATGACCACGTGGAATTAAGTGGTTTGGAGTTGGCTGGTATAAACACAAATCATTTATGAATTTTAATAAGTCCGCCCATGCCTCATAACTATGCATGACTTCATACTTTCATAATTGACAGGAAATATGAACTAGGCCAAGGGTCGCCCATTAGAATGACTTTTCATTTAATTTTTTGACAGCCCAATACACAAATACGGTGTCGGATTTCTTGAGCATATTCATGTCGTGCGCAGGAACCTTTCTGGTGGAGTCTAGCAGTAATCCCCCCAAGGCCAGGACCACCTATAATTACACAGTACTGCATTTTGTAGTAGTAAAGTAGATCAGACATCCAGCTTGTCCATTACAGTAGAGCACTGCAGTATTTCTGTGATTAAACACACAAAGATTTCACAAAATTAACAGGTATAATTATATCAGTGAATGCAACCATGCAGCTGGAGAAAAAACAGGGTGAAGGAATAGAGTGCAGCCTTTTGCACAAGTTCCGTTGCAGATGACCCCACCCCCTGTTTTTTTTTCCAACACCTACCCTGACCAGAACTGTTCTGCAGCTGAGAGGTGCTCAACACAATGGAACAATATAACGTGGGAGGCTGAGGAATGTGGGCTCCATCACCCTCCTTTTAGCGCAAGCTGAAACTCATTGTATCCCTAAGATGTAAATCTACACCTCTGGGCTGTAGAAGTGATACAAAGAGGGTTCTTGACGGAGAAAATTAACATTCATCCCACTCGCAATTAAGCAGACAGACTGACATTGTAGCTCCTACATCGAAGCAACACTGGGGGCTTTGTTGACATGGCGTCTGGACAGAGGGAAACCAGAGGAAAATATTTTCAACTGAGTCATCCGCTGGACACTGGTATCTGAAGACTGGAGTCTGCGTGCAAAACAAAATGCTTTAACTCAGTTTTCACTTTGTGTTGGGATGCTACTGATATAAAATCATCTCATCACTCCAGAAATCTAATACAGTATAGTCATACAAATTATTTTGAGGTGGAGCTCTGTAATAATAATGTTACCTGTTTTAGAAAACCACGAATGACCTCAGTTTGAATGTTAGTGTGTCGTTTGTCTCAGTGTGGCCCTGTGATGGACTGGTGACCTGTACAGGGCGCCCCCCCCCCCCCCCCCCCCCCGCGCCTCTCGCCCTGTGACGTTGGAGTTAGACAGCTCAACCTTCACTGGATGAAAACGGTACAAATGTACCTCAGTTTTTCAAAGAAACAGATTTTAGTCCTAATCCAACTCAAAATAACAAACATTTATTCAAGACAATATTTTTCCTACTTCTGTTGTACTTTGAGAGGATCACAGTGTAGGGAGACAGTTTGTCTGATTTTGATTCCTGCAAAAAGATCACCTGTCTAGTTCAAAAATGCAGTTTTGAGCAATGTTTGTGAAAGCTTAAAAGAGCCAACATTCATAAATGGTATCTATCCATGTTTATTCTTTTAGTTGAAAACAGCAGCGCTCCATTTCCATTAGTTTTTCTTTAAAGTTTTTTTTTTAAATAAATTTTATTTAATTCTTAAAAACAAAGTAAAACTAACAAATACAATTAACAAATACTTAAATGAAAAGGAGCAGACAGAAGAAAATCTTATACATAATCTGCCCCAATCCCCTAAACTAAATCACTAAAAAACATAAATTCATTTAACAATATTAACTCAAAAACATCTGCCTTTTTATATGTCAATTATTAACAACAACTACTTGATTTAACATCATCTTCACAGAAAGAGGAAGAACAGAGAAAAAAAATATATATACGTAACAGGTAGAAATCTAGATTAATTCTTATATTTTCTTAACATAAGGTTTTTAACAGACTTTTTAAATATTATAATTGAGTTAGCTTCTTTCTTTTCTGATTCCAGTTTGTTCCACAAACGGACTCCAGACACAGAAACACATCTCTCCAACACTTTGGTTCTGAATCTTGGTTTTATGAAAATCTCACACCCTTTTAAGTTATAACAACTTTGTCTTTTTTCAAATTTGATTTGGATGCTTCTTGGTAGAGATTTCCTATGAGCTTTATAAATTAGTTCCATTCCTGATGAAAGCAGTTTGTTCTTCTGCAAAGACTTGGAGTTTTTGTGCTTAAGCTGAGTGATCGGTGGTCAAAACAGGGAGAGCTGGTGTTTAGCACTGGAACCAGATTAGTGGAAACCCCTAACTGTGACTAGGCCATTACTTCATCTGTCTGGTCAGCATTTACTCACAGAGCTATACCAGTTAAGGTCAAATTTATTCATAGTCTTGACAATTCCTATAGTTTGACAGCAGATTTTGCTCTAAGTGGGCTAATTCTACAATAGATTATGCTTCAAATTCATGCCGTTTTTCTATAAATATCACAGAGATCAACTTCTTAACATCAAGCTAATAAATAAAATTACATGGATGAAAGGCAAAAGATTAAAAAAAACCTGTAGAGATGAACAAGCAGTAAACAAACCATCCTGGCGAGTGTTAACAGACACAACTCATTTCTCGTTAACACCGGACATAAGAATACATCACTGAAAGCATGAATACATTACCATCTGCTGCTTTTAATCCCAGACAGTTACAGTAGTGGCATGTTTTGGTAAAAGGATATCATTAATCATGGGTATAATCAGATGACATCAGGTCATGGCCCACTAAGTGTGTTTTCCTCATTATGGTAATACGGAGGAGAGGGGTGTGTGTGTTTCCGCTGCTTTTTTTTCTTTCCTACTTTGACACCTCTTTTCATGTCATCCCACTCCTCACAGCAGAGAAAGGAAAAGATTAGGAGAGCAGACTCAGGAAGTTATAATCTTTGAGCCAATCCTTTAAAACAATTATAAATAAAAGATGCATAAAACAGTAAATATTAAAGTTGCAACTTTAACTTATGAATAGACTACGAGTACAGCAGTGGAAAATAAGCCTCAAGGCTATTTACTGTCTCCTTGATATATGAAGTTTGTGGTTTTGATTGTGTGCGATTATGTTCAGGAGAATGACCTTTAGTGGCAACCGTATTGTAATGTAATGAGGACGTGTCAGTCTGCAGGAGTACAGTGATGAGACGAGGCCAGGCAACTGGCGGTTACGGCATCGATCCGCCCGCACAGTGAGTATAGGGGAGAATCTGAAATATTTCAACACCTCCTTCTCCTAATACACAAGTGGTTGTTGGATGTTGTGAAGCTGCACGGAGCTGTAAAGAATCAAGACGAAAGTATATTTAAAATCATGCAAGATAATGGTAAATACTATAAAAACATTAGCTCTTCTCCTTTATTTTTATTGATTCAATCGAAACTGTACATTTTCATGACAGTTTTATGTCATATTAACAATGATTAAAGAGGAAAAGATGAAAAACAGTTGGAGAGGAGGTGAAAGTGGAGGTGTTGCAGATTGATATGGTGATGGATTCTCTTACCTCCACCTTCTCATTAACTCTGGCCGGGGTAATACGACCGGGGAGAGATTTTCACCTCCTACTTCAGCACTAACACCAAGTCTCTAAGCCCTGCTTGGTAAGCCCTATCTCATAAAGCACAATTAACTGGACCAATCAGACAGGCTTAAAGTCACTCCTCTAGTGCCTTAACTCCTAATTAACCAAAATACATCATCAGCGATGAATCAGCCCCGTGGATTTCAATCATAATCATAGTCACTCATAAAGTAGTAATTTGCTGTGACTTTTTCCTCAAGGACTGCTTGGTTTAATTTGTATAATAGGAATTAAAATTCTATATATTTTTTTGTCAGGTCTGGTTCTTCTAAAAGAAAGACAGAAAGTCCGTTTATGAGTAAACCTTTGGCTGAATGTGATCTGAGGTTGTACTGACTAGTTTATCTCAGGGGTGTGAGTCTTAACTATGGAAGCAGAGCGCTGGTGAAACATTAATCACCAAAGTATTATGGCTGATATTCTTGGACAGCACATTAATTCAGGTGGCTATTAGGCTGCCTTGCAGCCAACCTTCAAAAAAAGGTCCACATTGAAATTCAGTTGACAGTGCACAGTGTGCAAAAAGCTAACTATGGTGTTAGTACATCGCAACAATAAGCAAACAAATTAGAGAGATGTATTTAACCAGTATAGTGGAACCAGTGCTGCAAAAATCACTTCAGTAGGCCGTATTCTGGACTGGTACCGGGTCTTCTGTGTATTCCTTGTCAACACAGACAGACACTTTACCTGTAGATGGAAATAAAAAAGAAAGGCAGAAGAAACACCAATTAGAATGGCTCGCTCTCCTGCACTCCCTCAGAAAAGCCTGGCTCTGCTAAAGGTCAGCCTGAAATTTGAATGACAGGGCCAAAGTCTTTTACTCATAATTTTTGTGTTTGCAATAGATTTCAGAGCAATTCACAGCCTTAAAGGCCTTAAGTGGAACAGCAATTAATTGTAATGAATAATCTGACAAATCTGGTTGACATATGGCCGCTAATACTCCTCCTTTCTAGAGGGAGCAGTGGAGGGATTAGATTACCTCAAATGAAATCTGGGAGAGCGGTGCCATCTGCATGTACGGGGGAGAGGCAGCACACGTAGAACAGGACGTGGGTGAGACTGGGGTCTGCTCCCTGTCGCATGAGTTCCCTCAACCTCACCACCAACTGATTTGGGAATTGAGGCGCTGTTTTTTTTTTTTTTTCATCTTATTGAGCCAGCTGCCTCTCATGAAATAAAACGTAATAATGCAGCGGCGTTGCCTAAATCGAACCCGCTGAGGAAAGCAAACAAACATGACAGAAGTGATAAGTGTTAGGTAAACATATAAACAACACCACCGCCATGTCGAACCATCTGAGCGCAGGAAGGTCCTAACTTTATTAAAAGCACTTAGACGTGTGATGAATTATCACTCCGCGTGCACAGCTCATTGGAAAGCGGTGAGAACTTTATTATTTTGTGACTGTTAGAGGGGTGTTATAGGTGCAGAGACTAAAGTACTTTAAATAGTATCAATGCAGTAAAAATAGCCCAGACCTCAGCTCTATGAAACAATGCACTGGTGGGAGTGTGCTGCTGTATCAACAGAGCTGATGGGTGTAGTGGCGTCACACAGCAAACTCCTGCTAAAAGCCTGATAAAGAGGTGGCATTCTGCAGGATGGCTCTTAACAAGCAGCTGATATAAGCTAATACATCAGCTCAGTCATTTACAGAGAGGAAATGCTGTAACACTCAGGCATTCCTCGTTTTTCAGCCTGCAGAACAATCATTTAGAGCAATATTTGTATTTGATATAACAGTGCTTAAAGGAGTATTACTCTAAGTCTGTGTTAGTAAAACAACAGAGAGCTTAGATATTTTCCTTTTCAAATCAGAGACTATAATTCATTTTGATGCATTTATATTTTCTGCAAATGTATGTATCGTGGCTATAACAGATTTTCTAATTTGCTGCAGATTTCTCATCTTCCATCCCCTGAGACGGAGAGCTGTTCCTGCAGCAGCACCACCAGTTTCACATACCATCTTTTGGGACAGTCCCATTGTTGCATACTTGCCCCCATTCTGTGTGCGTCTGTGTTAAACATGATCTGTTTAATCAACCATCCAAGTGAGAGAATCCTCTTTAAAATTCTGCAGGATTTTTTCCTCTCTCAATAGAACACGTTAAAGAGATCTTTTGGACATTTTGAAGAGAGAGCTTTAAGTTATTATTTTTCTTGTGTAGCTTCCTGAACAGCCTCAGCTGTTTATAACCAACAGGAGTGATGAGCTAACTGCTAGTTCAAGCACAGCCAAGTTGCTGCTTTCTTTTAAAAATCTCCAAAATTACACTGGTTCAAATTCAAGCAGCATTTTTTTTATGTTTCAGCAAAAATTATCTTGTAATGGTAAATTAAAGGATGTGTAAACATTTATAATATAATATTTATAAATATTGGATCTATTTTAATACACTTTGGTCCTAGCTAAACTCCAAAGAGCTGTTAGCTGATCAGCTAAACGCCAAAAATATGCTTTTTGTCTGAACAAAGGTCATCCAGTAAGCTATCCACAATTATTTATAACAGCTTTATAATTTTTGCACAGAAAAAAAACATTTGAAATGGTTAAAATATTAATTTATTATAAAATCTCACATAATCAGTAAACTAAAATAGACTTTAGAATTAGCTTGTCTTAGACTAACTTTTGGAGGCCAAAAAATAATAAATTTCCTAAACTTCTTAAAACATTTCACCTTATTTATTTCTCTTTAACACTAAGCATGATGCTGGCACAAAAAGTACCTCCAATAAAGTGTACTTGAAATAGTGTTTACCAAAAAAATAGCTTATTTTTGTTCTCCTTTTTAATACTGTCCTATTTTATTCCATGAGACAAATTTTAAGAAAGAGGTGCAAAATGTGCTAAGTTATTGCAACCTTTTCAGCTGAATTTGCTACGCTCATGTGAGAAACACTCATTTGGAACGAAGCTCTACATGCTAGGCTACATTAGTGCAGCCATTTTTGAATATTTTGTTTTACGACCCTACACACTTTTTAGAGGTGGCAACTTTGACCTGAGAAAAGAGCCAAATTCCAGGCATGTCAACACAACATCCTGTCCTCTTGCAGGGGTGTGAAGGAGAGTAATTGATGAGCGGAGGTGGCAGAATAAGACGGTTCCTCTGCTCACATCTGCTTAACCATCATCCACAAACTCACCTAGAAAGCATCGACTAATCACCTCATCCAAAGTCAGCGAGTGTCAGCTTGGATTATCAGTCACCAACGGCTGCTTTCTGATCATCACTTTAGCCTCACTCTGATACAGAACGCTGGATTGGCTCCACCTGACAGAAAGAGGAGAAAACAACAATTCATAATCACTCTTTTCTTCTTATGAAATACATTCTGAGCAGATAGTTCAGGGGCCAGGTCCCTTATTTAATTGCAGGAATGGAATAAAGAGCGTTTTCCGAGGTGCTGGTGTGTGGCTAGCATAATTGCCAGGGAACAGGTCTTAATTTAAACAGGGGGTAATTATCATGCAGAGCATACCCACCCAGAATGTTTGCATAACTATCACAAGCGTTTTCATAAATGATGCTTTAATTAGTCTTAATTAGAATTTGTTTAAGTCAGCAGGGAATGCAGGGCCCGTGAAATGATGTATGTAATAAGCATCAGGCCCCGCTCTGTTTTTCCCCCCTTACTTGGGGAATAGAGCTGACAAAATCACATCACATTAAATTGATTCAGTCAGAATTAAAATTCTTATGGTATTAATTAAATGTGGGAAGATCTCATTAGCAGGCTGTGTGGTGAGGGAGAGACCCTCTCTGCCAGCAGATGTGATGGTGTCAGAGCTGCTGTACATGCTCGCCATTAGGGCCCCCAGACAAGGGGAAAGTGATGATGGAGAGAGGAAGGGAAGAAGGAGGGAAGCAGGTGAGGATGGAAAAAAGAGAGAATGACAAAAGACAAAAGGAAAGCATGCAAGACAGAAGATGGATAAAAGGAATTTAGAAGAAAAATCGTGAGAAAAAGAGAAAGAGAGGTAGAAAAAAGCAGTCTGTGTCTGTGTGAGGAGGAGGAGGAAAGCGAGGTGGCAGCATATTAATGGGCTGTGGGCTCCTGACCATCTATAGCTTTATTTAGCTTCATTTGGTCTATTTGGCTCGAGGAATTCAATAAGAGGAGAGCTAATGACTTGACCAGATACCCTGTTATCAGCACTGATGAGACACTCTCACTGCTTGACTCTTTATACAGCTACAGTAGTCTAATAGGCCTCAGGAAGATTGCTGCCCAGAGTGCAGACCTTCCCTGTGGAAATATAGAACATGATTGTGCCTCAGGGAGATTTGCTTGTGTCTTACAGCGCTCACCTGATCCCACTGAATCACTATTGACACACTTCTCAAAGAGCTGAACTGCAGAACATCCATCTGAGTCATCAAGTCTTTTTCTCTCTCTTCTCTCCATCCGTTTGTGTGGTTTTTTTTAACTTTCCCATCCTTTGGGTGACATCATCAGAAACACAGGGGCTGTTATGAGGTCAAACTTAAGTGAACAAAGGAATAAAACGAGACTAAAAGCAATATATAGAGTTACAGCATCTTTTAGATGGCAGATATTTCCAATATTGTCAGTAAATATGGTTCAGAAAGCAGCCTGGCTCATGTGTTCCTAAGACTAAATAATACAACACTGAGCACTTTTTTATAGACAATAAAATCTAAATTTCTGAAAGAAATCTCTTTATATCCAAAATGGCTCCGTAAAACACCTCAGGCCTACAGTATATGAGGCAAGCATTGTAAACACTGGCAACCCTGCCCCGAATGGAATCCAATGAAAATGATAATGGAGGAAACAATGGCTCCGGGCAATGTAGCAGCAACCCAGCACTCCTAGTGTTACAAGGCATCACTTTCCCTTTATTAGGAGTAAGCATGACTGTTAGTAGGTCCTGCATAAATATTTGGGGTAAATACACAGTATATCATTTTTCTTCACACTTGAATTGCATTATGATTTCCATGCAGACTCAGGTGAACAGGGGTCAGGGGACTAAATTAAGTGGGTCCTGGAAGCAGCTGCAACGGTTTCTCTCTTTAACCATGCTTGGCTGGTTAAGCTATCAAAAGCCGCTTGTACATGCATCATAAAAAAACACTGTGCGTGTGTGTTTAAAATGGTATTAAAATACTGTTGACCCTTAAAATTAGAAAGGGAAACACGCAACTCTTTGCATGGCAATTATTTCATGTCCGTCTTGAGCACAGTAGAGTGGGGACGTGTGACAGAGGCCCCCTCGGAAATTTATTGATAGACAGAAATGAGGGGTTTCAGTTATGACAATGGGGCGTGATGACATCACATCATAAAAGCCCTCTGCAGGGTCAGACGGCACACGCCGCACGGCTCGGGTCTTTGTGTTTGCTATGCATGAATATATAAAAGATAGAGTAGGTTAGGGGTTGACATTGCTTTCCTGTGATGTATTGTCTCATCCACTGCTATGCTAAGTGTTATTTTCTTCTTTTCTTGTGGTGTGTGTCTGTGTGTGCGTCTGACTGCAGGTTAAGATTTTTTTCTAAGGTCCTGACTGAGCATGCTCTGATGGAGAAAAATCACACAGTTAATAGTTCTTGTAACAATTACCCTCTTTGACTAAATGTTCTTTATCATTTCTACTTTAAAAAAGACTTGCTGTATCAGTTTTCTTGGGAAATGTGTCATTTTAAATTGGATATGTGCTTTAAAAATATAAGAATTGTCTTTATTGATGAACATCTAATCAATAAATACATTTAAATTAAAATGTTTTGCATCAAAAAGACATTTTAATTTGCTATAGCTCTTAAAAACTCCATGAAAATGTGAGAAAAGCACCATCTTTCTCCTAATGGGCCTTTAAAGCACAACACGCAAACTTTCACATCTTTCCATAAATATGTCATTTATTTCATTTCCAACGTGCGTATCAGTTACTCTACTCTCTAAGTTGATGATGAAACTTAGCAGAGGCCATTATGATAATTTAGCTTACTTAAAATAATTAGCCGTTGTATATTCATTAGCCTTTTAATTGGTTAACTCTGGGGACTGCGAGCAATTTCAGTCAGTCAAATACACTAATCATACACACACACATGCGCACACACACACACACACACACACACACACACACACACACACACACACACACATAGAGAGCGACGAGTAACCTCCCCCTGAACTTTTATAGAGCACTCTCCCTCCAACCTCACTCCAGCTTTCAATACAGCTGTCAGTTTTTGGCCAGAGAAGCGAGCTTTAACTCAGAATTTGCAGCTTTGTCCTTAGTGAGAGGAAGTACCTGTGACATCTGCACTGACATGCTGGAGATAATCCTCCATGTGATTGTCAGACAAATTGGGGGTCAGCAGCGTTGCAGACAGGGGAACGTGGCGAGGGACACGGAGAAAATGTTCAATCGTGGGCCAGCCCATTCGGGAGCCTCCCTTTTCAGCCTCTCCAGCCTACAGTTCATCTCTCTTTTCGCGCTCTCGCTCTCTCTTTCCCTGCCCACAGCTGCCGGGCTTCCACTGGGAGGAAGCTGTATTATGGCTGGGTTAATTTACTGATTAATATCCAGCCACTAGATCCAGCTTTCCCCAGATGGCCAATTAAAAACTACAACTGGCAGTATGCTTAGGCCTGACAGCAGGTTGCCATCGGGCCCAGGGCCGGAGGCTGTAACAGAAGGTGTGGGTCCTGTTTGGGCCTGAAAAAGAGCCGTTGACGATCCTTTTCTTTGACTTTTTGCACCAGTCACACAAACTGAAGCAATGTTAGAGAAGAAGAGAAAGTATTGGGCTGCTCCAAAGGACACCAGCTATTAACTTACAGTCCAAAAGACATCAAGGTAGTTCAGTTTAGAAATATAATTCATAATTAAATGCATGTAAAGTCTATTAAGCACATTTATTGTCCTTTTTTAACATATTTCTGAAAGTACAAATATGTGCTACTTTTAGGAAAAATGTATGATAAAGACCTTGTGAACATTAAACTGAGTAGATTATTATCAATCATCTTTGTGAACTATATATATATATATAATTGTATATTTCCACATATTTAGACATTAAAAAGAGATCTGTTTCTTTACATATTTCTAAAGCTTCAGGTGTTGACTTTTCTTCCACTAATTACATTCAAATTGCAGTAAATTGTTTCATTCTGTGCACTGATCACCAAACCTTTTAATAAAAGTCGCTGAACTTATCTTCCTTAATGCAAAAATATGATAGGAGTGTTTATTCAGTAATAAATAAATATCTTATGTTGAATGCTTCTAAATACAAACGCCATATATTAACAATCATCTCTGCCACAGTTCAGCTAAAAGCTGCAGAACGTTGTCAATAAGTAATATTCTCTATCCTGAAACGGAGCCGTGGTAATTTCTCTATAATAACAAGCACATTATGAGACAGTGCTATATTTAGGTGGAAGCCGTCTGAATACAGGTCTTGTTTTAGTACCGACACAAACCTTATAAACGGGATAGGGTCACCATGGAAACTCTGTAAATACAATGGCCGCTGTTCCTCTTGCAGGAAGGGTAATTAATAACTGAATTACAGAGGCGATAGAAAGCCCATGCAGCCTCTTTAGTCTCTTGATAAAGGAGACTTTAATACAAACAGTTGTACTTCTACTGGGTCAGCTAAACCAGAGATATCTGGGCCATCTCTGTTCAAAGAGAAAAAGGCCACGAACAGAATTGATGGCCCGTTTCATTATGTAATTGCCTCTTTAACTTCCTTGTTCTGAGCAATCGCTCTTTAAACTCAAGCTCAAGGTAATATATGCAAAGATATGAGGGTAGTCTCGCAGACAGATAATTTAGTAAATAGCTGTAATCTTTGCATCACCTTTAACCACCCCGGAGCTGGCTAATATGTCATCTTAAAACTGCGCAGCGCGAGGAATGAGGTATGGTGCATAAAAAGCTGATCTGCTGTACATCAACACAGAATGTTCACCATCATGCACACTAGAGGCAGGTGTGGCGAGCAAAAGTATGATGTAGAGGTGGAACAAGGCTTGAGACAGCCTTTAAGCTGCCACCCTCAGTGTCGGGGTACAAGGAGCACAAAGCTGGATGTGATTACCTACAAGGGAGTGAAGCTTCCTGCCCTTCGACCCTTGAACTTAAGGTGTACCCTACATAGAATCAAAGTAAACACCGAGCTACTGCTCAGAGCCTCTGAAGTGGGTAGATGTGAGAACACAACACGAGTGACCCGTTTCCTTTCATTTCCCTCTTCATAAAGATCCCCACAAATGAAAAAAAAAATGCAATGCAACACCCAAAGCAGCGGCGAGGAAGGCTGTGCTCTTATTGAAGGGTCAGTTGTAGGATCACTTGGAGAAGGTCACCAAAGAGCCCAAATTCACACCCCATAATTGAGTAACAGGGGTCGCTGATTAGAAGAACACTAGACAGTGGTCGGAATAGCTCATCTCATGTTGAACAGAAAAACAAAACAAACCGGTGGAAGAGAGCCCTGTAAAGACAGGATATTGGATGATCTTCCCAGGTCCACCACTGTGATAAAGAATGAGGAATTAATTAACTGAACAGCCGGATCCAACAGGAGCCACTATATCAGCCAGACAGAGAGTGAGAATTCCTTTATGTAATTAGATCAATTGGGCATGAAGTGAAGAGGCTTCATCCAAGAGCAGTGTGCGGTTCTGAAGTGGCTTCCCTGACTGGGGTTTGATTACCTTCTGATTGTTAATGCAAAATTAGATGGAGCCACAATGGTATAAATCCCTTATTTTGTCACCGTGTGTTTTGGAGGATGATGCTTATTTTCCAAAGACTAATGTTTGAGGGGCTTAGTTTTGAGGAAAGCTCCCCCCTTTAATGTGCATCATAAATAGTTTTTATAGCAAATGTGATTGTCACGTTCAAATCATTAGAGGTAATTAACTGCTTCTCTGATAATTCACCTGAGTGCTTTATGTCCACATATTTGGCTTATAAATTACATTTAGAGGGATGTGTAATTTTTAAAAAGGTCTTTTCAGCTGAAACTGTTTCTTAAGCGTTGTGCTGTTTAATACTGGCCAGCGGAAAAGATTCATTTGATGACGTAAGTGCAAAAAAAACCCCAATAATCTGTCAGCTCTTTTGCTTGGAGAGTATTTCTTCTTGATTATGGACCTGGGGTTTAAGGATGGGTGGGGGTGTCCCAACATAACCGTCCCATGGGAGGAGATATTGTGGCCCAGTGGAGCAGTAGAGTGCCATTGTCTTTGTCTGTCTCTGCACACCTCGAGTCGCAGACAGAGGACGTTCGTGAGGGATGGGTCTCATCGTCCGGGGGAAACGGCTTGTGTCGGCCGCCCACACCGCGCCTCCTCTGTGTGAAATTGGCTGAGAGGATGTAGACATATTCCATGCACTGATCCATGGCTGAGTATAAACAAGAGAGGATCTCGCTTTCACTCTTAGAAGGTCAGGAAGCTTCCCCGTGAAACAGTAAGTGACACAGCCTCTCCCGCGCTTACTAACGGTCTGACCGGTGGAACTTGACCCCCAGCCCCCACTTTTTTTCCTCCTCCTCCGCCATGACTGTGACGGCATCTCGTGCACAACAGACTCATCCTCTCACCGTGGGGTGCACTGATATTTAGTGGCCAGGTATGCCGACTTAATCAACGGTTCTCAAAGTCACAAGAAAGCTCCTAACACCTGTACTAGAATGTAAACACTTCTCTAAGTCACATGACATGACTTCAAAAAAAAAAAAGAAGAATTAACTCCTCGTTTCACC
The DNA here is from genome assembly GCA_006937965.1 of Callopanchax toddi. NCBI lineage: Eukaryota > Metazoa > Chordata > Actinopteri > Cyprinodontiformes > Nothobranchiidae > Callopanchax > Callopanchax toddi. Next base: position 1,196,526 of record SSNR01000002.1, read on the forward strand.
ACTAATACTGACCGAGGCATAAAATCTGTGCTTGAAATCTGACTGCAGCTGAAATAAAAATGAACTGGGGATGACATGAATGTAATTAAAGTGGCTGACACTTTTATGCTGGGTAATGGGAGTCCAGGGCCCAGCTATTCCCCGACGAGCTTCTCTCACAGTATGGAGTACATTTTAATTCCACCCTGCACAATGACTTAAACACATGGCCTTCATGGAGATGTAATGTTGATGTGTAAATAGGATAAATGCCAACAACCGGGGCTTAAAGGGTCCGTAGGAAATAAACACAAAACGTATGAAATCACTGAAGCGTTGTGGAGCATGCAGCAGTTTTCAAAATTAGTTAAATGAAAGTTTAAAACAAAAGGAGCAGAGCTTTTCTGTGTGGAAATTAGACAAAACAGATGAACCGTGTTGCGCATCCTGACACTAATACCCAGAGCATAAAAAAAAACAGCTAAGCATCGTCGAGTCAGTAATGTATTTGTTAATGCAGGTAGGGAGAACGGAGCTTTTAGATCACAGTGGGGCAGATAATGAAGAAGTTAATAAGAGAAATGGTACTCTGAAATGGTCCTCAACCATCCAGGTCCCCACAATTTAATCTGTAATAAATAATCTGGCATCATTGCAAGATGGCATCTCATAATGGCAAATGAAATATGCTGGTATGATAGGTACAATAAATCTGGATTTTCCTATGGTTCCCTCAGGCTAGGACAATATGCAACTATAGTGCTCTCTGTCAGGAAGAGCAGATCTCAGAGCCATCATAAAATCTAAATGGGCACTAATTAGGCAAGCCTTCCCTCTCACACTTACTATTTCTATTGACATTTTCAGCGCACCGTCCCCTCCTCCTCCTCCTTCCCCCCCCTGCACTCCTATAAGTCACAGAGAAAAGAACTCCCAGGATTGCAGAGCACAAAGCTGTTAAAGGGAAGTTCAACTTAGTGGTAATGAACAAATTTGCCCTCCCTTGCTGTACTGTTTCTTTTGTCCTGCACCCAAACACATTCATGCATTTAAATTGTGATTTGCTTTGTAACAACCAGTGGTTTTAGAGCCATGAACATACTGTAAAATCATCTTTGATTAGGAAAAATAACATGATTTAAAAGAAAATGAAGAGGAAATGCGTAGTGATGATTAAATAATATCAAATTTACAAAAATAAATACATTTTGGATTAGCTGTAGCAGCTAAAACTATCCCAACACTTAATTTTTTAAGAGGCATGATGATAACATTTCTTTTGGCACAGCAGTAGAGTTTAGTTAACTTCTCTGTGGGGAGCACGGAGGTTGAGAGGTGGCGAGGAGGTGAGGAGTGGTGGGATCAGGTAAATATATACGTATGCATTCCTGTCTGCTTCAAATTAATAAAAATCTAATGCATGCTTGGCACAGGACTGCTTGTTGAACATATGCTGCAAGCACGGCTAAGCCATCTGGCTCAGAGTCAAGTATTCCCACCAACTGTAGTCTTATGCTACCTGACAGTGGAAAAGCTTTATTCCCCTGGCATCGGGGGCACAAATGGAGAAATATTATTGAAATGATTATCTGCATCAAGACTCAGATTTGGGCTGACATTTTGCTGGCTCTGTGTAATCCGAGGGGTTGTCTAGGAGAGGGCGGAGAGGGGGTTTGCCGGTAAGCCTTGGCGGGATGATTAATGAAGCAAGGATACTGGGTGGACCCAGCCCACCTCCACTCAGACCCAGGGGCCGAGCCCCGCATATGAAATTGGCCTCCGCTGCTCATCTCCCTGGGAGAGAGCCACTGATGATCCTCCAGACGCCGCCGTACCTCCAGTCACCAAACAGCACTCCAAAGCCACACCAGATCCGGGCTTAGAAGGTGTCGTCGCACCGCGTTGGCTGGAAGAGGGAGTCTCAACAGCATCCATACACCTGCTCCTCCATCAATCACCTTTCTGCTCACTTTTTTTGCTTTTATAAATGTTCAAAATTCAAACTTCTCTTTGGTGTTATTAAGTGTCTTGATATTAAAGTTTTTTTTTCTGTGAATCCCTCTCTCTTTATTTAAGAGAGATGATGTATTTTAATGCTGAAAGTTTCACGATTACAGGTGACTTTTAAAACTTGCTGAAAAAAAATCACTACCTTTTGAAGTCACAGTAGAAAAGCATAAAATAATTTTTACAAAACATGACAAGTGTCTTGTGTTTTTTTCTATAAAACCATACCTTTTAATAACTATGACTCCCTCTGTGCTTTACATCGCTGCAGCAGCATCACAAGGCTTTCCCTCACCCCGTTAGCTTTGATAGATGGGCTGGTGAAAGCCTCTCAGGATGCTTGTAATCGCATAACGGCAAACTCAAGTCTTGACCAAGAAAAAAAGAAGCTCTAACACTCAGAAGCTCAAAAGGAAAGGAAATCATTCCAAAAAAAGGAGGAACATCTTTAATCACTGTGTGTCGATGATTAGTCATAGACAATGTAGCTTTGTTAGAAGTGTGCTGTAATTAATAACGAGCCCAGAACCGAACAATTGAGGGAACGACTGTCATGATTTGTACAATACCAGAGAGGTGATTTCTAAATAGTGTAAATTAGGTGTTTACCTATTGTGATCCAGCCTTTGACACCGCAGCTTCTTCGTGCTTGAGAACCAGACTAAAGAGAATGATTAATTGCAAGCTCACTGCTTTTACAGCTTCAAGAGTAAATCAACTTCTGAGAAGTGCTAACTTGCTAAAACATAAACTAATTTTAGGCCCCAGATATTAAAATATAATCCATCTTCTTCCTCCACAGGGAAAGCTAATTAGAAAATGTGACTGGCATAAGAGAGGAGAGGTGGAGGAATGGTGGGATTAGGCTCGGGGAGCAGCAAATCACACCCCTCTTGCTAAATCTGGGTATTTCTATAAACTTCCCAAAAACTATTATACTCAGTGCCTCACAATTTGTCAGATTTTTCAAAATGAGAGCCAGGAAGTTATTTTAGTCGAGAGAAATTGCATGAATTTAAAATATTACCAGAGGAGGAGGACTATGCCTGGATGAAAGAGAAATGAACTGACAAAGTGTCTGTGAGAGGAATTTGTGCGCTGTTTTATTATTATTTGTAATGTTTGGCCATGTCTGTGGGTTTTTATTCGAACATCTACTTGCTACACGTTTACTTTAATGCAGTAACCAATAAACAGTCATTGCCTGAGGCAAAGGGGCCACCTGACGGAGACTCAACTGAGCTCTTGTGCTCTTCGTATGTAGTGACCTTATGTAGAGAAACAGCCACAACCTATTGTACCGAACATTTTACTTCTCACAGTGAATACATCTAAATGGAAAAATGTCTGCATCATGCAATCATAAAAATTTAGGACGAAATCCTTTAATATTCAAGTAAACCCATTCAAATATGATTTTGACATTTGGGGTATTTAAGGATAGATTATGTTGGGTTTTTTTTGTAAAGCTAAATGAGAGTGTGCTGCATGCAGCATGACATGGTGCAACAGATCTGAGTGGCCACAGCCAACCGAGCTCTCCGTCGAGTCCCAGAAGACAATCCCCTGAGAGAAGAAATGCTCTGAGTGGTGACAGCTTAAAGGCAATAAGCCAATAATAAAGAGCAGCAAAGTGGCCATGAGAGAGAGCTCCATTCCTGCTGCATTCAAAACAACCCAGCAAACAAGTGTCCCTAAGTAATCTGCAACCAGGTGTACTGTTTTTCACAAGTTCTTCTGCACCATTTAGTCTAGAATTATTGGAAATGTTTTGAAATGTTGATTGTCTTTTGTTTTTTCTTTCTTTCCAAATACCCAAATGAGTAAGTGGGATGCAATTTTATCGAGAGTGGCACGCAGTCAATTTACTTTTACAGTCTGTTAACCCTTTCAGTATACGACATAAGTTCATAATCCATTTGCAGAGGCACATATTTTAGTGCTATAATAGCTGTACAATTGCTGCCCTGCTGAGAGTCGATTTGGCTGCACCAAACGCTTTGAAATGCCTTCCTACTGTCTGTAACGACTGAGAAACACTCAAAGGGAAATCTTCAGAATGCAAATTGCACTTAATCTGGCTAAACTTTATTTCATAATGTATGGACCTGACACGGAAGGTGAGGGTACATTTTTTAAAAGCATAATAAAGAACAAAAAGGAGGTTTTTAATGGAGAGCAATGCAAAATGCTGTGCATCACATAACAAAAATATTAGGAAAAAAGCATAAGAATTGTATATTCTGTTATAATTTTTTTAAAACAAGAAAGATATGACATTATAATTAAAGATGAAGCACTACACGGAATTAAGCAACAAATATCACATTGCAGTCTCATCCACTTAAAAAAAACTTTTAATTCTTCCTTTTTCTAATCAGCTTGTCTGGTAGAAACTTTAGTGGATGGTCCTGCACTTCAGCCAGGAGAGCATGTGGATGAATTTCTGGGTTAGTTTGGGAGGAAGAATGCTGCAAAGGAGGGAAGTGACCAGTCTGTGATGGGGGGGGGCGAAGCAGAGGGGAAACTCATTTGGTATTCAGCACTGCAACATTGCCATCTTTTGGCCAGACTGTATATAATCTGAAATCTGGAACCTGCTGCCGATGCACACTGGGGTTCTTAAGGCTTCACACAAAGGCAGGTAATGGATGAATTCCATTGTCGCTTAGAAAAATTGCATTATCTTATAATAATTTTCTTTCTGGTTTATCAAGAATCAATATTAATAATAAGCTTCTTCTTTTTTTTTTTGCAGAGAACATCAAAATAACATGAAATTTCCAAACTTTATCAGGCATTTTCTATCCCTCTGTTGTTTTATAATTCAACAAAATCCATGTGATGGCATTCAAACCCTAATCCAAACGCTTTTTCTCTTCATCCATCATCTATTCCCCTTCTGGCAGTAAATTTACGAACATGTGGTGAACAAGAAAAGCTCGAGTGGGTATTCTTATCCCCTACCTGAATAAATATTTGTCTGACGTGGCCGCACCGTGCTGTTTTCCCACGGTGGTGTACGGGACATCACGGATAAGAGAGAGGATGGGCTCTGACAGAGAGTGACAATTCATCCCGTCATCCCCCTCCTAACTGACATGTCACATTCTCTGATGACTTTATTGTGCTCCCTGTCACTGCACTTAATCTGTGTGTCAGTCAACCCACACCAGCACCTCTAGACAGCACAGCTAATACCCACCCTTTTTAATGACATTAGATTTGGAGTAATGCCATTCAGCATAACTCTGATATTATCTTCTATTTGCATCATTCAGCCCCGGCGACGCAGCCAGAGCTCGGCCCGATAGAGAGCTGGTCATTTCCCCATCCATTTCCACTCGGATGACAGATGTCAAGATGGAAACTGACTATTATTTACTCCGGCCATGTTTTTATCACACGCAGACATGATGTCTCACTTTACTCCAGGCTGTCTGCCAATGCATCATAGCCTCTCTTTTTGTGATTTTGGGAAATAAGTGCTCATTTTCTTGGTTAAAAGAACAAAAAATTGTCTGCTTTAGCTTCTCTCCTGCAGCCTCAGTAAATTAATAATACCTGCTTATGCATGCCTCAATGAGCATCTGTACTCTTTAAGGCGCGATGATAACATTATAATGACATGCCACAAATGATTCTGAGCCATTCATATTGGCTTTCCTGTTGTTGAGAATGAGTGTGCAGCATTTACAGCCTATCATGATTAGAGGTAACAAAATCTTTTTTTTTCCCTCCACTGTCAGTGCATTCTCTCTCCCATCAGAGCTCCTAGTGCCTAATTAAATGTATTTAGCATCATAAATATTCCAGGGGGACAGGTTGACACAGTGAATTAATGTCTCGCCTCAATGCCACAGCTACTCGATTGGCTGAGGGGAGAAAGTTAGCCTGATGCCAGGTGAATGCTGTTGCTTTCATGTCTTGTTATGAAACCCCATGTTGCTTTTGCTTCCTAATGCACTGAAACTGAAACTACATTGATACTGATTAAGTCACAGAGCAGGAGAGGAGTCACCTTTGGAATATCTGCAGGGGAAAGAAGCCGATTCTCTAGGCAACCTAATGTTTAATCATTTGCAATGATCCCTTTAGACTTTATCATTCCTTGTTATTGTGCAACTGAGTGACACTTTTTCACACTTTGGTAAATCTATCCTCCATATTTCAGGCATCTTAGCTGTGAAATGTTGCTTTTTATTCATTGTGGAAACATGAAACTTTTAATTTTTTTGTTGATTTGATCACTCAGCTATAATTGAACAGAATCATGGACACATTCCCACCTCAGATTACTGGAATATTCACCAGTGTCCTCTGCTCAACAATCTCACCGATCCACAAAAAGGACAACAGGGAATTCTGGATATAAAGAGGAATCTTTGCATTTATTTGCTGTATTTTCTCTCTGTGTGTAAAAAACAATGAAGAGCATTTATGTCATATAAGCTTCCACCAAACTGGGCCGAGGGGGAAGGAACCGGACGGAATTATATGATATTATGTTCATTTTAAAATTCAGATATTTTTCCTCTCGCCTCTGAACATGCTCCGCTTTCCTCTCCTCAACACGTATAATTGCAATATGCAAGAGCTAAACTAATTTTACGACACAGGAACACCTGTATTCATCTCCATATTAATAGAAAACAGGAAGTATAAATCCCAATTTTCCAGCAGCCAGTGTCAGTGGAGATGTTCCTTGAGGGAGAAGGCTGTCTCTTCTCCATTAAAATATCGGTGCTCTCCTCTCGTTTTCCCTTTAGAGCGTCCGTTTTGAGCCTAAATCAGATATCATAATTATGAATGGCACCTAATCTCCATCACTGGGCTTGACACTTCTAATATCCATATGTGCCAATGAGCTTTTAAGTTTCCACTGTTGGGGTGCTCTCTGTGTTGAGTTATAGTGCTGCTCTAGAATACAGGCCCCTGTGAGTCTCATTTAGCTGTGGAAGAGGGAGGATTGACTGATAGGCTCATTTGGGTTTAACACAAGTGCAATGCCCTGAAACATCTTGTGGGAAAGTAGAGAAACTTTAACACGTTTTTTAAAATAGAAAACAAAATTTATAACTTCCAAATTAGGTCTCAATCAAACATAAAATGCATAGATAGATAGCATTTTGGAATAATTTCATAATATTTAGTGTGACTTAATGCTGTGTTCTTGTCTCCCTCTGTGTGTGTCATTACGCTCTATGGACAGGAAGCCTTGTCAGGTCAGGCTCTACAAAGCCACGTGTGTGTAGGTGTTCTACCTTTCCTCATTAATAACAACAAGCGGTGGTCTAATGAACTTAAGACAATGCTAATTAATGGATGAGAACAAAGGCTTAACATTTCTAGAAAGTGCGAAGCGCCAAATCTGCTTGTACGACAGCGTTTAAGCCACCTTAATCCGCTCGCGATGCGCCTCGACCACCAGGCGCCGGGGCATGTCAACGGGAGCAGCTCCACACCTCAGCAGATAGAGTCACCTGTGACAATCCTTTATGTGCTGATAAAGTAAAGGGAAGTCTCTCAAGGAACAGTGCACTGACTTCGCAGAGGGTGTCCCCAGGGAGCAGGTGTCAGGGTTGTCTATCAGAAGCCTGAAAGGAGAAAAGGGACGTGTTACGGGCCTCCATTGTATCCGGGTTGTCATTGACTGATCGGGTCCATTTAGCTGGCTTTCACAGTGAATGAAACCACCTGAATAGATGAAAGCGAGACAGCCTTCCTGACAAACAAGGAGCCCTGGAATATTCATGGAGGATCTGTGAGGAAAAGATTAATGTATTAGAAATTAAAATGGGGCCCGGACGTATGATCTTGCTCTAACACTTGGCCAGACCTGTGTCACCCGCCGCTAGCGCCTGAAGTCGGCACATGCCGCTGCCAAGGTGGAGAGGAATCATTAAGCACCCTGCCATTGTGTGAGCAGAATAATCAAACTTCACCCCCCCCCACCACCACCACCACACACACACACACACACCTCCACACCCCCTTTCCTCATTCTTTCCTGCAGCACTGACAATGAATAATTCCGGAGCCATTTGCAATGTTAACGGCACCTATCTGGGCCATCCATGCCTTTATGATAAGAGCTCCAAATATGCATTTCAACAGTCTGAACAGAAGCTGCTTCACCGGCATTTCAAAGGACACCTGTCAGTCATCTGAAAGAGCTGTCAGTCTCTGTCACGCAACGGTGCCGGTGAAATGGCCCAAAAGATAATCTTTACTCTCCCTCTTTCTGTCTCTCCACCTCTCTCTTTCAGATCACAGAAGCTACATTTGCAATAGACTGACAAGTGATTTACACTGGAAAATGGATTGTGTTTAAACTGGGAAAAAGGGGAGGGGTTGTGCGTGTGTGTGTGTGTGTGTGGGGAGGGGGTATTCTTTTAGGCTGTGTTAGAGTACAGCTGTATCAAATATGCTATCATAAATGTGATCTGGGCTACACTGAATGTCATTATGTGTGATACCACGAGCACTAGATGGGCAACCGAGCTCAAAGGTGACTTTGATGAATCCTATCTCGCTAAACAGGGCTGTGTGTGTGTGTTTGAGTGTGTGTGCGCGGTGAGGACGGTGAGCCGGATCAAACAGGTTCCCAAAAAGTTTGACCTTCTTTTGCTTTTTGCCAGAATTCATCTTCAAAACGAGATTATTTGTATGTGATTAAGCATGGATTTTTACTTAAAACTGAGTCTTTGACCAGAAGTTGATGTGATTTCTTCACTTAATTCTGTAGGTTTTGTATCAGATTGTGGCCACTTTGGGGTTTTTTTGTTGACAAGGAAGCAAAACAAGCCCCTCTCGCCTCTCCACATGGAAGCCAGGAAATTTGTTTAAGCACGACTAGCTTGTGTGCCACCAGCTGTTGGTGGTATTTACAGCTGAGTGCAGAGGATGTGTTTGGACCGAGGCTTGCAGGGCCGCTGCAGCGCTGGGGCCGGCCCCGTTCCCCTCACGGCCACTCTGAGGGCGAAGACCGCCACTGTGATGTCATAAAATCACAACACAGAGGTGCACAGACTGACACATAACTCAATTTTACATATATGACAACTTGCTGGCTCAGCAGAGTTGGAAGCAAGATTGTGCTTTAAACACACATATGACCTTTATGACAAGTCCTCTGCTGTGGAATATACTCCCTGCAGAACACCGCTCTTCCTAACATCATGAGATCACAGCTGAAGTGTGGAACATTACAACATGCACGCCAAGCATCAGTGGCACATTTCAGTCCACTGAAGTCCACTACAACAGGCTGAAACTGTCTGCACTCCTGGGAACTCTGCCAAAAGCTGGAGTCACTCAAGTTCATCCAGTGCAACCCAAAACAAAAAGCCTCCTGGAAAGCCTTCTGCTTACCCATCCAAAATTCTTTGTTGTTTTCCAGCAACTCAGGCCTTTTTCCACACAGAACAAACAGCGATTGGACGACTCATTTGAATTTTGGACTCTCCTTCTCGCCACATAGTTTCCACACCATGTCCACTCCTCTGACAATCTTCTCATTGTGGCTCAAGGAGGATATGGTTCAAGAAGTGAGTCACTCGATGAATGCTTCGTGTTCATTCCAGGGCATAGTAGGACGATATGATCCCTGATACTGAACCCTGACTCACCAGGTCTTGTTTATGTTGACTGTTCTGTCCTTCTTCCATTGGGAAACTAAAAAAAAAAAAACGGACCGACAGTGGCACTTTTGATTGGATAAAGTTCAATGAGACATTCTGTGACAAGAAATGTGCATGTCAGAAAGACAACAAGGCTGTTGTGAACAAAAACATTACATGAAAACCCACTGAAGACGAATGATTCGAATAATGAATGAGAAGTTGTGAGTTAATCAAATGAAGTGAACGAAGACACAAAACGGGGGTAGTTATCGTCTCTGCAGCCACATTTTCAAATCCCCGCAAATGAATGTCAATAGATGTGCTTGTAAAACAGCTTTCTTACAAATTATTCAGTGACTACAGTTTTGCAGTTGAAAAAGTCACACATAGACAGCCATTTACCTGAGTCACAAATGAGTATGTAATTGAGTCCTGAGGGAAAATAACTCAGCTTAACTACTGGAAATAATGTGTAAATTCAATACATTTTCTAATGAGCTCATTTGAGTTTGCCGCAATTATCTTTGCTAGTCTAGGTGCAGATAGGATTCTGCAGCTGAGTTGAGGTGAATAAAACCCACATTTCCCCTGCATTCATTAAAATTAGCATATGGACCTGTCAACACTTCTCAGAGGCGCGCTGTAACAATGCCATTTAGCCCTGCATCAAGCAATGCCAGTCGAGTGAATGCATGTGGTGGGTAAATGCCTCCCCACCCTTAGCGACAGGGGTGGAATAGGACTGGCAACGCTGGCTCTGACGCACAAAAGAGGCTGCGTTTTAACAGCCAGGCCCTGGCCTGTGACCAGGGGCCATCCACATCAACACTGCTTACACTCCACCATACCTCCCAGCTACTAACCCAGCCAACCAGCTCTCCACGCACTCGGAGACAGACATCAAGAGGAGTGAGGGAAGAGAAACGAAGTGTTAGGGAGGGACAGGTAGATCTCTCAGAATTGTTCCTTTTACTGAACAAAAAGAGATATTTATTAGCAAAATTCCATCCCTGGATAAACTTTTTAAAATTATTCTTATCAAAAGGTACCAGGATTGAGAAGCCGGTGGAAAAAAAGAAAAGAAAACAGATCCTTTATTGTTGTTTGTCATCGTTTCACCGAAGCTGCCAGTGAGAGAAGGTATTGTTGCTCAGTGGAGCGCACAAGGCTCGAGTTGCATTGTTGTGCCAGGATTTTAAAACAGGCGCGAGTTATCAATAGACCACAGACTATTGGACTCACTCGGCTGTGCCTCTCGATACACTTCAGAACCTCACACACCAAACAGCCTGCCACAATCTTGCACAATTGGCCCGTTTTATTGACACTTTGTTTCCAGATGCATCCAGGTTCATGTCTAATAGATAGTGTTCTTTTTCAAAGCTCCCATCTTCTGTTTTAAGCACAAATGATCGGCCTGATGACACATTTTCAATTAAGTAAAATCTCATTAGCCGTTTAGGATTGCAGCCCTTTCTGTATTAGGAGTTAATAAACCCTGCAATTTGCTTAGGGTGGCAGAATTGGACATAGTGAAATTAAAAGACAGGCTAAGGAGAGGATGAGGCCTCAGCTGTGCACTGCGCTGATCTGCACACTGCGATTACCTGGAGCAGAAAACAGAATGTAAAGGCCTTGGGCTGGCTTTGATATTTTCATCGTTCGTGCGTCTGCCATGACCTGGACTATATCTAACAGACCTAGACTGGAGGTCAGTAGGAATCAGGAGGAGAGGAAATTATATCTAGAATTTGGACAAAACAAAAAAGAAGTGGGCCATCCAAATATTTGCCACGCATTCTCAAAGCTTGTACAGGTTTTCTGCCTAAACACATATCAGCACTCATTTACCTTCTGTCCTGAGTTCTATTACCTCTCCATCTTTACAAGAACAAGGAGCAGCTTTATTCTGTCAGAGCGCTTATTAAAACATTCACACTTCCCAGGAACAGAGTCCTAATGAGGAGGAAGTTTGACTCTGCTTTATGACAAACGTAAGGCAATAAGGTGAAATTAAAAAGGCACCCTGCAACGTGGCTCACACTCTGAAGAAACATGGTATTTTTAGATTGTGACAAAACAATAAGGGTAATAAATGCAGTATTAAGTTACATAATACTTAATACTGGGTTTAGTCCTATTAAAGTATTACCTGCTGGCCAAATTTGATAGAACTGAACAGAAGTTTGCCTTCCAGACATCTTTGTTGTTCTGACAATTAAGATGAGACCCCAGAACTCCTGGATGTTCATATAATTCAACAATGTGTTCATTATTAAATGTCTAGTTGCATTTAAAAATATTGGAAAAACCTTTCATTTAAACCCTAAAATAAGTGCAGAATCTTTAACCCGTGGTTGTTTCTTGAGGAATCCTCAACGTTCGGTGACAGCTTGCAAACCGTTTGTTTTTGTGTGTAGAAGAACAGAGCCCAGCTCAAATTCCTCTCATCCCTTCAAGCGCAAAATACAAAAAGGCCCCGGCTGCCACTACCTGATTCAATCAAGTGTGTTACATTGTATACCCATGGGCAACAAGGCAACTTGTATTTTAATTAATAATGTAACACTGTGGTCTCAAAGGCCTGGCCCTTGGCATTCGTGCTGCTTTTCTTTTCGTTTTTCCTTTTCTTGTGTAAATACTCAAAAGACTTGAACAAAGATGCTGAAGGCATTTTATTACTCTCAAACTCATCCATCTGGAGCGCTCCAAACATCTCAGCATGTTCATCATATGCATTATAAATCGTTTTAGTGTATTTAGTGATAGCAAGGAACTAAACCTGATGTGGTCATTTAGATAACCAGGAAGAAGTAAAAGAAAATAGTGTGAATGAAAGTTATTGTTGAAGGCTATCAAAGGGAGACATGGCCGTGGGTGCTGTGTTGTGAGGTATAACGGGCAGTCAAGGGTAAATACACGCTTCTTTGGAGATTCTGGACCAGAGAGAAGCCTGAGGGAACTCAAGGGCTTGTGGGTTACAGGCAGTGTTCAACCTTTCTCTGCAGCCATACGCGCAAGAAAAACAGGCAATGGTGGCACTTTTACAGTACTGACTCATCTATTCATACATAACGAAAATGTTAACTAAACATATTAAAGAACAAGTCAGGTGAAAGTTAAACATCAAAAATGACTGATGTAAGTGGTCCTGCTTTGTGTTTAGCTAAATCAGGAGTGACTTGAAGAAACGTCAATGATTTTTGTTAAAATTGTCCTTTATTTCCATTTAAACGTTCACATTTTTCTATTTGTAACAGAACAAACATTTTAATTAGCTAACATAAGCCCAGCCAAAAGTAAATCTAAAATGATTATTCTTGCCCTGAGAGAAAGGCTGTCTCCCTGTGCTCTGTCAAAAGGTCAATTATGGCCTCAAACCGGCATGCAGTGACAGTGACCTGGAAGCGCCACTGATGACCCCACATGCAGGGGCCCAAAAGAGTTGATCATCTAACATGCAGGCTGCCCGGAGCCATGGAAATCTGACATTTGTCCTTATTCAAATGAACACAAACAATATGCATCTCATGCCTCTCCCTAACCTGTGCCAAATCTCAGGCCTAGCAGTCCTAACGCAACCTCCATGTATTTGCCCTTCCTTGTGAGTACAGCCTTGCAGAAATCACACACTGTAATAGGAGCAGGCTGCAAAAAGGCATCACTGTCACCAGAAGCACCGGTCATTATAGCTCTACACCACCGGGCTAGGGTCACAAATGAAAACGAGGTTATACAGTCAAGCAAAATGTTAAAGGTGAGAAGGGTGTCATGATTTACTAAAAAAAAAAAGGATTCACCGTCGTTTTGACATCCTTCGTTTGGGTCATGTCTTTGGTAATCTAAAATCTAAGGTATAGACACAAAATCAATTCTATTATATGTGGAAATGGATATAGGCCTGTTTTATTAAAGTTTATATTTGGCAGAACTTTCACTACATATAAGCTGAGCAACAAGAGGTTTGTCTTCCCTGAATTAGAACATGTTCAACTTTAAAGCTGCTCTAGTTAATCTTCAAACAAGCTACAGCTAGTTATTTTACACAAACACGTCTCAGAGCTCTCACCCCTCCTGTCAGCTATAATCCCTAGGCCACGCCTTCCCCGGACATGGGACCGCGCATCGCCACAGTAACAATAGAGAGCAAAACACCAGTCGTTGAAACACTATAATAATATTCACCTTGCTTTTTCCTCGTTCAACATCCAAACGTTTTTTGTTGCTAGCTGAAAAGTGTTTGTCTTTTGGGACTCTGGTATTTTTTCCTAAAATTGAAGCGCTGTCCTCTCACTTCTGGGATTTTCTGCTTTGAAATGCTCCAGCACGCATTGGAGGATCCAAGCAGTGAGGAAGAGCAGCGCTTTGATGAGACAGACAGCCGGATTGTCCAATAGTTGCTTTCGGTCTGAAACCTATGATTGGCTGAGGTTTTTAGAGAACTGTGGGACAACCACTGACTTTACTAATTTATTTTGGGGGATTTTAAACACCACAATATATTCATAGCTATACTGTGTTAGAACGTTGTTAAGAGGCATGAAAAAAAAAACGTTTTAATCTAATTTGTTTTCCAAATTTGCTGTAGCAGCTTTAACATTCTGCAGTCTCTTCAATGAAAGCATGCTTAGAATTTTAATGAAAAATATAGTAAATTGTACATATAATATTGATATTTTTTGGTCTTTTTTACTCAGTGGATTTCCAACACTTGCTGGGCTCCACAACATGTGTACATTCAGTATGTTTTGATCTATTTTAGGCTGCTTGTTTTCATCAAAAATCATAGCGATGCTTACTGCAGATTATGCAAAATAAAAACTTCTGAGCAAATAGAAAAGTAACATTTTTAGATTACTAGTACTTTTTATTTAATTGCACAGTGACTATTTAGGGTTTCTTATTTTTACAGTTTTTTATTTGATCAGGTGAAAAATCAGGTTGAGTTTAAATGAACTTTGTAATTTCTAAAAATAGCAGCACATCTTTTTTTTCTACATGGAAACTGAATCCACTAAAACTGAGCTCTAATGTCAATGTTTTACTTTATAATTTTAAAAATATTGTTTTCTTGCAGAAACTTAACAAAAATGTACATTCTTGAAGAATTTTTGTGGGGAAACTCTGATTTGCCAAATAAACTGCATAAAAAAAAGGTGCTAGATTTGAGGTTTTTAAGCTTTGTAACTGAACATTATAGTTTCAAGCTGTGCCTAACATGAACCTGTTTACTGCTCTAAAGGGAAAAGGTTTGAGAGAGCACTTCTATAAGAAGGTTATTGCTGTAACACTGGTGTATACACTGTAAATTCCCCCTGAATAGAACTTGCCTGGAGCAACACCTACCGTAGTAAATGGTTATCCATGTGGACTTCCCATCTCATGCTGTTTAGTCTGTGTGTGCAGAAGGTAGCAGCCTGGCCAGGAACCGTACGACACAGAGCAAAGGCTCTCATGTCTGCAGGGTGTTCCACAGAGCATGATCATGAAAAGCTGAAACATGAAGAAAACTGCAAAAGGTTGAGCCTAGGAAACGTCTTTCTTCTGCTCGTCAGTTAATTTCCTCTTTTTTCCCCCTTTGGTTCCACATCGCTTTTCTATTACATTTCGAACACAGTAAAAACATAATACAAATCGCGCTGCTGGATAAAAAAAAAAATCTAATCATTATACCCTCAAATGAAAAAACGGATACCAGTGAAAAATGTACGGGAATTGTTATTTTTCACATTCTAATTCCCATCACAAGGAACCGAAAAGAAACACATGCTGTATATCAGATTGGTTTGGTGCCTTTTGCCCCGAGCCACGCGACTCACACTGATATTAGTTTTAAATACAGATTGCAGGCAATAATAGAACAGAAGAGTCCATGCCTGCCACATGGGCCGGGCCTGCCGAGCCTCACGTTGCCGGCTCGCCGAGACAACTTCAATCATAAAAGCACAAATAAAAGTGGTTCTTTGAGCTCTGTCAACTGTAAACTGTTATTGATCCCAACAAATGAAATATGTTCATGTTGATCGATCAAACATATTATCTGTGTTTTCCAGTCTATTACCAGCAAGTGGAAACTCAGGAGGCATCAATAAATAGAGCTGGGTCACCCCGGGTAGATTCCTTTCAAGGCAGAAAGGCTGTAAAAACAGGTGACCAAACACAAGCACGTATACTTAAAGGTAATGGACCTGCATCGTGGCATAAGTGCCTGGGGTGTGTAAATGTGAAAAGCCCTTCTGTAGCACCTTCAAGGACTAGAAGCACTTGTGTTTTGTACTGTATACTTGCCCTCCTCGCTTCTGCCCCCACTAATACC
>SSNR01000002.1:1212462-1364282 GCA_006937965.1 Callopanchax toddi
CCCCCCCCCCCCCCAGTCTTACTCTCGTCTACATACGAAAGCCTTCCAGCTGGCATCCAGTGTCTGTACTTGGCAGGTCGAAGGGAGCATGAGAATTAAACCTATATCACCCCCGTTACCAGTTCTCAAATATCAGTGGAGTCCAGCACTTCACCAGGGACTGGTGAAAGGAAAGCATGTCGGTGGAACAAAAAGCGCCTCCTGGCAGCACTCCACTCAACTGGAGAGAAGTTTTTATGAGGAATTACTGAAGGTGTAAATGATCACGTGAAGGAGGGGGATCCGTGAGGAAGTTTGATAACAAAATAAGGGATCTGATTCGTCTAAGGTTCTGTTCTATAAATGAATTTTACGTGAAAATGATCTAATACATTCTGAGAATGTTAATTGTCATTAGGGTTATTTTGCAACATTGTAATTTTGACTTTTTGTCAATGTATTTTAAGCATAAATCTAACTTTTTTTAAGTTTTGAAAATAAACTGATCGATAATTAATTCTTTTTGACTTCTTTGTGTGTAAAATTTTAAAATATTATGCTTTTTTTTAACATTCCAGTGACTCCTTTTGCTTTTACGATTCAAAGCCAACCTTTTACAGACTTAGCTGAGCAACAAAAAGCAAAGATCATCCACCAGTTCGCTGACAAGACCTCCCAGGTCAGGCAGGAGCTGCTTTAGGCGAGTTATCTATCTTTTGTGGTCCTCCTTCATCAAGGTCTCTGAATCCCTCAATGTCCCAACCCTCCACTGGTCAGGAGATTTGGATACCCCAGCTGTCCTGGTGCTCCTCGACCTGATGGCTGCGACCTGACTGATCGGAGCTTCTCAGTCCAGTTAGGTGAATTCTCCTCATCTACAGTGCCCCTGTCCTCTGGTGTCCCTCAGGGTTCCATCTTGGGCCCCTTGTTGTTTTTATTGTATCTGTTACCTCTAGGATTCATCTTTAAAAAGCACAATGTTTCTTTTCATTGTTATGCTGACAATGTTCAGATTTACCTGCCTCTGAGCCCAAGTGGACAAGACATCCATCCAACCTTTGCTCAGCTGCTTCAGTGAGGTTAAATCCTGGATGACTAGTAATCTCTTAATCTCTCTCTCTTAATCATGCACTAAACAACGAGACACCAGATACAAAAAGCAGCCGGGCTTAGCCTTAGAGAAGGTGCGAATTCAGTCATTCCTGGAGAGCTGCTGCTCCTCCTCATCAAAAGTAGTCAGCTGAGGAGGTTCAGGTTTCTGAGGATACCATATTTGCCTCCCTCTGGAGGATGGATGGATGGATGTGGCTGTAGTACATTACATAACCATTCTGAACTCTAGGTAAACAGAGCGAATAACTTTTTAAACACCTCTCTGTGACATTAAACAAGAAAAACTTTCAGCTCTTAGGGGAAATGTATCAACAGGAGACTCAGAGTTTCAAAATAAGGTCAGTTTATTTACAGTTGCACGAGGTCAGGAATATCAAACTTATTTTATAAACCTGTTGTTTTGAGAACACGTGACAAACATCTTGCTATCATCCTGAGCTGCTTCTGCTTTCTAGATTACTGAGCTACATTATCACCGTGACAAATTCATGCTCTGAACTTCTCAAAACCATTTCCGTCTGTCCTTTCACGTTTCTCCACACTAACAGGAGAGTGACAGCTTGTCCACAAACCAACAGCAGCCTCATCAGGAGCAGGAACATCCGCCCCTCTACAGTGATGGAGCTGCTCTGATAGCTCCTTTATTATGGAAAATTATTTTAAACAGCATAAAACTGCGGAGGCTCATTTTTTCCCATGTTTCTGCCACTATCACTCCAGCTATTGATAAGATGTCTAAATTTATTGCAGAATAATTCTGCGGGAAAAGAGATAAAAGGTTGCTGAATAAAATATGAGGCGAAGGCTGTAAATTGTAGCAATGCATATCATTTCATTCAAATGTAGGACGCAATTACCATCTGCTACACTCATCAGTCCCCTCCTTTATGACTTAATTATATGTTTAATGCTATCAGATCAAGGAAAGGGCAAAACAGATGAATGAGAGAGAAAGAGAAAAGATTCCACAACAAGACAAAAGGCAGATGAAAAGTAACATAAAAGGATGGAATTGATTTCATTCACCAGGAAATAGAAAAAGTTAATTTAGATACAATGTTCCCTCATCTCCTGTGCCTTTGTGAGATAATAAACCCAGCGTGTTGCCAATGGGTTCCGTAGCAGTCAAACAAAAGAAGTCAAGTTCCTGAGAACTGGAAGTCTTCCTGCGTTCGTCTGAGCAGATAGCACCTTGGTGGATCATTTGAAGCCTTATCTGGTCACTGCAGTAATTTTAGTCCCAGCAGATCTTAGTCATATCTATTTAGGACTTAAGCAGGCTTAGTGATGGTGAGTAATAGCATGTATTTATATCATCTGTGTTTTTATATTTCATTGAATTCACTTGTGCAGCATTCTTCATTCGCTCCATTGGCAGGGTCAAATAAAACTTCACACTGAAACTTTTTTTTTCAATTTTTGTTTAGATGCAAATCATGTACGGCGGCGTGCACAAAGAAGAGCGAGGGTGTCCAAATGGCTGTGGGGTAAAAAACTAGCCAGTGGGCATCACAGGTGCCAGCGGGCACTGTCCTAACTCTGTACCTTTGGCCAGAACTCATTATAGGGTGACATTTAGGACCGCTGCCGTCCATGCCAAGTCAGCCCTCTGGATTGAGACAAATTATGTAGTTATTTTTTATGTCAGACATTAAGCCGTATCCACTGGGAGCCAAATCAGTATCACCTTCACGTCACCTGGAAGAAAGAATGATTAAGGCTGTGGATGTCTAACAGGGAGGTTTGGTGGAGACCTGGTTAGTTTGGCAGAAATTTAAATATTTGATTGGTTCTTTATGCAATTATAGGCATATAGTAACTTAAGCTAATTGCTTTTGTTTTGTTTATTTTGTCTAATTATCCTTTGAACACTAAAAAAAAAGAGAAAATAATTTCCCATCTGTATCAGGATGATTCCTATTTCCACCAAGTTTTTTTTTTTTTTTTTGAAGAGAGAATGAAAAAAATATATTACCTCCAAATTTTCCAATCTAGTAATGGATAACAAAGGTTTCATGGAGATTTAACCACAGGGGCTTTTTACACATCATGATGAAACAATGCAGCAACATTTAAGTTGCATTATTTCTCCCTTTAAAATCATCGGTCTGATGCAAAAATCAAAAAGAATAAAAGGCAAAAAATATATATGCTATAAAAGACAATGCTTTATATACTGATTTGTTCTGTTTTAAATGATATTTTTTCTAACTTTTATACTTGTAAAATTTATATTTGAAGAAGGATAAAATTTTCTCACGTCTGAGAGCCTCCAATGCATCAGATGAAAAGAGCTAAAGCGCCATCTAGTGGACTGACACAAGTACAACTAAAGGTATTTAAATTAATTTTCCTTTTTTTTTTAATTTCTGACTAAACCCTAAACCTTTGAGATGATAAATAGCATCTAAATTAGCATGTTCTCATAATGAAAGCTAATAATGAGGTGCCTGAGTCAGTGAGTTTGAGCATCAATGCTAAAAATCTAGTAATCAATAAATATTTTATGGCTCTGTAATAATCATATAATTAACAATTAGGACATAATAAAACAGTCGCTAAGTGAGGAATTAGCAGACAAAGCTTTAAATGAATCACTTCTGCTCTGTGTTATTGGCTAAATTATAGATAATTCTTCATCTGATGTATTCTGAGTAAACTTGTCTATGATGCATATTCTCTACACAAACTTAACAAACAGATAGAAATGAAAAGTTAATTGTGCAAAGGTCTCACTGATAGGAACCATCTGTCAAAACAATCTGTACATTCAGGAATTCTAATCTAAATTAATTCAAATGACCAACAAATGACATACATCACCGTTAATACAGAGAGGACGTGAGGGTGGGTGGGCACCGCCACAGGAAGTGTTATGAAACAAATTAGTACTAACAATGAAAGAAAATTACATCACATAACTAAATATTACGCTCGTTTCCGCAAGCAGTATTTCTTAATGAATTCTCTAATTAATTTAATTTACACATTGTGCATAATTCAGAGCTAAAATGTCAGTGGGTCACAGAGAATTGTATTGTTTCTGCGAGTGTTGTATTATCACAACATGACCTATATGGAAATTACACAGATGAACTGGTGTCGTTTTATTTCCAAGGTTTAATTAACGAGCTCTGAATCTATCATGAGTACAGTTAGCTGGTTTTACACATGTTCAATAATTATATGTGGTTTAATGTTGATTAGTTTAATGTTATAGGTTAAAAATGGTCTGCTTGTTTGTGCAAGTTTTTACAACAGCAGAGTTTGTTTAGCTGAAACAGTTATGATTTTGGTTCAAATAGAAACATTTTATGTTGCACTGTTGAAACATGGAATATTGTTTTTTCTCACAACATTGCATCTAAAGTCCAAAAAAATATTTTATTTTATTCACCAAAAAAGTCCTAATAAGATAAAATATGTCTTCTTCTGTGGAGTCTTGCACAAGATAGTGGCTTAGTTACAGAAAAGTTGTAAAAGATTCAAAGAGAACAGAATTTACAGACGGAGGAGGGGAAGGAAATTGATTTTTGGCTAACCACAGCACAACATAGTGGATTTTTTTTCTGCATTTGACCCATCCCTGAGGAGCAACTATTTTACAGAACCCAGGAGGCAATTAGGGGATCAGTATCTTGCCCAAGGATACCTCGATGTGTGGCCTGTCGGGCCGGGGATTGAACCCTGATCTCCCATCAGACAACCCCTCTTCCCTCCTGAGCCACATTATAAACAAGTTATATGAAATAAACTGAAACATGGGTTGAGGGTGAAATCTAAAAGGCAAACTATTAATAATGTCCAATATTTTATTAGATATTACTAATATATTAACTTTTATAGCTTTACTTATTAAAGCTAAGACTATATAACATCATAATGTCTCAAATATGTTTGGAATTTACAAAAAACATTAAAAAAATAAATCAATAATCAACAAAAACCTTTTATTGTTTTTTATTTGATTTTTTTTCTATTGTTTTTTTGGGGGGGGCTCCATATTGATATTTTTATAGTGACAGTCAGTCTAAATCCATCTAGAACTAGAATGATGTTTGTGCTTAATGGATGAGCAAAGCTCCACATCCATTAATTAATTAATCAGCTAATTGATTCACCTCCAGTATTTTACCTGTTTGCTTTCTCACTTGTTTTGCTGATTTCACCTGCGCCTTTACAGTGTTTCCTAATCCTGCTCAGTTTCATCAGAAACAACCAGATCTACCGTATTATTACCATAAAGAGTGTGAATTCAGAAATCAGCGAATAAATGAATAAATTGACCACAACGCTTGCACGTGCCTTGCAGGGCTCGGGGGCTATCCTGAGGCCAATCATTTAGCTAACACGCTAATGAAAGTGTGTGTAGTGTGGTTAAGGGCAGGCACCATGGGAGGTACCACTCCCCTCCCTCCTCATGTTGGGGACTATTAATAGGCTGGATGGAGCCACTGGTTCTCCCAGGAGAGGCCTGCTGATGAAGAGGAAAACCTGTCGTTGCCTCCACTAATCACTACCTAATGGCTGCAGTAACACAAGTTTTACAAATGGGATTGTGTGTCTGCATGCACAGATGTACTGCAGTTTTGGGATTCTGATTATATCATCTAAATATTCATTGGGGACTACATTAGGTTTTTATTATTGGTAGGATATAGTTTGCAGTAAAAGATGTTCAATGAAAATGTAAAGAATACAGTAAACCAAACTGAGGTTG
Source organism: Callopanchax toddi (assembly GCA_006937965.1). NCBI lineage: Eukaryota > Metazoa > Chordata > Actinopteri > Cyprinodontiformes > Nothobranchiidae > Callopanchax > Callopanchax toddi. Next base: position 1,218,275 of record SSNR01000002.1, read on the forward strand.
GACTTTTATTTTTATAATAAACAAACTGTCCAAACACCTCAAGAACGCTTGAATTTTTATAAAATTGTCTTTTTTACTTCAATTTTTTAGACTAAATAAACAGAAATTACCTAACTTCTGCAGTGCTAGCTATGCAGGTGTTTAGGGAATGGTAGAAAACATAGATTTTTATCATTTCCGAGTCAAGAATGTGATTTTTATATTAAAAAGCTTTATAAATGATTACTTGAAGCTATTGAACATGTTTCGTTTTAGAGTTATTGAAAAAGTATTACTAAAATTTATTTTTTTATTAAGATATAGCAAAAATGCACTAAATTTAAGAAAGAAAAACAGAATGTTTAACATGATTTCTTGTTTTTTTTAATGAATGCTATGTTTTCTGTTTTGTTTATTTTATGTTTTGTTTGTTTTTATTGTTTTATTGTATCATATAATTTTTCTAAAATATTTTAATTAAATGTCTTTGCTAATTATTATTATTACAGTTTAATTCTGTATTTGTAAATCCAAGATCACAGTCCAGCCTAAACATGTTTTGGCAACAAATGAACAGGAACTTTTATTTGTCATACTGAAAAAAGTTAGAATTAAAAATATACTTATATAACATCAAATATCACAATAAAATACATAATTTATTTTTAAATTGTGTACTGTTTGACAAAGTTGTTTTCAGGTTATTCAAGATTTGAGGGTGTGTGCAGGTAGAACAGGTCAAACATGCTATGACAGAAAAATAAAACAATTTAATAAGATTTGAATGACAGAAGAATTTCTGAACACAAAGAAAACCAACAATAAGAACTCTGCCTGTATTAGTCACTCTCAACCTGCCCATTTGGCTTTTGTTCAAAATGTTACACTGATGATGAAGCTGGTGGCTGGCTGTAAACTCCCGTCAAGTTGCTGCAGAAGTCTGAGCAAACAAAAAACTTTCAAAATAAGATACTTAGACAAGAGCCCTATTTAGAGGTTTTAAATTATTTACATAAGAAATAACAATTACAAACACCAAAGCAAAATGAGAACAGTGCAGTTTATGTTGATGTTCTGCATGGTAATATTGTGATATACATTTTCTTTTTATTAATATTACACAAGGAGAGCTACATTTTTAGATACAAGGTAGTGTCTAAGGAAACAAATGTGGGGAAACATGTCAAATTCAGACATAAAAATATACTTTCTCTTAATAAGCACCCTCTTTGTTCTGTGTTCTTAATGTAAACGTTACATGTTAATATATTTCATTTATTAATTTGTTTATTTCTGTAAAATTGTATTAATTGTTTGCGTTAACTCGCATGAACAAATTCTATCAAATAAAAAAAAATATTTTATTTTGAAAGTGTTTGAATGTTTCCGGTATGCTTCCGGCTGTTTCCGGTTATGCACAGCCTCTTGTTGGCCAGTCCTTCCTGATGTCTAACCAATCAGGTCACTGATAAAGTAAAAGTCATAGCTGCTACGTCTTCTTAGAACACCGTGCCTGTAAAACGAAGTTGCACTTTGGAAAGTCTTCGCAAACCAGTTAAAGTTAGTTTATTTTAAAGTGGACGACTTTGTTGAACTTCTGGACACCGACATAATGGTTCCGGACGGCTGGACGTGACCGGAGCGGGACGGTATGGATAAATTAAACCCAGATTTATCTGTGTTGCTACTCGGAGCCTGCTGGATATTTGAATGACAACTGTAGCTACCGTCAAATACTACTAGCATGCCACGCAGGCAGCTAACTTCCTCAATAACAAGAAAGGTTTGCCAGCAAGTCAGAAGTAAACCTTTAATTGTGGATAGAGGTTTAATTTAAGTTATTTAAAAACATGAAGATGATAAAAGTTAAAAGATACTTGAGGGGGAAGGGGAGGGCCCTCGCCTTAGTGTTTGCAGCCTCTGTCATTTGGCTTCTGTTTGACATGGCTGCCCTCCGCTTGTCCATAAACGATGTGAACAGTCAGCTGGTGAAGGAGCGGGTGGTCAGAGAAAAGGAGATGCTCAGACAGCAGTCCAGGGCCACACAGGTCATGAAGAGGGGGTTCAAACACCCGGTTCAGAAGGTGAACTTGGCTGTGACACAAGCTGGGAACAGACAGAAAAAACCAAACAACAAACTAGCTAATGCATACAGACATGGAGGCAGAGACATTGAGGTTGACTCTAATCAGAAACAAGAGGATAACGTTATCAGAAGTGGCGGTTCGAACTCCATGTTGTCTAATCATAAAAATGCACCAAAGCAGGATGTTCATCCAAAGAAAGTAGCAGTAAACCTGGATCTAAATATACCTGTTAAAACCCAGCAGCCACCTGGCGTTCAGACAAACAAACTCATTTTACAGAATGGCCTAAATAAAACTGCACATCGTGTACAAAGTTCTGTGGATAAAATGGGTTCCAAGACAAATGAAAAGGTTAAGGATGAACTTGCTAAGAATGGAGTGGACGTGAGCCAGATTCAGGTCGAGAAAGCACACCCTGCTAAAAAAAAATCTCACCAAAGTGCCATCAAGAATAAAAATGGACAGGAGGAAATCTTTATAATGGAGGTGGAACAGGTCAGGATGACCGAGAGGACTAATCTGAAGGCACCAAAGGAGGCTTTGAAGCCAACAATCAACTCCAGGAGTAACTCCTCTGCTGCCAGGAAACCAGGCGTCCACAAAGTCCTCTCCCTGGACATGACTCAGGCTCCTAGAGATCCTAGTGCAGTTGGCCAATTTGGTCAGGCTGTCAATCTTCCCAGCAGTGACGATGCAGAGGTGAGGAAGAGATGGGACGAAGGCCATTTTAACGTCTACCTCAGTGACCAAATCCCAGTGGACCGGGCCATTCCTGACACCAGGCCTGAAGCGTGAGTCTCCTGATGTGCGTTATCACTTACACTGATTTTAATGCCTAGCTAAATCAATTCTTTTTTAAATTTATTTCCAGCTGTGCAAAGAATCTGGTCCACGATGACCTGCCTTCCACCAGCGTGATATTTTGTTTTGTGGATGAGGTGTGGTCCACACTCCTGCGTTCTGTGCACAGTGTGCTCAATAGATCTCCACCACACCTTCTAAAAGAGATAATTCTGGTGGATGATTTCAGCACTAGAGGTAAGAAAAGGCATAGATACTGCATGGACTGATGTTATTATTTAAAACAAAGCTAGGTGGTAAAAGTTAGCTGATGCACAGCGAAGAGACAAACCCAAAGGTTCAGTGTTGTGAAGTAAAAAGTCAAATTTCCATGTTTAGTTATCTAAAAACATCAACTTTTTCCTGCTGTAGTTGATGTTTTATGGTTGAAGAACTAGTTTTGTTTGATTCTTTTATGAGTATCATTTTCATTGTCATCATTGATGCCACTTTTGTTTCATTATTCTTTAGATTTTTGCAGTAGGATGTCCTTTTTGATCATTTTCCTGCTGTAACACTCGTGTTTGGGTTTAACTACACGTTTATTCTGGCAGATTATCTGAAGGAGCAGCTGGATAAGTACATGTCACAGTTTCCCAAAGTGCGGATCATTCGTCTGAAGGAGCGTCAGGGTCTGATCCGGGCTAGACTGGCTGGTGCTGCTGTTGCTAAAGGTAACACAGTCACAAGGAATAGATCATGATGAACTGTTTTTAATTATAAATTTTACAAAGTACATATTAAGGTGGAAGGTTAGGTTTTATATTTTTTATAGATTAGCGAGAATTGCACTGTAAAACACATCCTGTTGATATTAGTTTACCTAAAGCAGGATGTTTGTTTTTCTCTAATGTAGGTGATGTTCTTACCTTTCTTGACTCCCATGTTGAATGCAACGTGGGCTGGCTGGAGCCACTTCTAGAGAGGGTCTATTTGGATCGCAGGAAGGTGCCATGTCCAGTTATTGAAGTCGTCGGTGATAAAGACATGAGGTAATCAGATTTATGTAACAGAGGAGCGATGAAACCATGTCTCCTAGAATAAATCAGGGACTTCACCTAATTTTAAAAATCGTTAAATGTCATTTTGATGTGATTTATTTCTTTGTCTCTTTGTGTTTAGTTATATGCTTGTTGACAACTTCCAAAGAGGTATTTTCAAGTGGCCTTTGGTGTTTGGCTGGAGTGCAGTACCAGAGGAAGTTATCAGAAAGAACAACTTGACTATTTCTGATCCAATCAGGTACTATCCCTCTCCATCTTTTTTCAATGTTTCATACATTTCAAGGATTATCTGATTCTGGGCTATAACACATTTGTTCTTTCTTTTATTCATAATGCAGGTGTCCAGTTATGGCAGGAGGCCTTTTTTCAATTGACAAAAACTACTTCTTTGAGCTCGGCTCCTACGATCCTGGTCTGGATGTGTGGGGTGGTGAGAACATGGAGATTTCCTTCAAGGTATATCTTGTTTGTAAATAACCTGATAATAGTGCTCATAGTTTTATTTTCTCTAAAACTGTGACAAACACTCTCTGTTTGAACAGATCTGGATGTGTGGAGGAGAAATCGAGATCATCCCCTGCTCCCGGGTGGGACACATTTTCCGAGGACAGAATCCCTACAAGTTTCCAAAAGACAGGCAGAAGACGGTGGAGCGTAACCTGGCGAGGGTGGCTGAAGTTTGGCTGGACGAGTACAAGGACCTTTTCTATGGCCACGGGTACCAGCACCTGCTAGACAAAAAGGTCTTCAATATTGGCAACCTCACGGAGCAGATCGAGCTGAGGAAGAGGCTGAAATGCAAGAGCTTCAAGTGGTACCTGGAGAACGTGTATCCAGACATGGACGCTCCTCTGGTCAAAGCTGAGGGCCTGGTATGAGGATCATTTATCCTATTGTGTTTATTTTATTGTTACAGTTTTATATTGGTAGTTTATAAAGCTAAGGTGAATTGTATTGATTTGCCAGTGTTTAAACAGATTAGCAGCACTGTTGTTTTACTTCGGTATTTTAATTTTTTCCAGGTCTTCAACCGTGGCCTGAGAAAATGCCTCGCCCTGAGCAAAGGCTTTTTGTCCTTTGAAATATGTAATCTGAATAAACAGGTAGGTTTTCATTTATTTATGAGATTATTTGCAGCAAAAATTGGACAAATGTGCCATTTTCTCTGGATTTATTTTTGTTTTTTCTGTGGGGAAAATGAATTGGAGTATGTTTAAGTCTGTGGTCGTGACAGAGGTCGGTTTGCAGCTCATAACAAAAAGAGAATCCAGACACGGTTCCAAACCAAGACGAGTTCAGTCATAATCTGAGCCATGATAAACAAGGGTGGAGTTCAAGACCGAGGGTTTCTAAATAGGATCTCTTTGGATTTCAGCCGCCCTAGTGAAGTGTTTCTATAGTGTTTGTGATTCACAGCATAATTACATGCTGGTAACTCTACATTTTTATTCCCCGGTTTTCAGAATCAGCACTTTAATTATACTTGGATGAAGCACATTCAGCAGCAGAACCTGTGTCTTGCTCCTCAAAGCAACAAAAATGGTGTTACTCTGATATCATGTGACAACACCAAACCCGAACTCCGCTGGTTCCACAAAAACTCCAACTCAGCTCTAGTAAGTCACCTACAAATCTTTGTTTTTCCTTCCTTTTTTAAATTCTGTTTTTTTTTTATTTTAAAACTCTGCTTCCTGTTCCGTTTCAAGGCGGAGAACCTCATAGCGGAGTTCATTCCCAGCCGCATGTGCCTGGAGGCCGAACCTCAGGGTGACTCCGTGAGTCTCAACCGCTGTGATACCAGCAACATCTTCCAGAAATGGCAGTTCACACATTACATCGTAAAATGACGAGACGAGTTTTAAACGTGCACTAATAAAAATGTCCAGCGGACATAAGGTCCAGCTTCAAAACGTGACTAGCTGGAGGAAACTGGTGGCAGTATCATGTTACTCCGATGGTGTTGGATTGTGAACAGGAAGTAAACAAACATTTTACTGCCTGAGATTATTTTATTTCACTTGGATTCAGATGGAATCTCAGTTTATCGGTGCCTTTTATGGTTTGTTTCTTCCTGTACTGGGACTGAATGAAGAGGATAATGGATTCTTGAAGTCGTATTATTCGTGCTGCTGCTGCTTTGGGTTTAGGTTCGGATGTGAAAACTTGTGTGATTTTTTTTTTCTTTAACACTAGAGGGAAGTGTTGGGTCAAGATGCTCAATAAAAACCTGTGTTTGGATTTTACTACCTGTTCAACCTTTTCAGGTTTGATTGATGGGAGGGGGGGGGACAAATAATGAAAGTAAGAATAAAAATATACTGGTCTAATTTTATTATTCCTTTATTTCTTTGGTTTAAACATGTAAATTTATCCCATTTAGTTATTTACTGTTTGAAAATGCTGTGGTCTTATTTCATGTGTAAAGAACAGCTGCCTACATATCTTCCTCACTGTTTTCCTTTTAAAAATCATACCTTTTAAGTACCTCACAGCTTTTTAAAAAGTATATAAGACAATTTAGAGAATAATTAACCTTGTGAGATACATAAGAGCTGCTTAACAGGTCAGATTCATTTGAAAAGCAGCTAATTACTGAGTCTTAAACATGAACTCAAATTCTTCTATCTTCTGGCGGGTGTTTCCTCTCTGGATCCTACGGTACGACACGGTGCTGTATTTAGAAGAGGCCAGGTGGTTGAAGGCGCTACATTCAGATTCCTTTTGCTGAGATGAGCTGGAGTGATCTTGGTTTGGGTTTTGAGGAACCTCTAAGAACTCCAGGTGTTCACACAGCTGTTCTTTTAGCGCTGAATAACTCTCTTCTTCAGGTGCTTCAGATGGATCTGGGTGTGATCTGCCTCCTTCCATCATTTCCTCCTTCCTAACTCGGTGACTCACTGAGAAGGAAAGAAAAAACTATTTAAAATGTATTTTAAAAAGACCTTAAAACGATGGATTTTTCTCTTACCTTTTGGCACTGATTCATTTAAAACATGTGTCTGAACTTGTAAACCTGTTAAGTTTGATGGTAGAAAAACTCCACGAGTTCTCGAGAACTTTTCAGGAACCACATCATCCTCTCCAGGTTCAAACTTTCTGTTTCCCTCCTCAGTCGACACATTATTCCTCTTCCTCTCTGAATTATAAGAAATGAGTTCTTCTCCTGGATCATTCTTCTGTTGGTCATCTTCATGCTCTGCCACACTGTTGACTAGATGCCGACACTTGCTGCCACTAAAACCAGAGATGGCAGCTTCTCCGCTCTGATGGGCCTGCTCCTCATCACTGTAGAAGACAGAGTCGTCTCCCATCTCCACCGACCAAGCATCTCTCGCCTCCTCTGTCCTCTCGAAGACGTTCTTCCTGTTTATAACATCCAGTACCTGGATGTCTGGATTTGTCTCCATCATGCTGGTCTTTACAGTCAAACTTAAAGTTAAATCTGATCAAGTCTTTTCAGAGTGCGTCGTCCCTGATCAGAAAGCGAGGAAAATGTGCAGGCTGGTGTTTGTACCATGTAGGTCTGTGTGTTTGTTGACTCACTGAGGAACAGAGGTTCTGTTGTGGGCCCAACAAAGGTTTATTGTGATGCTGGTTGCTGCATGGAGCAACTGTCCCCGTTTTTTAATCTCTGCTTGGTGACGGCCTTCTTTCTGCAGTTTTTTGAAGCTGGATTAACATTCCTATAGGTTTTGTACACAATATTTTACTACTTGAAATGGTTTTGCATGTGCACTCGGTCATATCTCTGGCATGTAAGGAGTTTTCAGGAACATAAAAGACTGTCATCTTATATGTGCAGCAAAATTAACTATAAGGTTCCTTCTGTTTGGTAGAAAGTCAGTTTAATTCAGCACAAATTAAAAGTGCTACTTTAAAGGCACACTATGCAGTTTGGGCTTGTTTTTAGCACCCCCTAGTGTCCGTTTTAAATCACTGTCATAAAAACTTTAAAATTGTCTTTGATCAGAAACACCTAAATCTAAGCAGCAGATGGGGCTGAGTGAGTTTTCATTAACCCTGTAAAGGGTCATATTAGTGCATACTGGCTCAAGTTACATAGTGTGCCTTTCATCAGTAGTGTTTTTTATTTTAAGTGACTTAATTTCTGATAGTTGTTATATAAAATCTAATTCTGCAGATTGAATTGTAAAATTTGTCCTTTAGCTGTAAAAGACTGGAGAATGAAATTATTCATGCAAAAAAATATCTCTATCTTCATCAGTTGTTGAGAGAAATGTTTGATTCCTGGGATGCGTTTTGTCTGATTCATTCAAACCTTGAGTTTTGCTGCATCAACCATCCTGATTTGTTATCAGGAGGAGGAAAACACCGGTTAGTTTATCAGAATTTCTCGGTGCCCGTTTCCAGTTACTGACGCGCTCTTTATCTCTTTAAATGCAGCAGGAAGCTTTAGAAGTTAGAGCGATTACAGGAAACAGGTGAAGGTTTGATGGTGTCATTTTCTGCTTTGGGAAGCTTCTGTGCTTCTAAAATTATTTAGGCAACATTGTCTAAAGAAAGACATTTTTTGTTTCTGCAACAGAAATGCATCTTTTCTACTTATTGTGCAATTTTAGAATAAAGTGTCAAACTCAAGGTTGCATAAAAACAAAGCTCTTTATTTCATAGATTTACATCTTGATTTGATTACAGAAGATGAATAAAAAACAATATATATATTTACATATAATCACCAGATAAACTGTTTCTGAGCACTGAAAGTAACTTGTAGCTGACATGATTTCCTAAGTAAAATTGGAAGTGAAAAAACTACTCTTGTGCCCACATCCTGTTTTGAACCTAGCAGGCCTATATGCTGTAGAGATTTGGTTTTTGCACCTGAAATTTTTATAAGTGCTGCTGAAATATCCGTCTCATTCATCGAGTTACATCCAAACTCAGTCTGCTCCGGTTAATGCTGCTAACACTGTGATTATGGCACGATAATAAACGTCTTATTCAAGTTAGTAGGATAGATGAGTTCATCTATTGTACATTTCAGTCTGTCATATCAAACACATTCATTTTGTAATGCTTTTCCACAACTTCAGTCCAAACAGTGGAGCTCACTGCAAAGGCTCAGAAAGCATTAAAGTAAACTTTTACAAAGAAGTGGTCTTTTACACTCAAACTCAAGTTTGAGAAAACTTTTCAATAAAGTGTCTTTTTTTTATTTTTGAGTCTTTACATGGAACATGTCACTGAGTGGGTGATCCCATCTCCTCCTCTTCCACTGATCTCTGAAGTGCAGGGATTAACTTAAAGATCTGTTTGCGGACAGTGGCTCTCCTGCTTTTCCTGGGCAGAGTCCCAAACAAGGACGAGATCCTCGTTTCCTCCCAGGATGGAGATAAAGAGGTGCTGCTGCTGGCCAAGCTGGAGCTGCTGGAGCGGCTGAGTGCCTGGTGATGCAGGCTGCTGGATGAAAGCCTCTTGGAGCCGTCCTGTGTTGGAAAGTCTTTGGAGAAGAAGCAGCTGTCGTCTGTGGTGCAGGGACTCGGCGAGCTCAGATCCCCAAACACACTGGCCTGGTCACTGTCGTCGGTCATCTCGCTCCTGTAGCTGCTGTCGCTGGAGAAACGTCGACCACAGCAGCTGACAGGGGACTTCATAGCAGCCTGGGCCTCCATCAGTAGGTCGAGGCTGCTGTTGTTTAAATGACCTGCAAACACAAGAAAAAAAAATCGCCTGTCAGGAAAAGATTCAGCTGCCAGGAACTCCACAACAGGAAGTTTGTCTGCATCTTCTGCTGTATGTTGATTCTCAGGGAAACACCTTCATCAAAATTCTCTAGAGTTTACAGAATTTCACATGCTGAACAGGGATGCTTAGAAGAAATGATGAAGGGTGTGAGAAAGGAAGTGCTGTGGTCTGACAGCTGAGCAGCTTTACCTCTCAGTAAACGCTTCTCCTGTAATGTGAGCGCCTGAAGCTCCATCAGCTTCTCACGGTGCGACTGCTGTATGGGCAGAAGACACAATATGTCACAGATCAGTGTGCATTTTTTAAAAAACATGGCTTTTTGTAGCTGCTACACACCTTGAGTTGGTTCAGTCTCTTCTCCAGCTCTATCTGCTTCAGTATGTTCACACACACAGTCTCCATCCTGAAACCAGACGATGACACACTGTTATGATGCTGGTTTTAAATCTATAACTGTTAATAACCAAAGTGTTCTCTCACTTTAGGTTGTTGGTTGATTCTCTTATCAGATTCAGAACATGCTCATGAGACAGTCCTTCTATGCTGACCCCGTTGACAGTAATGATAACATCTCCTACATGACAAATAAAAAAAATTGTTATGAAAAGAGACTTTCATGTGCATGGGCGTGCTGGGTTTACATGTGTGGAAGGGAGTCACATCAGATCATCTTTAGGTAACATGTTTCGTGTGAGTGTGAAAAGCCTGAGAAGGGTCTATAGGGGAGGAAGTGGGTGGTTCACCTGCGGTCAGCCCAGCACTCTCAGCTACACTGTCCTCCTTCACCTTGCAGACGAAGGTGCACATCTCCACTGCAGAGCTGTTTTTTGGCCTCAATCCATATGTCTGCAAACAAAAAGCACTTTTATGCAAAATGCCATCTCCAGCATGAACTGCATTTATCATTATTAATACTAATATGTGCTTATTTTAATTTGTAAGATTACCTGAATTTCAAAACCAAATGTTTCATTGTCCTGTTTTTCCAATACAATTGTGACCCTGTGCAGAAGATTGATGCAAAAAACATATTTTAAATACAAAAAAAAAATCAAAGATACAAATGTTTGCATTAAATAAAATGAAACTAAACCCACTACTCTGTGACAAAGGGACATATTTACCTTTGTGGATCCATGTAATCAACCAGTGAGGTGATGGAAGGTTGTTTGGGCTGCAGAAGAAAATGTTTTTAAAGTAATGATATTTGCTTATCAATCATTAAAATAGTTCTTGCAAGCTGATTTGTTTCTAAAAAGTTTTAGTTTGCTCTAATAAATTAATCTTGATAGATATCTAACATAAAATGAAAGCGGCGTTAGTGTTTACGCCTCGTCTATAAGCTGCACTCAAGCCATCGTCTCACCTTGCAGACTCTGGGCAGAGTGCCAGTGTTCTGTCTGTGTCGATCATTGTTCCCCCTCAGTGAGCGCCGGTACCACAGAGGTTTCTTCTTCAGACTGCTATCCTGAATGGAACTGTCCTGGCTGCTCTGCCGCTGAAGTCCATTGAAATTCATGATGTGTTGTTAGGTGGAGTAGTTCTTAGAGCATCATCCTGCTGCAGCAGCTCTTCTGTGAATGTGTGGCCCTGCCTTGCTGAGCAGCCAAAAGCAGAATGTGTAAAAGCGGAAATCCACGTCATGTGAGGGTTGTGGCAGCCCAGCATCTGCAGATCACAGCCTACCACGTACCTATTTTCCTGTTCACCTCCTTTAAGCTTTTTTGTTCTCTTTCTTGAGAAGTGCTGCTCTGCTGTTTTGAAAAAGAGAAAGGAGGGAGAGTGCTGAGGTTATTGTGTATAATTCCCCCTTCAAAGAGTCCCTTTACTTTTTGCAGTCGTTGCAATTCGATTTATGGTCTGTCAGAAGGCAGCAATGCATGAGAAAGCGCCACCTCACTCCTGCACCAGCACCTGCTTGCGCTCTCTTTCACTCTCAGTTTCTCAATGGGGTTAAGCCTCAGCCTGAGCCTCAGTCCTGTGCTCTGCCAAGCAGGGAGACTTGTCTTATGAGCACAGACAAAAGGCTGATTTAGCTCAGGGGCCAGATTCTCACTTCTGACACACACAGCATGGGTCAATGGGCTAAAAGCATCAGACATGGTTGAATCAAAAGAACAATTCCACACTCAGGCAGACTAGAAGTCATGGAGACCAAAGGAATCACCAAACTTCTCCCATTGCAACACTTAATGCTTCACCAGAAAACTGTTTCAGGAGGAAAACACACAAAATATTCCTGAACTAACAGGTTGCGTCACAGTAATCCACTCTGTCCCCCTGATCCTCAGTTGGCCAGCTGACCACGAGACTGTCTGGAACATTTCAGGGGACGTTGCAAATCCCTGCATTTGGTCCTGAACGCTGTGTTTTGGCTATCAGCCCCTGCACTTCCTATCTTTATAGTAGGAAGAAAAAAAAAGAAAAACATTGACAAAATGAAAAAAAAATTTTTTTTTTAAATAAAGAAAACATCCACATGTGTATTTTCTTTAGAGGGAAAAAAATCTCATCATCTTCAGAAGCTGTTGAACCCTTTTGCAGAAGTGTCTTCAAGCTGGTAATTTGCATATTTATCAACCAGTTTCCTTATATGTGCTGCTGTTTCAAACACGCACGCACACACACACACACACACACGCACGCACGCACACACACACACACACCACAACAATTCAGCAATGGTTCAATCAATAACTCCTTTGTTCCTTTTTAATAGCAGTAACTCACAGGATATACTGGTATTAAAAACGTTTTCCAGTATAAAATGTAAAATAACTTTCTAGTCAGATCTTTATAAAACTTGCTGTTGAGTTTTTTTTACTTCTACTGATTTCTCTCTGTGTTTCAGTCACAGATCATAGCGCTTCCACCCACACACTTCACAGTTGAGGCTCTTCTTTTGAAAAAACCTGTGGTTTAGTACCAGACATGACTTGTGTTTGCTATAGACAGGTCTGCTTGTGATTCTAATCTTAACAATGAACTCATATTTGCTTGTTTTTTTATTAGTTTTGCCCAAATTACCTTGTTTTTTGTTCAATCCCATTTAAATAGTGAAGCAAGTGCAAGATTCGTAAGTTACTTTTTGAGAATGATGGTTTTATTTCTGATAAATTTGCAAGCTTGGTATCTTTTTTAAGAGATGCAACTTGATAAATTGGAACAAAATTATATGCTTGCAGCAGGATGCTATAAATTTCATGAAGGTATTGGTTAGGAGAGAAAGCTCATGGTGTTAAAAAATTCAAAAAGTTTGTAGAAAAATTGCTGAGAGCAAAAAAAAAAACTAAGAAATCTGACAATTTTCAAGCAAAATGTAAATAAATGATGCATGACTTGAGACATTTTCCCATTACTGTCTACAATTTACCTTCAAGTATTATATTTAAAGCGGCTCTCTGGATTATTTTTCTCTGTATCAAAGTTTTCTAAATGTTTTAAATGATATTTCAGGTCTAAACTATGATCTATGGGTTGAGTTCCACAACATCTGTCATTCTGATGAAGACCCTCCTTCCTCCTAGAGACCCCTTTCCATTATTTCTTGCCGCCGACATTTTCAGCCAATGAAATTCAAATTTCTGCATTGTCTGAGCATGCACGCGCATCGACCAAACCTGTACCAGTAGGGGGCGCTGTCGTACAGGACGCTCCGTGTGTTTCTCTGCCGTCTCAGCCATTCACTGAGGACTCACGGCTCATTTCTACTAAAAACCTACCCATTCTCCAGATAAAGATGGATTTATTTTTATTTTTAAACCTTTCACCTCACAGAATGGCAAGGCTTGACAGGATTATGCGTTTATTTTGGTCAGAAAGTTCATCCAGGGCTGAGTCAAGTTCAGCTTCAGAGTCCAGCAGCAGCTCTCTGCTAACAGAGCTAATATCAGAAGCAGCAGGGACAGAGAGGGCTCATCAGACCCTCGTAGTATTGTTGGAAAAAGATAGTGAACTGTGAGTGATTAAACCTACACATTGAGCTGTACAGTTCATGTCCGAAGTATATGCGCCGCGTGCACGCGCGCACACGCGACCGGACGCGCGTGTCGAGATGTTTTGAGGAGGAGCCTTTGGACGCTAGATTCAAAAACTGCTCTCCTGATGAAATCCTCCGGAGTGCTGCTTTCTTCAATTTGTTTTTATTTTTAATGACTCCAATCAATGTAAAACACATATAAAACATTATATTTTCCACAGAATAATGCAGGTTTGCATCCAAAACAAGCAAACGCCTAAATAATTTGTGTCTATTCTTGGCATCCACTTTTCAAACGTGTCCCCTCGAGCTCAGGCAAGTGACACCATGTGGCCTTTCCTTATGTGACAGGCATCACAACAAAATCTGTTAAAACAGCACAAGTTTAAGGAATTGACTCATCTATGTAGTGCTGATAGCTCCGGGGTTACAGCTTGACTTCCTCTGCCTAACGGACACTAACGGCGTATACGCGAGGAGAGCGGCAGAACAGAAAGTGCAAATGAGTCACAAGTTAAAGAATCGTGGAAAAGATAAAAGTGACCTGCTTTTTAATAGAGGCTGCTCCGGGAAACTCTGCAGCTTTTTTTTTTTTTTTTTTTGCACGGCCATGCACAGTCAGTGGTTTACATCGTCAGTGTGAGATTGTCTAAGAGTCAGCAGGTGGAAAAACAGTGTTTATTGACCCAACAGTGATAGGAAACATGTAATACAGAGGTATAAAATCCAACATGTCACATAAATAAAACCAAGGAGTTTAAATGTAAAGACACTAGTCAGAAATTGCACATCAGTCACTCCTCTTTGGAATGGTCTCTTACATATGTAGGCTTTGCTATCATCTCCTTTTATTTGTCTGATTCTTTAAGAAGCAGATATGACACAATACACATAAATGGCTCATAGACACGAGTTAGAGTTAGCAACTCACTGCTGGCATGTTTTTAAATAAATACTCATAATATATCATTTTCTTATTACATATATATAAATGTATATATAATAGATCATTTTTACATTTCCAGGCAACAAGCTGCTCATTCATAACATAACAGAAACTACTATAACACCAAGTGTAAACTACAACTAGATAACACAAACAGGATGCAGAGCCAGACGTGAATGGAGACTTTACAAAAACCGCTTCATATAAAACAGATGCTCACAGGCACTCCTGCACATTTAAACAAGCACAAACGGTGAACATATTAACGTCTTTGACCTTCCTGATGTCCATTACATCACCGCCACATCAGACTGTGGCGTTACTGATATGTAACCACCTCTTATTTTGAATTACCTCTTATTTTCTTATAAATATATCAAGTTTTATCACTTAGAATGATATAAAACCTTGGAAAGCTGAGTTAGACTTGTAATTTGTGAATATTAATATATATTTTTTCCCTTTTTTCAAAAAGTGTTATCTTTAAGTTTACATTAACATACCAAAAAAATACAGAAAATGTTTTAATCACTAAAAATAAACATTTTCTTGATACAAGAACTAGTATAAAATGATCATAAAGCAGCTTTTAAATGTTAAAACATATGGCCACATTTCATATACTCACTTCACTTTATATAACGCATGATAATCAGTTTTGTCAATATTTTTTCCATCAATTAAATACAAAAATAGATCGGTTTTGGTGCCAAAAAAAGGGGTAAACATTTTATGTAAAATATATTACATATTCCATTAGTTGGCATGAATAAATGTCCAAAAAGTTTTCTTTAATGCAATAGTCAGAGAATCTGTGTCATTTCTAAATCACCAAATCAGTTAAAACCAATATTTAATTATATATGATTAAAATGTTCAGTTGTCTCCTCCAGCAGTGGATGTGTGTCTGTTTTCCCTCTCAGAGTAAATCATCTACGAACATGAGAACTGATCAAACTGTGCCAAAGCACTTCAGATTGTCATTTAGCACGCTAACTACCCAGCAGCTACTGCATTTGCTAAAATATAAACGGCACAAAAAAATCACAAGAACGTGCAACTTCAAGCTTTGGGCACTTTAAATACTGAGGTAGCAAAATGATCACATTTAACACGACTTACGTCACACGACTTCCTGTTAAAACTTGAGCTGTACTTTTCAAAAAGTCCTGAATGTCTGTGTGCAAAGTTTCTGCACGATTCTTTTAATTCATTGGCACCAGAAATAAACCGCCAAAGGAGGAACTTTTGAGGATGCGGTTGTGTCCAGCCTTCGGCCTTTGAGTCCATCAGCACCAGTGCCAGCACCGATGTTGACCTCCGGAACTAATGAAACTAATCTTTGCTGTCCTTGGTGACAGACAGCTGAGACACAGTTTTCTTGACTCGCAGAGCAGTGAGTCGTGCAGCGGAGTTGGCGTACCAGCACTCCCTCATCAGCTTTCCCATCACACGCAGCGCCTGGTGCAACAAGATGACATCATCACGTTCATGGTCAAAATCTGACTTCTTTATACAACAAAGAAGGCATCAACCTCATTAGCATATGTGTCAAAAGCGTAGATTTTGTGTAGAACTTTGCTTTAGTAACCTAACTTCAGCCTTAAAGGTCATATACTGCAGCATGGGTCATATGTTTTATGGTTCTCTTGTTTTCCTCTTTAAAATGTGCTGTGCATTCTTTAGTGGCAATCATTTTGGACAGTACACAATCAGTCAATCACAAACCGTCCTCAAGTTCAGTGTATTCCTTCTAAAACAGCCTTCCAGAAAAAGGCCTTTCCTTAATTGTATGTGTTTCTCTAACAGAAAGGCCCAAAAACAGACTGCAGCTCTCCTCTATCTTCCAACCCATCTGAGGTCAGCACATACCCAGAACGTGCCAGAGTTAATGTATGGCTTCCTTCTTGTGAAATACAGCTTATACATTTCTGTGTGCAGTGGCAGCCTGAGCTCAGTGGTTTTTCAAGGTACTTCTGAGTTCATGTGGCTTGGCTGATTTGATGGTTTGTCGTGCCTAAAGGCTAAAAAGTCACAAACATCCGACAGTGGCTCTGTTCTTGAGATCTCTCCAGATTGCTCAGGTCTTTTTTTTTTTATCATATAGATGCGGAGACCTCTATTGTTTTTTTGCAATGAGAAATATTTTTAAGTGTTGATCTACAATACATTCATCCTCAGTCTTAATTCTCCCAAATTCAAGTGTTTGTTGAGACTAATTCAGATTTGTTGCATTAAAACACAAGTCACCAATACAGGATAGGAAGGATAGGATAAAACTGAAGTTTTGTTTTGGTTTTCTGGCGTGCTTTTGCCCTACTGTCCTAGAAAAGATGTTTGTTCTCACCTCACAGCTCTGCCACTGGTTGGGAATGTTGGGTCTGAGTTTCTGATCACACACCACCTTCTTCATGTCCTCGATGGATGGATCTGAAGGCACCATGTCGTAATAAGGCAGCTGAAAGTCTTCATGAAGTCCTGAGAGAACGATAGGTTGTGTTAAATACATTTATTGTTGTTCACCAGCTCCACATCCTGCAGGATTTCCAGCAGCAACATAAGCTTATAAATGATCTCCTGCTATTTTATGAATTCATAAACAAGTAGATATTTAAAGTACCTCTCACAGAGCATCTTCTGGCCAGTTCCCAGAACACCAGGCCCAGAGAATAGATATCCGCCCTCTTGAATGACTCAAAGTTGTTCATATTGATTGACTCATCCAGGATCTCTGGAGCCATGTACCTGCAGAGGACAAAGCGATTACAGCCTAATGACATGAAAAGCCTCAGTACTGCACAGGTTAGTCACCTAATCAGCTTGTGGAAGAGGGGAAGAATAAAAATATACAAAAGATACTTTTCGGGGGATTTGCTTTAAAACTCCCTAAAGTTATAATTCTATTTAAGTTTAGGAATAAAACACAACAACATATTGTTGCAGTGATGCTCTTTGCACACACGTGATTTCAGGTGTTTGTTTTGTGGGTGTTAATCTGACCTCTTGGTTCCCACTCTGTGGTTGGACGGGATGTCGATGGTGTTTGTGCAGGAATCGTGTTTAACGGCCAAACCCAAATCGGCAATGACCGCCGTCCCGTTCCTCTTCACCAGGACATTTTTAGACTTTAGGTCTCTGTGAGCGATCGCAGGCTTCCCTACAGAGGAATCCAGTAAAAACTGAGCTCATGATTACAGGTTATTGCTTTGAGGTTTATTAGTTAAGAGTAAAGAGCAGCTTTACCTTGTGTACCAATGATTTCCATGTGCAGATGTGCCAGCCCACTGGCTATAGATAAGGCCAGAATGACCATCCCCTCCACTGAGACTGTGTACCTGTTCAGGTAATCATACAGAGAGCCATTTTCGTGGTACTCTGACACCAACCAGAGCTGAGTCCAGGAGCCGTTATCTGCAGGACAAACCAAATAGCAGACATATGATAACAGCATTCATTTCACATGTGATTAGATTAGATTTGTCTATTTGGCACCTTTGTTATCAGCAGCTATGAAGCCCAGGATGTTTTCATGCCTCAGCATGATGGTCTGATAAATCTCTGCCTCGCGGAACCATGACCTCTCGTCTCTGGAGGAGAAGATCTTCACAGCCACGTCTTCTCCTCGCCACTTCCCCCTCCACACCTCACCAAATCGGCCCTTTCCGATGGTCTCCTGCAGGACGATAGTCCGAGCTATGGTTCTCTGGACCAGCAGTGGAAGCCCTAAGGAGATAAAGGGTATTTAAACACTAAACTAAAAGGAGGATTCCAGGTTTTCATCAGGTTATGGCAACCTGAATCCCTCACCTGATCCTGAACCAGACGTGCTCATGTCGTAGATCAGATCTTTGAGGCTTTTGTCAGGAGACATCAGCATCTGATCGTCCAGAGGATCCTCGGGGTCTTGCTTGTGGGCTCGGCCGTAGGCACAGTGGTGTCCCTGCACGAGGCACACGCCCATCAGGATCCCTACACACAGCAGGCAGGAGGGCACCAGGATCACAATGGTGAGCTGCAGCCTGCTCCAGCCCGGCTCTTCTAAAGGCCTTTCTGATGAAACACAAGCATGCACACATCATAAAGGGCTGCATGCAACTCTTCCCTGAAATGCTGAAATAAATTCTTAAGATTAGAATGTGAGATTTGCTGTTATGCTCAGCATTTCTCCGCTCCTGCAGCTGCTGCGCCCCCTGCTGGATGATTCTCTACACGACAGCAGTTTGAGGCAAAATAATCATCTAAATTAGATAATAAATTATCATTGGAGGTTGCTAAATTGTGCATGCAGTCATGACAGGACAACATTAAAAAAAAAACAAGACATGAAGACATATTCTACAAAAATAAAAACATCTCAGAGCATTTACCCTCAGATGTTAGATGCCAATTTTGTTATTTCTTTTTTTTTTTTTGTCTGAGTGCAACTAAATTTAATCAATGCCTATAAATTTAATTAATAAAAAGCACTAAAGAAGCTTTTAGCACTTATAAACTTTGTTATGCAAAAAGTAGTTTTTAATTAAAAAGCTTTTTTTTTATTTATAGAGGTGACATATGTTGATCAGAGGCAGGTGCACCGAGAGACCTTTCAGAAAATTAGTGGGTTTGGATAAACAAAGTGATTTGACACCTTCATTCTGTCTGTGGGTGGACAGAAGAAACCTGGACACAATCAAAAATAGCAGAGAAGGCAGGTGCTGTGATAATATGACCAAGAGCACTTCAAGATTTTTTTTTATTTACTAAAAAGAGCATAAATCCCTGAAGTTTGTCATTTCCTCATCTGATCTTTAAACATTCAGCATCTGTAGATTGTCCAACATTTAAGGCAACAAACTGTGAACTCAACCACAGTTTCCTAAGACATCTTTAGCCTTTTACCTAAATCCACATGCTGCCAACTGGAGCTCCAAGTGAAGCTCAGCAGAGATGATGCAAAACACGACTTTTCCTCTGGCCCAGAAGCTTCAGACCTTCTACAAACTGCAGCTGTCAGTGTGGCTCAGGGAGGTGATCTAAACTGTCTGATGTCCTAATAACACTCGGAAATTACATATCACAAAATCTGTCCCTGGTAGAGAAAAGTACCTTAAACACCCTTGTATCTTTTCAGTCTGTATAGGAATCACAACACGGGCACACAGCATGTGCTCGCATGGATTGATTATGTTGTCCTCATTCACAGTCAGTCAACATCACTGCAGCCTCGGGCTCCTGCCCTCATCGCCACTCTGCAGCACCTTTCACCATCATCATCTTCTTCATTTCATCTATACAGCACAAAACTGACAACAGTTCATTTTCAACATCTGATTTTTTTTCTCCTATATGCAAGTGTTTTCTAAAAAAAACAAATAATCTGAAATAACTGAAATCCACACACTAGAATAAATGACAGCTGTATTTTCTAGTATTTATATAATATCCTGATTAAACAATAACTTGTGTCAAAGTGGGACTGGTTAATGATTCTGCATCAGATCAACAAAGATCTTATTTAAAGCTAAAACAAAGTGTGTATAAATATGTGTTACTCAGTAGATTCCCACAGCAGCTGTTTCTGCAGGGTTTCTACTGTTTCAAATACAGAGGAGTTGAAAAATAAAACCTGGACAAATTTAAATGTCATATCAGAAGAAAACATATAGGTAGATGTTCTAGAGTTATTGTTAGGCTTTCTTGTAAAGCTTTGATGTTCATGCAGAAACTTTTAGAACAAGAACATTAGAACAGCCTTGCAGGCTCAGGTAATATCTGCAGAAACCCTGCAAATCTGCAAAGAAAGACTTCATTTCTCACTTCATGAATCAAAGCTTTGATCTGAACGGTGGATTAGACAACATCCAATACGTGTGAAGGCTCATCTGAGGCAACACACAAATAGATCGTCATCATCTGACCTCACAGTCTGAACCCTGGGGGGTATTTCTACACATTTTTCAAACTCCTTGTCTTGTTTAAAGTTCACTTTCATCATAAACTGCATCTGACAATTAATCTTATACATTTTAATTTCCAGCTCCAACCAGAGGAGGATGCAGGAGCCTGTAGGACAGATTTAGGATAAAAAAAGAAACCTAAAGTACTCAGGAGGTTAAACATGAGCTGTCAAGTTGTTATTATATGTGAAGTGGGTCGTAAACACGTACAGTCTGAACGGTTTCACCCAGCAGCCTTGTGGACAACACGCGCAACAAAGTATTTATTTATAAATCAGGGGAGGGGCCGTCTCATAACCTCTGCCAGCTTTGTTATGTCACAGGATCTAGGCGGATCAGCGTCCACCTAGTCTGGTCGGGACCAGAACGAGTGGGAAATCCCTCCCAGATTGGATCGCTGCTTCTGTTGACTGCATAACACTGAAAACTACAGATTAACAGCGTCTGAGGAGTTTGTTTAGCTTTAATACCCTTTTAGTGTCTTTTTTTTTCTTTCACATTAATTGCAGATGTTTAATCTTTATTGCTGTAAATAGATTTACAGAAAATGACCTTGAAAGAAACTCTGGTTTCTGAAGCGTCTCGCTGAGTGTACCTGAGTGCAGGTGAAGAGTCTCGTTGTTGCAGAAGTCGATGAAGCAGCAGTTTCTTTTGGAGACGTTCCTGGAACTGTAGCAGAAAACTTGGCCCTTCATCTCCGAGGGCGAAAGGCAGGATTTGACAGTCTCCTCCTTCCCGTCAATCAGCATCACTGAGTTCCAGCAGGCTCCGTCTGCGGCCGTCTCACAGGTGTGATTGGCACACAGCGGGCACACACACTTCAGACCTGAAAGACACAGCTCAGGTTACTCAGATTAAACCTTTCATCCAACAGTTAACTTAATGAATTGTGCACAAAACAGACTGTGGATCAACAGTTTTCACCCAGCCAATGGCCTTCAACTGTTAAGAAGCAGGATGCTCCTGTTACATAAGAAGGAATGTGCTCTGAAATGGAAGGAGGTGGAGAAACCAGAGTAATGCCTCTTAGTTTAACACCCACATAATCTTGTGTTCTACTTCGAGCTGTCATGCTTTATTTGATAAGCTTTTAGATGATTGATAAGTAAGATGGCACCGCCGGCTCGTGAGGAAAAACCTGGAAACAGTTCTGGAAACGGTTTAGATCACTAAAATGATAACAGCTCCAGTTTTAAAAAAGACACATCTCATCTCAATGAGGATTTACAAATAAAGTAACTTTTATAGTTAAATTTCACAAATGCCTTTTAGTTATTTCATGTGCAATACTCACTTGAAGCAATAAGAATTGTAATGCATGTATATTATAGCAATTAAAATAATAATAATTTAGCTTTTTATTGAAATGTTACCACATTTTATAGATTGTTTTCTAGTTTAGATCAGTTAATGCTTTAGTAAGGTAAAAAGGACAAAAATTTCCTGGGCGACCTGCAGGTCAAGGGGTCAAATAAAATCAAAATTTCAGTTTTTTTATCAAGTAACATTTTAAAATGATATATTTGCACAATAAAAGAGTAAAAAACAAAAAAAACTTAATGCAAATCTTTGAACACCCTATTGATTCACTAAAAAGTTCCCACAGCCTTCATCTGTTAAGGATTTGACTTGTTTACATGTATTATTTGCCAACTTAAAACTATATTGTAAGAAAGTTTTCAGGTGAGCAAGTTTGAAAAAACCTTCAGAATAAGCTGCTTTCATCCCTGATGATAAAGGCTAACCAGAATTAGTGGAAGACCTTCAGGAAGATTGAGTCTGATATGTTTAAACACTGTTTTATTATGCAGCCACTTCCACAAATATCATTTTTTTTGTGTATAACCTTGTCTTTGTTCTCTCCACTCAATTTGTAATTACCGCCAATCTAAGCAAGAGAATAAAACCTAACAAAAACATCTCCTAAAACGGTGTCAGCAAGCATCACAGTGCCAATAAAGCAAAAAAAGAATCACAAAGCAGTGCCTAAAGTGATGCATGCTCAGTTATTGTGTCTGTTTGAGGAGGTAAGGTGCTGCAGCTGTTCTCATTTATCATGTGAGAGGTGATTATTACACCCAGAACTGGTCACCAGTCCAGCACAGCACTGACACTGACCATGCATGTTGTATTAAGAAAGAAAACCAGGGCATAAATTTTAAAAAACACCTGAAGGATTTAAACTGGAGTTCAAATTATGAACCTTCGGTCTGATATGACTGAACTGCAGCAACTAAAAGACACAAAAATCAAATGTGCAACTAAAAAAGGAAAAGAAAAGAAAAGCACTCCTGGAATATGCCACAGCATGTTGTGTCATCTTTTTTTTCTTTTTTAAAAACCCTTTAGAGACAAATTAGAAACTAAATTAGCAGAAAAAAAATGAAACCCTGACAGGAAAATGGCAGTTTATTGCTCTTGCTTTATATAGGAGTTGCTTAGTAACAACCTTCTCAAGGACAATGAGTTTTTTAAAAACTATGATGTTTCTCTAACTGAGAAACAACCTGACTTTTATTTATTTCTTAAAACCCAGCTCGTTTGTTCTTGTGTTTTATCATTTCTTCTCTGATCTGTAGAGCTTTGGCAGATGGATAATAAACCAGCACCAGGTTGTTTTACTGATTTATGTTTCCTTCACAGCAAATCTGCTAAAAAAAAAAACATTAGACACATCAAAGTAAAAAGATATATATGTGTGTGATAAATCCAGCATCCCTCAGTGGTGTTTAACATAGTCTCTGGTCTTGGTGGGCAAAATCTGTACGTCTAAAGGGAAAACTATAATTATACAATCTAAATTTAAATCTTTGTTTTGCTCCAGTTCAAGTGAGAAAGTCTCAATCATCAAAAGAAATGTGCATGAAATCTAATAAAGTTTTTAAAATGCAGTAAAGTGAACAACACAGTTCGTCTTTTCATCAACAATAAAGTAATTGAATTCCAAAAATCGTTGCTTTTTGCTGGTTTTGGTCCTTCATGTTGTTCAGTGCAGCTCAATCATCCAGACCAAAAAATCTGAGCCTTGATTCAGATTCCTGTTTTAAATCAGGACTTTATAACAGGTTCAGAAATGTTGTAGCATCCATCAAACCTGAAGAAAACCTTAAGAATCAGGGAGAGCTTTAAGTAAAACTCATTATTTCTCTTAATGTTTGGATTGTGGTTGGACCAAAACGTAAAGATGATTCATTTCTGAAGCAGCAGACACAGAAGCAGACAAATCTTCTGCACAATCTAACAAAGAAAATCAGTTTTAAACGCTAGGATTTAGAAGGTAAACCCCTGATTTATTATTATTTCCTCAACATATTTTTATTTAGGAACATTTTGAACTTTAAAATCTGTCAGACAATTAAATATTAGGAAGCAAGACCAGTTTAGAGAGATGCTAAAGGACCTAAATGAGTGAATAAGTAATAATTAGCAATGGTTCATGTATCATTTTAGTGTCTGATAACAACATGACCTTCACTAAAACAACGCTCTTGCTTTGATTTGTTCTATTTCTGAACCAATCAGCAGCCAAACAAACCAGGATCTGTTCATTAACCTGCTAACGAGCCTCGAGCCGCTTATTTTAATTGTGTTTTTGAGTCGCACATGGCACAATGAGAAGGATGCATGGCTTTTATCATCAATTTGTCTGACAACTAGAGTTTAAATGAACAATTGTGCCCATGAAATATAAGAAATCTTGACTTGATCACATGCAAACCCAAACACACTGTTTCATTTATGGAAATAATAACTGAAACTAGTGATTAAATATGGAAGAACTTCAGATCCGTTAGTAGAAATCATGTCCTTTTCTTATAGCAGCCAGTTTTGCAGAAAAAAATCAAAATAATGTATCCACAGTAAAACAAATCACGTGGAATCTATCTTACAGAGAAACAAATATATGAAAACAGTGAACTTTAGCTTTTTATTTCACAATGTTTACTCCACTAAGCCCCCCCCCCCCCCCTCTCTAACTAAGAGATTTGAAGCTTAACAGGAACAAAACATGTTCAAAATAGATAAAAACTCCCTTTTTGTTTTGGTTCTCAAAGTTTCTGTCAAAATGAGACAGTAAATAAACTTAAATCACCCAGGTTGGTGTGAAAACACGCGCTGGACTTTCCAAACAGAGAGCAGGGAGTTGGATCCACATACCTGCGGTCAGCTGGGCGACGCACAGGAGCACCAAGGCCACCTGAAAGCGCTGCTTCCTGGCATCAGTCATGGTGAGAGCCGCATCTGCTCCTCTCCTCCTCCAGAGAGAGCGCTCCGCTTCACACACCGAGCGCTCACACACACATCCCGAGCAGAGTGTCGCTCAGTTCAGTGATCGGGGAGGAAACCGCAGCTCGCTCCGCCTCCGGTGACCGGGATTTAGGCGGATTAACGGCGCAGAGCTCAGATGAAGACATGTGAATGAAAGTGTTTTGGACATCTATTTAACTGCTGCAGGTCCAGAGAAACACCCTCACTGTGTCTGCGCGGTGACTTTGATTATGATCAACTCCCTCCTGAACACACAGGTTATCAATAAAGTAGTCAAATACATTATTTACAGCAACACAAACGTTATAAACACTCTGTTGTTTATTCTCCCTATAGAAGGGCAGTTAGTCTGATCGTGTGACCATAGCAGAATTGTATTTTTTCCACATCAGAATTAAACTTCACAATAAAAGAACTTATTGAAGATGTTAGATTTTCTGTTGATGGATTGTAAGTTTTTCAGGTCGTTTTTGTTTTCTTCTGAATGGTTTCTTGCCTTTTGTTCCCCCCCAAATGTTTTGTGCTTTTTATTTGTGTTCCTTTGTGCAGTATAGTGACATGTTGTGTTCTCTGGCCTGTTTTTGTCCATTTTCTTTTCTTATTGTTGTACAATCTCCTTCTGATTCTGTCTGGGTGTTTTGCTTGGACTAGCTCTTTTTGTGTTGTTGTGTTGTCTGAAACATCGTCACATCTTGGCACTCAGGGGATCTCTGTAACCTACAGCCAGCAGTCCATCTTGCACCAGAGCCAATGTTGCAATTTCTCCACCAGGATGAGAGTGTATGGGCAGCAGGAATGAAGAGTTTGCTTTAGAGAATGCTCACTCAGTCTTGCTTCTTTTACCCATAATCCATAGCTGCTAATTTCACCAGGAAGGCAAAAAAAGGTCAAAAGCAGCTCAAACAGGCTAAAAACCTGCAAATATTTAAGAGTTTTATTTTTATTGGCTGACAGCTTTAAGGCAATCTGACCTCTGCATCATTTGGAAGAAAACGTGTGCCTTTAATAAGCCACAAGCATCAAATAGAAACAATCTAATGCATGCTATGTGCTATTATTTGACCAGTTAAAATGACTGACTATTTTAAATGTACCGGTACTCGGTATTTTACACATTCGTGGGTTTTTGTTACTCAGCTTTAAGTCAACATTTGTTGGCAATTCTTGCAAGTAAAAAGCATTTGTTTCCTTTCTTAAACCATCAAAATGATGTACTTCAAGAAAACAAGGTTGATCTTTAAAAAAACAAGTCAAACCTCTGAGCGCAGCATGGATCAAGTGACAATAAATATGAAATTGGTGCAGAAAGTAACTACTGCCAACGCTGTCAGACATTCACTGTTCTTCATATTTAACTATTACAAATCACATTTTTGTTTGAATTTATAAGCTGAAGCTGCACAAACAGTAAAAATTACATTTACGGAGAATTATTAATCAGCACTATTAAAGGCACACTATGTAACTTATTTTTAAATCTTTTTCTTGAGCCAGTATGTGCTGATATGACCCTTTACAGGGTTAGTGAAAAGCTGCTTGTGTCCATGTGCCCTGAAGCCTCACACTTCGAGAGGGTTAGGCTAACCCAAAGTGGCTAGCTGTTATGCTAGCGCCAGAGTGTTTTTAGTGCATGATTCCTGCTTTTTTCCATCTCTCCCTGCTTGAACACAGCTGATATCTTTGAATGAGTGATGGACCGCTCCAGTAGAAAGCAGTGAAGGCTGAGGAGACATTTCAACTGTTAGATTTAGGTGTTTCTGAGCAAAAATGCCAACGTGTTTATGAGTGATTTAAAAACAGACACTAGGGGGTGCTAAAAACAAGAAAACTGCATAGTATGCCTTTGAAATAGAAGTCAATTTTTTTCTCCAAAAATGATAGATCAGTGTATAGAAAAGAAGTCGTTTGAGACGAATAATTATAAAGTCAAAATCCATTTGAGCTGTAGTTGATTAATATCCTCTTCTGAAGGTCATTCAATTATTTTCCAAAATCCAAACTTCCTTTTTATAATCATTTGTTTCCATCAACACACAGACACCTTTACTGAACAGCATCAGAAAAATTAGGCAGATGTTTGTTTTGATTTTCTACTTATTTAATAGAAATCACTAACCGATATGAAACTTTAAAGGAAAAAAAAAAGGCTTAAGTTTGACTTCATTTACTCGACAATGCACGCATTAAGACAACAATGCACGCGTTAAGACGTTACACAGGCTTATACTTACAGGCCTCAGAGTTCAGCATTAACTATTTGATCTTTTAGTGTTTGTCCTCGTAAAGCTGGAAAAAAATGAAGCAGTAAAATTCATGGTGATACATAAATGTTTGTAACAGAGCACCTTTAGTTGGGATCGATATATCAGCAAAAGAAAGTGCCGCCGGCGTATCTGTACAACTCAACGTTCCGGTGCTCGTGCAGCACATCACTGTTAAAATAAGACGAATTAAACGGACTTGTTAAATTGGCCTGCTTTCATTTTTTGTTTTTTTGAAATGAGTCCACCAAAATGCAAAACAACAGAGCACAATTAAACAGAGTTGAAACTATTAGACGTCTTTTTAAAATGAAAAATGTGTCAAACAAAATGTGCACAACTAACAAAAATAAGCGTACTCAAATGCCCAGTTTCTTCCTTGAAGATCTCCTATGTCTTAATAGAGATTTTCCTTTTTTCTAAGTTCCAGAAATGCCCGATAAACCATCTTTGGATGCCAAAATGTGTCCCACCATGTGTTTTAAAATAAATATAGGTCTGTGCCACTATAAGGGCACTAAACCAATAGAGTCTTCTGCATTTTCTCCAAGATGGTCCATCCTCTGGGGGTCTTTGATGGCTCAGATGTCCATTTTTATTTTATCCAGAGAGTTGTCGATCTTTGTAAGAGTCTTTTTGATACGCAGCGCTGTTAATCTGGCTGATGGATTCTGGTACCAACACTCCTTCATGAGTTTAGCCAATGATGTTAAAGTCTAAAAGAATAAAAGGAAACACATTTATGAAGCGTTTTCTAATGGATCAAAAACAATATTGTCTGGATTTCTGCGAACAGCAGTTTGATTTTTACTCACTGGGTCTGAAAACCATCTGTTTGGGATGTTGGGCCTCTGCTGATCCACACACACAACTTTCTTCATATCCTCAAAGCTGGGATCATTTGGGACCACATCGTGGAACGGTGGCTTGTAGTCTTCTACGATTCCTAAAAGGGGTAGAGAACGAAACAGCACATTTTTTTAAAATGCATCTTGGGTGGATAACACAAAGTATTCCTCAAATGCAGAACTTTAACCGATGGTATGTTCATCTTTAACTTAGTGCAGGGAGATTTCTGTGTAAGGGGTTAATAATTATCCAAGTGCTTCTAAAAAGCATCTTCATTTATTAAAGGATAAAACCCATTTAACATTTGGACTTATTTTCTATAATTCTGATAATTATCAGAAAAAGTTCCTGTCATTTCTGCATCACTGGAAAGACGTTGAGTATAAAGAACCACTTTAGTCTTTTTTAAGCTCCTTATTCAGAGTAAGACCCTCGTTGGGGTGAAGGGTCCTTCTAACTAGATTTATCAAGTCTATTTTAGCTCCAGACTAGGTTCTTTGTTAGCTTAATATGGACTCCTGAGTGATGTCATTGGTCCATACGTAAACTTACATTGATTGAAGCAAATTCAATGCTTTTTTAAGCACATGCACAATTCTAAAATGTAGTGATGTCATAAAAATATCTATTATTCTCTGACATATTGTATATTTTATATAAGCCTGCTACTCTAGCTCTGCTTTTCCTCAATGTTTATAGCACTGTTTCAAACTCTGCTTTAAAAATTAAACCAAAGACATGCAGCCAAAAGACTCCTGCATCCTCCATTGTTGTTGTTAAATGCCAGCTGCATAACTGACGAGGCTGCAATGTTTCACAGTCCCGACAGAATGAAAGTAAACACGTTGGTCATTAGAAGTGAGTGGTGTTGAGTCAAACAAAAAGATAAATGCAAGATCGGATCCTGGCATTGCATAAAAGGGAACAGTTAACACCCTAAACCTAGCTAAAACCACATTCTGGGACATATATAAATGTAGCTCCTAGAATTAGAATTATTCTGTCTTATTTTGTAGCAAATTTACATGCAAATGGCAGCACGAGAGCTCCCGTAGGTCATAAAAGCTGAATGATGTTTATGTTTAGCATTCCTGATATAAATCCATGTCCAACAAAACCACGTACTGACCGTTGCTGACCGTCCTCCTGGCCACTTCCCACAGAACGAGGCCCAGCGCCCAGATGTCCACTCTCTTGTAGGACTCGAAGCAGTCCATCTGGATGGAGTCATCAAGAACCTCAGGAGCCATGTAGCGCTTTGTGCCAACTTTAGGGTTGTTTCCCACATCGAGCTCGTTGGTGTCTTGGAAATGCATGACCGCCAGACCTAGAATAAAACAAAAACATGCATCCCTTCAGGTAAAGTTTTGATTTAAAAAAATTGCTCAAACTGTTTTATTCCCAACTCCCAGCTCTTGAGATAAGCAGAGACGATCCATCAAATCTGAAATCACCAGCACAAAAACATCATTTCTCTAACGCTACCGTCTTAAATAGATGTGAAGACGACACTCTGGACTCAATCAGCAGAGTTAAATGATAAAGCACTACTTGGTTAGAGCCCTGTTCCAGCATACAGGATGTGCTCCATAACAACAACACGCTAACAAGACAAACAACTGCTACCATGTTTGTCGGCACAGTGAAACACGTCAGCCAGAGCTGAATTTATTACACCCGGTTTGTAAACAGGTGAAATCCGTCGCCGGGTTCTTGCTTTTAAACCGAATTAGATGTTATTCAAGCATCTGCAAAATGGAACATTGGAGCATTAGATAAAGTGGTCCAAGGTCTTGTAGATGTGCGTTTTGGTTAAGGGCTGGGTGGTCCATTAGGTCATGGTTGTTTTTCTCATTTAATAACAAATATGGTTGAGCAGATGGAGAGAAATAGACTCACATTACTGCAGATGAATCTCTTATAAACCTTGAGTTTCAGTTGACCTCTTCATTAGAAGTTTTGAACGCTGCGGCGCATCAGCTTTTAAATTAAACTATTGAAGCTGCATTATCCTTAGATTAACATCTAAACCTTCAATATCTCTCTATTGAATAAAAAGCAAACCCTGATTTATTTATTCTCTTCAAGTTCAACATCATTTGCATCATGGGATGAAAATAATTCTCACCGAGGTCAGCGATGCAGCACTGTCCGTTCTTTTTCACCAAGATGTTTTTGCTCTTGAGGTCTCGGTGGGCGATGGCCGGCTTGCCCTGGGTGCCAAAGATCTCCACGTGTAAATGTGCCAAACCACTCGCTATGGACAGCGCCATTCGCAGGCAGCAGGACGCATCGAGGGTGCTGAGCTGAAGATAGTCGTACAAGGAGCCCATTTCATGGAAGTGAGTGATGAGCCACAGCTGAGTACTCGAGTTCCTGGAAGTCATGTCTGAGGCAATGAAGCCTGGATCGAGAAACGTGTTTAAATTACTCAACATTTCAAATAAATGCGATGGATACAACAGTCTAATAATTAGCTGCTCATTTTTCAGAACACTTTTTATTATTAAGATTTTTTATGTGTTTTTTCTACATAAACTTGGATTTTTACACCTGAAATGCTGAACAATGAGCTGAGAGGGGATTTTATATACAGTTCCCTTCTTTTTTAAATCAAATGGAGCAAGTTGTTGCAGTTTTACTGAAATAAGTGACTTATTCATTATTATTTACTTATTCATTTCGAAGCGGCGTTCCATCAGGTATTTATCTACAGATGGGGTACTCAATAGGTGGCCCAGATTCAGCCCGTGAGCCGCCCATTTCTGGCCCTCGGGCCATGTACTGTGTTCCCCAAGCTGCCATTAATTCATAAAATCACTTGTGAATCAGCGCAGCACCTCCCGTGCAGCTCTACGGAGAGGAGCTGCTGCTGTGGACTCCTCCATGGACCATCATGTAGCTCTTTCAGGTTTGTAATCGAGTATCCCTGATCTACATAAGGACCATACCCATTGGTGACATCACACACAGTGGGCGTAGTCTCTAAAAAGTATTCTGACTATCCTGATGCAGATAGGTGTCACATTAACTGCAGCTTTTGGGGTATTTAAAACAACTCTTACAAAAAATAAAAAATAAAATAATCATACTGATGCATTAGAGTGGGTTGTAAATTTCTATAATTTTGCAAGAAACTGTTTATGGTGTTTGTTTCAACCAAACAATGTCTGGATTACAATGCTACTTTACTTGTCGCTGCAGCAGCATAAACACCATCAACTAAACAGTCTCATGCAAAACTGCAGAAAAGGTAATATAGAGTTTTAACTCATCAGTATGACGTTTTTGAACAGGAGTTGTTTTAAATACCTAAAATTAGCCTCTAATTTTGCACTGATCTGCAGCAGTGTCTCTCCAGAACTCGTCTAGACGGAGGTCCGTCTGTCTCTGCATCAAAGGATTCTAAGTTTCTATACATTTCATGCACACAATAAAGTTGTTTTACTTCCAGCTCGTGAGACGCCACATACCCAAAATGTTCTCGTGCCTCAGCAGGACCGTGTTGTAGATTTCAGTTTCTCGGAACCAAGACTTCTCGTCTCGGGAGGAGAAGATTTTAACGGCAACGTTCTCGCCCTGCCACTGACCACGCCACACTTCGCCGTAACGGCCCTTACCTGGCAGGAAGGAAGAGGAAAGAGATGAATAAACAGCTCAGATATCCGATTACCCTCCGGGGACAAAGTGGAGGTGAATAGGACACCGAGTTCTAAACATCAAGGCAGGCACAAAAACACACTACAGTCTCAACACTTGTTTTTAAACTTTTTACTTCCACACCAGGAGAAAAAAGTACTGAAAGCTTCAATTATTTTGCATTTTTTATTTAATTAAAGGGGCAATAAAGGTTGTAATTTAATTTAATACCATTGTAGAATATTAGTTAATTTTAGTGAAATGTGTCAAAAAGATATGAGGACTAAAACATGCTCTGCTAAACGGCTGAACTGCGAGTTAAAAGGTTAATGGAGGATTGATTTAGTAGAAATAACAAAATAGAAAAAAAAACATCTGAATTCAAATATAACTGAATATTTAGTGTATTTACAAGAAGGCAGCAATCAGCCACAAACTATTTGAACTTTGTACTCTGGTGATTTGTCTGCAAGTGTTTCTTGCTGCCCCCTAGTGGCCACAATTCATTTATGTACATTAAGATGAGTAATGAAAAGGAGTTGTTTATTCGAGCCACTTCATCCTTGATAAAACATGGTTTTTATGTGTTTGCATATAAGAAAATCTATTTTATGACACTTGACAAATAATCTCTAACCTAAATTTCAGTCTAAGTTCTGGGGACGTCACAGCACATCCACTCTGTCCCAGTTCATAGATTTCCTCAAAGAGTCTTTTGCAATTCTTGACATGGTTTATTTCTTTGATTTATAAGCAAATATCAAACGCCGTCACTGAACTCGTTGAACCATTAAAGGACGGCAAAAAGTCGACAAACTTGAAAACAAACTAGTTAGTTTCAGACACCGAGACGACATTAAAATTTGATGGCATCATTAATTCTCTCCCGTCTGAATACAAATAAAGCAGAAATGAGCAGAACAACACACGATATGCACATTTTGCATTTCATTGTGTGTCAGTTTGAAAAATTCTGAGTCTCAAGTTGAAGCCAAGAACCTTCTTTATAGCTGGAATTAACCACTTTTTTTTTTTTTTACCACAAGCTTCTGCGTCAGCACAATTCAGGAGTGATGAGGAGGCAGAGTTGTTTTTTTTTCTTTTCTTTTCTTTGGAGAATTGTGACTGAGTAAACAAGTCTTTATTAGGACACGTACCCACACACTCGTTGAGCGTGATTTGTCGAGCAACAGTTCTCTGCACAAGAAAAGGGAGTCCTGAGCCACTTCCTGAGGTGCAGGAATGATCCAGCAGATCCTGGAAAAGAAAAGGAGAGAGAGAGAAAACATCAAGGGTAAGAAGACTGTGTGTTTCTATGTAACCCTGCAAGAAAGCTATTTGGAAAAAACCCACCCAAAAGGACTGAAAATGATGAAATACAGAGCATCTGGGACTCAGATGGGGATTAACACAAGCAAGCAAGTCTTTGATGTGGCACCCACACGAGATGGAGGGTGGCAAGATGTGTGTGTCTGCAGATAATGTGTTGGTGTGTGTGTCTGTGCTGGAGGTGCAGCGTTGCCCCCCTGCTGAGTAAACAACAGAGGAGCCGCCTCCTCCCCTGTGACTGGTGTGGGCGCTGGAGATTTTATCTAATCCGAGGGCCAGACTCCAAAACAGGCGCAATGCTGCTAAGCCTTTTATTTTTATCTCATCTACGAGACATGCAGTGTCCCGGAGCTGACACAGGAGGGCAGTGCACAGCCGCAGAGGCAGCAGGCTGCTGAGCAAAAAAAAAAAAAAAACTCAACACAAAATGACTGAACCGGGAGGGAGAAAACAGATTGAAAACAGAGACAAGTGATGCCTCAGATAAACAGATGCATAATGCAGGAGTTGCCTGAGAGACAATTTGGAATCATAACACAAGAAGGCCATAAAATAAATGGTGAGGCTCTCTGCAGAGTTTAAATCCCTCTCTTTGGTAGGAGAAGGGTTGTTTCTTTTATTTTTAGGAGGATATATTACACCTTTAATTTTAACTTCATAATCAGAGGTTATGTTTGGGCAGCAGGCTGCAGATGGATGAGCGTTTCAGTCGGATCTGTTTTCCACTCTTCCTAATAACCTCTCTTATTGGCTGCCAAGGACGTTTTTTTTTATAAGTCACAAAAACTGTGGCTCCACTTTTGGGCTCTTCTGCCAAGTAAACTGAAAGACTTTGGAAATACGTGGAGCATGTCTCTGATGGAAACACACACACACACACACACACACACACACACACACACACACACATGTGTTTTCAACAAAAATTTAAAGGAACAATCTAAAATTTGTAGACAGAAACTTTAATCTTCCCCCCAAAAAAAGATCTAAGATTACAAAATAGACACTAACAACCACAAATTTTCTTTGGGAACCGACTGTGTTCTCTGAGCATTTTCTGCTGATCTCGATTACCCAGTGAGCGAGCCAGTGAATGCGCCGGGTTGTCTTTCAGACGAAACGCTAACCACAGGACTCCACCTAAACTCTGGATCAGTTTAGCAGACCTCAAAACAGAAACCACTCTGTAGAAGACACACAATCCACGGCTGAGTGGAGAGAAAATAAATAGCAAAGGCATTCCTCTAAGAGGCTGCTGCAGAAAAAAAATGACTGAAAAGATGCAAAAACAACCTTTATGCACCACGCTTGCACACAAATTCATGCAGAACTTTTCTTTTTCCATAACAAACAGAAAAAAGAGCAGAGATTATGATCAGGAAAGCACACAATGTTCAGTAATGGTGTTGAATCATGTCTGGAGACACATTTTGCACATATTGACCAAGCGATCACACTACATATTACATAAGGCTTAAATATCACTTATATGCATCCATATAACTAAAGAGCAGTCACTGCACTATAAACATGGTGGAGGAAGTCGGTGCCTTTTGAATACAAGTAACGTTTATGAGAAACGTTTAATTATAGTGTCGACAAACGACTGTTTACGTCTCCGTTATCTTATAAATAATGTGTTCATAAAGAAGGAAAAAGTCCCAACTAATCCAACAGAACCCCTAAAGTTCGCCAAACACTTAATTATAAGAGGGGATTCACATCTTTGTCATTGATGTCAACATTTGCACTTCTAATCCAGCCTGCCACCCAAATTCAAAAAGACAAGATTAGAGCCTTTTAATGTGAGAATGTCAAAGTTTTGTACTGTAAAAATGTGTATTTTGTTTCTTCCTGGCATAACAGCTCAGACAGGTTAGCCTGAGAGCATGCGTGTATGAAAAAGTGACCAGAATATAAACTATCATGCTTGATTTTTCTAATAATTCCCAAAAATATGTAAATTTTCTGACACAGTGGTGAAATTTGTCTCCTTCATGGTTTCCAGTACTCACCGCCAGAGTGCTCTCCCCCACGTTGGACGCGATAAGTCCATCGATTGTTCCATATTCAGCATCTCGTGACGTTAGCCTCTCCATCTGGTTGTGTTGAATGCGTCTGAACACCAGGACGGCCACGGTGAAGACGACGATGAGAATGATGATGATCGGTGCCACGATGGCGATGACCAGAGTGGTCACACTGTAGCTGACCAGTTCATCAGCTGGAACAGTAAAGACAACAACAACAGTGAGATGTTTACTTAGATTAGATTAAATATGTCTCCATATTTAGTCTACTTTCAGCGCATAAACAAGAAATGGAGTTTAGAAGTGAATCCATTAAAGGAAACCTTCACTATGCTGCTGCTAGTTTGATTAAATGACACATTTCAAAGCTAAAATAAACACACACTGCACATTTGCAGCACTCAGACCTTCTGAAAGGGTATGTTAGGTGCATAACACAAATAAACAAAGAGCGTGCATGCATGTGCACGTGCACAAAAAGGACTTCATCAAGTCAAAGGAGGCCAGCATGAGGAACTGACCACCATTCAGACTTTTCCAAATGTTGCAGGGCACCGACTGCTCTGCTCTGCTTGCAGCGACAACAATGTTCCCACTTTTCTCAACTTGCATAAAGAACTCCTTCTTCCTCATAACTAGCTGTTTGGGTGCTCACTAGACCTGTTGAGGGGGTGCATTTAGCCTCAAAACTTACTCAGGTCTGCTCTAAGGATTTAAAACAAAATTTTAAAAAGTGGGTGCTCCAAATGAGTTAAGACAAATATTTCTACTTTACTAACTTTATTTCACTTTGACCCAATTCTCAAAGGCATTAGAATTATTATATGAACAGCTGCTGTTGATGTAAACTAGGTAAAAGAAACAACTTGAGACAACAGTTCTGTGTGCAGCTGCCAATCTTCAATCCCTCAGTAAGTTTCACCTTCTGGGCTCCCGTCAGCCAGCTCTGACAGCCACAGAGAGGACAGAGGAAGAAGCAGACCATGACTAAATAATATTCTAAACCAGGCTCGTTGCCCTCCAACTCCCCCCTTCCTTATCCGTGCTACAAGCTGCCAGGAGTGTGACCGCACAGAGCTGTAACTCAAGCCCACAGAAAATGATCCAGAATAGCCAGAAGAGATCATTTTAGCTGTTAGTAAAACAAAAATGAAACAACCTGGTAAAGATTTACAGAGAGGAAGAAACACTATGAGCATAAAGGATAGACACTTAAGTAAAATAAATAAAGCACCTGAAAACACATTTTAATATTTTATTGCAAAAATGCAAACTTTTCAATTTATGGTGAAAAATGAATTTAAAATGAAAACAAAAAATGTAAAAGTCGTTTTTTTAACGCGGTTCTATCTGAATGTTCAAAATCTCTCTTAAACTGCCCTCCAGTGAATTGATTCAGTGTAAAATGATCCTTCTTGGATGTTTCCGCCTGCAAACAAAACCTAAAAAGATTTGTGAAATGCTTTTCAAGAACAAACAGGATTAGTTTGGAAGGGATCGATCTGGAAAGAAAACACATCTTTAATCACCGAGTTTCCAACATAAAATCACTTCAACAATTAAACAAGAACAGGACTTTCATCTAAAGGTGAACAGCTGCTCAGAGATGCTGCTAAGAAGCAAAAAACACTACGTTTAAGGAGCTGCATCATTTTCTCTTTACAGAAATCTGTTAATTTAATGAAAAAAGCACCATGGAAACAACTTCCTACAATGAAGCATACTGGAGCCTAACTATACTTCAGTCTCCTAAAATAACATGTGCTACTAGTAAAGTCTGATGAAATATAGTGCAGTAGATTTGGCACCAGTAATGTATAATAAACACCATAACGACAGTGAAGCATGGTGGAGGCAGCATTATGCTTTGGGGTTATTTACTCGCTAAGATTTTACTCCATATGTTCACGTCTCCTGTGCAGAGTTGTGCTGTACCTATGATGGGAAGCTCCACGGTGCTGTTCATGTTGCACAGGTGTCCTTGGCAACACTCGACTATCTGGTCTCTGGACGGGGGGGTCTTGCATGTCAGCGTGCTCTGCTCATACACCTTAAAGCAGCCCTTCTGATAAACCAGGGAGCCGGCGCTGACGGTCAGGGATGAGAAACACTGGTGTCCGCTGCAGCGATTCCCCGTCACACACGAGCTGCCCTCACACACACACTCATGCTCTTCTTTGGTCAGTGGCTTCATTTCTACTTCTGTAAAAGATTCAACCAAGAAAAAAAGCTTGTAAATATTTATAATGGTTGAAATTTGTGATTTTTTATAAGGTTTTAAATCCCTTAAACCCTTCGGGAAGGTTATTCGACATAAGGTTAGCGATGAAGCCAGCACAGATTTGTACGACGTGTACAAAGTCACCTTTCTCTGGAACTTGCACGGTGACGTTCATGTTACACAGATGGCCCTGGCAGCACTTGACAACGTGAACTGATGAGGGTGGCACGGCACAGGTGGCTCTGCCCTCCTCGTCGTCCCTCAGGCAGCCCTTCTGTTGGACGGCTTCCCCGTCGGTCACTTTCAGAGAAGAGAAACACTGCTGGCCTGTGCAGCGATGGTCAGGCTCGCACGATTCTCCCTCACACACACACTCCTGGTCTCTGAGGACCGGTCTGCCGGCAGACTGTTCGACATCTGATAAGAGGAAGTGGAGATATGAGAAAAAAGCCATTAGACCATTACTAAGCCGTTAAATTAAGTGGCATTCACTCCCATCAGAAAACATGTAGGTGGAAAACATCCCTTCGCTGTCCAGTCGCTACAGAAGTTTAGATCCATTTTCCTTTTTGAAATCCAACACCTGCTACTAAAATAGATTTCCTGTCAACACAACTCTGTACCAATTTAATCTGTTAAAAATAAACTTAAACTGAAATATTATAGACTATATTTCAGTCCTGCTCTTTAAATAAATAACTCCAGGAATGTAGCTTGTTGATAATTATGTAAACCATATCATTTAATAATTAATCTAATTGTGATTTTTGCACAATTTTGCCACAAAAGAACACAGTTCAGTGGAGAAATAAAGCACTGAAATGAAGATGTTTTAGATCATTATTGTATAACTTTTATTTTAACTAAGAAATTCAGGCTGGCTTTAGCTTTAAAACTACCAAGAAGTCATAATTAAACATCCAAGCTCTCAACTGGTTGCTTCTTCTCAGCATGAGATGCAAATATGTCCATGAAGTGCAGAAGGTTTGAGCAATTAGCCTTTGTTAGTGTTTGATCACGCTGCACAAACCTAAAACACAGCAGAGACAGAAGCAACAGAGGGAGAGAAAAGAAACATGTTTTCTCAGAGCGATCTGCAGGTCTTAGCAGATGAAGAGCAAGGTCACCTCCAAAATCAAGATAGACTTTTCAGCTTTAATATGCAAATATTTGCATATTTGTCCTTAAACATCTGGATGCACAATGCATAACTTTTCCACACTGTTTTCTTCGCAGAAGCCTCACCTTTCACTGGGAACTGAGAGGAGAGATTCATGTTGCACAAATGTCCAAAGCAGCACTTCACCACCAGCTCAGGAGTCGGTGAGTTTCCACAACGTGCGGCTCCATCCTCGCTACCAACAACGCAGCCCCTCTGAAAGACCGACGTCCCGTTCAGAACAGAAAGAGAAGCAAAGCACTGCTGGCCAAAACACCGTTCTCCGTTGCTGCAAGACGGTCCGTCGCACAAACATTCATTTCTCACACCATCGTCCCCTAGAAACA
The DNA here is from genome assembly GCA_006937965.1 of Callopanchax toddi. NCBI lineage: Eukaryota > Metazoa > Chordata > Actinopteri > Cyprinodontiformes > Nothobranchiidae > Callopanchax > Callopanchax toddi. The sequence goes on from SSNR01000002.1 coordinate 1,256,859, forward strand.
ACAACAATCACACAACAGTTCCACCTTTATTAAACATAATCCCAGCAATGGAAAAACATTTATATAAGGCAGTTAATATAAACACTGCTCATCCCTCTTTAGTGCATGTATTTGTATGTATTGTAAACATGGGGAAAAAAGGTGTGGCTAGCCACTGGAAAAAGCACTTTCCATTGCAATCCACCGCGCCACTGCAGCTGTTTAAAATAACAGTGCCAGACAGCAGATGAGAGGGAGACAGACAGAGGAAGGGGTGGTGAAAGGAAAAAAAAAAAAGTGTGATTTTTGGTCTGTGCATGCAAGAGACAAGAAGGGAGGCAGAGAAAGCCATAGATACTCCATGCTGACAAGATGAAGAGGGATTGTAAATGTCTCATAAAGACCATTTTCGCTACTGAACAGTAGCTTTGGTGATAATGTGTAGCATACTGTAATCTTGGTGTTCGCAGTGGTAAAGCTGACGGCTTTATAATAAAACCCTACGCTCAGAAGAAGCAGGAAATTCAACTGACTGTGCTTTGGAAAAAAAAAAAACCTCCTGTGAAGCTGGAGCTTCCTTTTAGGTCTCCAAAGAGAAGGTTGTGACAAGATGCTTACCCTCCACGCCGGAGCAGGGAAAGGCCAGTGTCAACAGAACCCAGAGAAAGGCCTCACTCATCATTGTAGTCCTAAAAGAAAACAGACAGGAAAACATGAGAAGCAACACAAAAGGTGATGGTGTGGATGGGTTTGGACGACTTTCAGATTTGCAGAACTTTATTCGGAGAGAAAGATCGCCATCGCCATCAGTCGCCTCTAAGAATTAAAAGGTGGAACTTTACAGAGACCTTTTCTTATTTCCCAAAAAAAAGTCCAACACCAAGTTTAAAATGCTCAAGCAAAGTGGGTCTCATGCCTTCCTGTTGTCCTGGCAACAAGGCATTGAGTGGCAAGCAATGGGGAAACTGGTGCTCTCTTATTGGCTGACTCTGTGTGAGAGCGGGGTGTGTGTGTTGATGTCTGTGTGTTGGAGGGACAGGCTGCTTGGCAGGGAGGGAAGAGGAGCAGACAGACATTAGGAAGAAGGAGGAGGTGAGGGGAAAGAGGGGAACAGGACAGCAAGGTGGCCTGAACACTATTATTTACAGACCTGGAACCAGGAGATAGAATTTCTTCTGGATTTAATGCATCTGTAGGAACATGAATTGTACAGTTTGAGTCTGAAAATGATGGATATCTGGCAGCCAACCAGTTTATCTATTAATGCAAATTGTAAGAGGGGGGAAAAAAACAGCCCCCAAGTTGCCCATTTTTAAAGATAATGTTTAAATTTTGTGGAAACGTAGCCCGGAGTGTTCCCTGTTCACGCTGCAACGAGCACCGGGAACTTTATCTTGGCAGCGTGTGTGTCTGAGCTCATCTATGCCACTGATAAATACCCCAACACCACCTACCTCCACCCCTCCCCTCTCCAAAGCCTTTGTGCCCATCCACCAGACATAAATGATTAAGCACGTAATGTTAGCGTTAGCCCAACGGCGGCGTCTCCACGGGCCGCTCACACACAGACCGCATGCTGCTCCTTTAATCAGGGCACAAAAACAGAGGCTGCCACACAGAGATAATCAGGAGCTCTGTCTGCTCCCCTGGGACCAGATGGGAGGAGGAACGGCAGCAGGGGGGGGGCAGAGAGGGCATGAGGAGGCATGAGAGGTATGGCCCGGGGGCAACTAGGGGACAGTAGGTCAAAGAGAGGGGTGAGGTAAACTGAGTGGAGGGGGAAGTCTAGTGTCAGTGCCCTGAGGGACAGGGAGGAGGGGGGTGACTGGCACCGTGCTGTGAGGTGGGGGTCTCAACTCATCTACAGAAGAGTCAAAGAAAAAACATAACAGGATGTAAAAAAACTACTAAATAAACACTAAAGTCCTGCCTAGTTATTATTGTACCGACTCATTTCTCAGCCACGCAAAAACACAAGTATTACAGCACTAAATAACTCAGCAATTAGCAGAGTCGAACATGTCATGTGGCTCCACTTAATCGCCTCAGATAGTAAATTATTTGCTACATTTCTGTTTGTATTTACTGCTAAAAGACTCTCGAGACGGGCAATGAAGTAATCCGTCTCCCACTCACACTCGTTGTTTTAAATATGCAACAAGGAACAAGCCAACCCAACTAAAATCAACTGTGTGCAAATAAACAGCAAATCAATTGGTGTTTTTGGGTTCACGTCTCCAGCGCGCTTCCTTATAATAAAGCGTGGCTGGAAAAGTGGCTAACGTTTCCCTCTTTTTAATGTGGCATGGATTTGCATGCATGCAAAGTTTAAGTATTAGAGTATTTACCCTGCACACTGTTGCAAACAAAACAAAAAATGAAAAGAAAAAGTTCCACACCAAGGCATGAAGAAACATGAAGCTGGCCAACAGCTTTTTGATTCTTGATACTAGAAACCTCAGAAGGGATTCTTGGGAAGGAGAGAGGCAGGTCTAGCATCTGCAGAACTGATTGCGATCTAAGTACACAATTTTGCAGCGCTCCATGTGCGTATGTGTGTGTTGCGGCCCTCTTCTCTTGTGTATTGAATTCTTTGGCTGTGTTGTGCAGTGAGTTCTCACAGAACTGACATATTGCCAAGGGTGTGCTCTCAACCCCCCATGTCCTCTGATGCAGTGTTGTATTAAGAAACTAGTTTGAATTCCAGATGGTTATCGCAGCTTAAGATGTGCTTTTAATTTCTAGCTTTTGATAATAATGAGCCATGCTAGACCATAAGGAAGGAGAAAAATTTACACAAACGGATGAAAAGTATGGATATAAAAATAGGTTGTTTGAACATTTTAAGTTATCGTGAAGGGAAGTTTGTTCTAGTCCACATCATTAAGCTGAGCTAATGAAATAGTGAGAAAAAAGGTAAAGACTTTTGGTCTGATTGGTAAAAAAAAATATGGAAATTTACTAGAAAGCTGAATTTTGGAGATCTACTTTGGTTCCAACGTTTTACCATCAAACCTCTGGGGTTGCCATCCATCACAGGGCCAAACATAACTGTTGTGTAAATGTTTGTCATTAGAAGTAATTCCAACATTATCACCATCTATAGGCGTGGAGTGTAAAACAGTAAATTTATGAGTAAGATGATTTAAAATAATAAGGTGAATGATTGAATCAGAGTGTTATTGTCAAAATCATAACATTTAATTACTTCACACACTAAGAATAGAATATGTTTACAATCCACAAAGGTTCAGCTAAACCTGATGTTTAATTCTAAGATAGAAGTCTTAGGTGAAAAAAGTCACTGAAACAAAAGCTCAATCTATCAAATTGTAAGGGAAGACGAATTTATAGATACAGTTTTGATGAGATTTACTCTTGAAATACGTCAAGAAAATTATTCAACTTTCTTTTTTAAAATTTGACATGAGCAAACACGAACCGAGAGTCTACTTTTATTTTGAAAGTCACTCGAATCCGTTGGCACATACATCAAAACCATGTGAGGGATGACTTCGCCTTTACTTTTGAAGTCGAGGCAGGTTTGGCAGTCAATTTTAAAAAAATCTAATTATTTCATGTGGCCTGTTTTTACATTTTATTATTTTCGATCCGAGTCTGAAATTGAAAGTGTGAAAAACTATGAGGTTTTATTTTAGGTACGACCTAATCACGACTTTGGGTCGTGATCGAAAGAATGAGATCACAGATACAAGCGGCCAAAGTAAGTTTCCTATGCAGGGTTTTCTCTTAGAGGAGGAGCTCGGTCATCTGGGAGGGGCTCGGAGTAGATCCACTGCTCCTTCACATTGAGAGGAGCCAGTTGAGGTGGCTCAGGCATCTGGTAAATGGCACGTTTTGGCACGTCCAACTTGGAAGAGACCTAAAGAAAGACCCAGGACATGCTAGAGGGACTCGCTATTCTCGGCTGACCGAAGAGTTGCTTAGGATAACCCCAGAGGAGTTGGGGAGAGGGAAGCAGGCAGGTTGCCCCCGCGATCCAACTTTGGATAAGCGGGGGAAAAAGGTGGATGGATGGATAAAGGTAAAAATGAAAGAACAACAATAACAAAACCACAGAATGTGTTGGAATCAGCTTTGAGCATGCAGATACCAAAAAATGCTAAACTCCCACCCTAACATCAGTTACTAAAGACAGCAAAAACGGGCAGTATTGATTCAAAACAAGTTTATTTTCTCCTGTTTTGCAAGATCTATAACCCACTTTAGTGATGGAATGTTCTGAATATGCTTTGGTCGTGACTTTGACACATTTTCCTTATTGCATTTATTATTTTTAATTAACATCCAGACTCTTTCTTTATTTTATACTGCAACGGTTTATCCTCTCTGAAGGTGTAGATTGCACATAAATACTTTTCCCCACCACATGTATTTTATATGTTGACTCCAGAACCTCTGTGACCTTCAAAGTGAAGGCACGAAGACCACATTTGGGCTAAACCCAAACCGCCCAAAGTGAGCACAACCCAGAAGAAAGAGCCAAAACAGACATGGTCGAGTGAAAAGTATGTTAGGCTCGACTCCTGCTGAGTGAAACTGGAGGGACTTGAAAGTGAACCTTCATGTCACGGCTCTCGTTTCCTTCCTAGACTCTTTCCGCTGAGCCCACTCCAGAGAGCTATCTCTATAAGCACCACTGGAAGAGGTTGAGCAGAGCTTAAAGTGATTATGTAGAGATGATTACGCATGCCTTTCACGTTTTGTTGTTGGTACAACTAAACTAAAAAAGTGTGCAGACAGTTATGACGATATAAAAACATATTAAAGATGGTACACACTCCAACTAAAACGACTACAAATACTAAGCTGAAAATGTTATTACAATCCATTATCTCAGACTGTTGAAATAGCTTTCCACGGCAACTAAAACACGTCTTTGTGGATGGATGCTTTAATATTTTTGGTCTACTTTGTATTCAGGTCAGCTGTGAGAGAGAATGACAAAACACTACTTTGTCTGATGAGCACGGTGCATCACTGAGGTTGAGGAGGGAGGTTGCTGAAGCTCTGCAGGAGCTGCTGAGTCATCATGCTGGCAAAAAAGGAGACGAGAGGTGGAATCTGTGTCTGAGCTGGCAGGCTGGCACGGTTACCATGGCACAAATAGCCCGGCCACCGAGGAAACTGCAGCAAACCGCAGGGCAGCAAGTGGAAGGAACAGGATGAGTGTGGGGCAATGCGGAGCCCGCTGTTCGTGTCCCTGTCACTCTCCCCCGACCCACAACCAGACAGCCAAAGAGCCAGCATGCCATCAGGGATGCGCAGATGGTTCGCTCCTAGGTGGATGTGGGTGTAATGCAGACCTGAGGGCAGGAGCTGTACTCTTTGCAGCAGCCCACATTCATATCCACACTACAGCATGGCAGATCAACACACTCACCTTTTCTCTGCCAAAGGAAATACAACACGGAAAGATAAAAGCATGCACAACCTTAAATCCTCAAAAGTCTAGCACATGTGCACATGCACGTTAGATCAACTGATCGTAAACTCAGCTTTGGAGTGAGTGGTTGTGCGTCTTGACTAGATAACGTTTCAAACTTGAAAGATTTATGGGTTTACGTCAAAAAGCTTTGCAAGCACAAAAAACGTCTATGCTTTTGAAAATAATCAGGTACAAGGACCGGACTGAAAAGGAGTGGCAAAGCAGTTAACCTCTAACGAAAAACCCTGAAAGATCTTCAGAAAGTAAAAACTGTTTTGAAGTTTGTCTTTTTTTTTACTGGCAGAAAATTTCTAACTTAACTCCAAGTCTCAAGCATCTCTCCCTCCTACCCCCAACAAAATACACCAATGACCACATGATATACCAACTAATCTATTATTAATGCCTCAATTAAGTATAACCTAAGATAGCCATCTGGCTGATTAGCTGGATACCAACGTTTGGAATAAGCCTCTTGAAAGGATGCTTAATTAAGTGGCTGATTTCCTTCCTCTTTCTTCATGTTACTGGTAAAACAGACACAAGTAGAACTGCCTGGTATTTGCTTTCACTTCACTGCAACAACATCGTCATACTATACATATATGGAATAAAAACACCACCACACAAATGCCATGAAATGAGCTGGTGCTATCTGAAAGCACATTTTGATGCAGGCGAGCTTCTAAAATTTTCAACTCCTCCACAGTGCTGGTACAGTGTGGGCTGACCAGTCAATATCCTGTGGCAGACACAGCTGGTGTGGGTGACAGATGCATCACTGGGTCAACTGGAGAGTGAAGCTTTTTAACCTCTTGAAACACATGTTCCCTGGCCAAGGGCCCCGTCAAGTTGGAGATTAAAGAGGGACTTTGGTGCTGTTGGAATTTGCAGAGCCCCATCCAGCCTCCATCTCTCAAGTCCCTTGAGTATCTCAGCAGCAGCCCCCTTTTCACAATGAGAGGAATGTGATCAAATGCAAATGACCCCCTCACCACCCTACTTAGGTGAAATTGTCACTCGCGCATTAATTGTAGCAGGCAGCAGCATAGCACGTTTTTGTTCCCTGGATACACGGTTACCCAGGGTGCATTCGCACACACAAGTACTCGCCCTAGATCAAATGTATTCAGAGACAAAAGGTGGATTTTCTCCCTGATGGTGCCCCACCTGATGCTCCACCCCTGCACCAACACACCCCATCACAAAACTGAAAAGCATTAGGTTTTTTCCTAATGAAATTCCATTATAAATAGGATTTTCTTACAAAAGTACCTCGAGGTCAAACAGACAAGAGGGCATGGCTTCAAGCTTGAACATTTTCAAAATAAAACATAAGCCAAACAAGTTAATACACATGTGATTCCTGTAAGTTGTACCGCGGTCTTGCTTTGTGTGAAATCTTGCGAGACACAGCTTTGAAGTTGTGAGGACATTTAACAAGTCTTCTACGCAATCATCACCATAGCAATTAGACATTCGTTTTCACACAGCCTTCAAAACATCTGAAACGGCCAATTCAAAGACCGGCTTTGTGGCCTTAAGCCATGTTTGCTAACAGAGGAATGCACAAACATTCACTCTCCAAGTGGGCATCTCACAAAGTTCACCCGTCTACACCTTGATTTGTACCAAGGTGCACGCTCTTTAAACACATTTTTCTCTTCCTGGAACAAGTCAGTCAGAGAAACCGACAGAAGAACTCAAAGCGCGAGAAATGTCTAGCTTTGACTCACGTGTCCTGCCTGGCAGAGATCTGGTGACACAAGTCAGAGAGCTAACATGATGACCCACACTGCGATGATAATCACTAAGTAAACACGGCTCCCAATAATACAATAATTGTGTATACAGCACCGTGCTCCACGGTGCAGCCGAACCTGCCTGTGACATCTTGCTGCCAATAGAGTCTTTACGGCCTTTGGTTTCCTGGCTTTCGACAGCAATGACTTCTAAAGGATCTGAGCAGCAGTAAATGTTCTCTAAAGCCATTTTCACACATGCGCTGCAGTTCTGAAACTTTATGGGCATTATCCAAAGAAGCTGAATGTGGGAATACAAAGCTCTGCAGAAGTCTGAACAGACTTTGTGCAGTGTTTACTCGAGAAGTCCCAATAAGAATAAAGTCCAGATAATATCCTAATAAAACTGTTTGAGAACATTGCGAGCAAATGGCTATTTTACTGGCTGAGTAAGTGACATTTGCAGGTTTGTGCCAACATATTGGGTTCCCTGCTTTAGTTTGTGCTGAGCATGTGCCAGAATATATATTTGTTGGCTTTCAGTTAGAGGCTGAGCAATAGGTCTCTTTATAGCCAAAGCTGATTCCCGATCATTAGAAACCAGGATGGCTAATGTACAATGCTAATTTCTTTATTTATTCATTAATACTGTAGAGAACTTGTACATCAATATGTGGTGAAGTACGCAGACAGGTGGTCAATAAATTGTTTTTAAAACGTCAAATACCATTCAATTAACTGACCTGCCAATTAAAATCTGACCTATTTTCATACAAAAATGAAGTATAAATGTATTCAGGTTCTCAAACATATGAGAAGTACTCTGAATGGGCTACATTTATTCAAGAATGAACAATGACTGCCCCCGTGACATAACTGCATGAATACGCAGTCAGAGATGAGAGATTATTCTCAAACTGCAGACAAAATGCCCACACCAAACAAGCGCCCACTGTCCGGGCCAGGGAATGAGATCAGAGAGATGCAGCAACTAAAACAAAGTCATAACTTCGCCCCCCTAACAGCTGAGCGATAAGACATGAGCACTGAAGCGTGTAAGGGCTTATAAAATGTGTATAGCAGACTGTCTCCAGTGCAGTCTGAGGTTAGTGCAGAGAGGAGAGGAGCCACGAGAACTGCAAATCTATGCGGGCATGCGTCTGTGCAGACAGCAGTGTCTCGCCTCCCTTCTCTCTGTCTCCACTGCTCTTCAATCCACATTTGAACACAGAATAGGAGGAATCAATAAGTCTGTGCAGAGCCACCAGACTAAAAGGAGGGTGAGCTCCCAAACAGCAAGCTGTGGAACAAGACTGAAATCTGGCAGATACACAGGCAGCCTTTTATCCCATTCTCTTTTTTGCTCCTAACTTCCTGCGTCCTGCTGAGACTGCAGAACCCCGCGAGTCTCAGACAGCTCCCCTCATCGTGATGCGTTTGGGCTACATAAGGCTGATGATTATTAAAAGGCTCAAGGATTTTTTTTTTTTGACTAAAAATAACACTGCAGCAGACAGAGGGCCTCTTTTCTAAAAAAACTGGACACGAGGAGCAAATCCAACCCACATGCTGTGTTCCTCTGCAGTCTGCTGCCTCGCTGATGCCAGGTCTGTTGCTGGTCAAACTTTCTAGAAAGTCAGCACATGCACACAGAACAGGACAAAAGGGGAAGCAAGGTTGCTATTCTGATACCAGATATGAAGCCCAACCCTGCTCCCTATTCTACTCCTCCGACCTGCATAAACACACATTCATACAATATCGCACACCTCCTCCCTCCACCTACACCAGAGGAGCGCTGATCCTCAGACTCTTGCTCAGACTTGAAGCAGTCTATCTTGGTCTCATAACTGCAGTTTCCTTGTTAATGACAGCCCGTGCAACCCGACTCCACACACACATATGCATACACACTCCCCCGGCCATCTCACAGAGGTCTTTAAAGCCAGTCCTTCACTTCGCCACACTTGCATATTGTTCCAGCCGCCGATGACAGACAAATTACTGAGCGCAGAGAAATGATTGTTATCTGAGGTCTGAATTCCCCCCCCCCAAAATAAAAACACACCGCCAATTCATGTTTTGTGAAACGCTCAGACCACCATGGGAAAATTATACACTTTACAGCCATAAGGGAAAACAGCTGCAGCAGAGGAGAGGCCTAAATGTCTACATCTCTTAAAACCAGGAAAAAGTGGAAATAATCATCCTTTTGATGTGACTGCTAAACATAGAAGTAGTTAAGTGGTAGGGGTCAGTTGAAACTTTAATAATTTGAAATAATAATTAACTGGCTGCAGGTGATCTAACGAGTTACTCTGTTGATCAACTAATTATCTGACTCACTACAAAGCTCCTTGGCAGACCAAAACCTTCCAGTTCCAGTTAGAATAATCTCTCTCTTCTAAATATTATCATTCAAAATGAGACTTTAAATGCTAAACTGAGGATTTCAGTGAAAAAATGAGGCCTGTCTTTATCAGATGAGTAAATTTAGTATTTGTTCTGGCAGATCTGAAGATGCACGCATTACAAAGACTTGTAGAAATATTCAGATTGTTGCATCTTTTAAAAAATCTGCTGACATTTAAATATTCTGTCACAAGAGCCGAGTCACTGATTATATGTTTGACATTCCAGGAAGGTATTGCTGTATTCTAAAGACTTTTTGCACCTAGAATGTTAATGATGCCACTAAATTATGATGGGGGGGGGAGGCCTGAAATTATCTCTACTTATGGGTTAATGATCTGAGAAACTTAATTCTAGGGTCAACAGTCTGTCTCAGTGCAGCTGAAATCAGAAAACTTCACCTTGAGCAAATTAATAAACTTTTTTTTCTCAATTTACCACGATGACCACATGACGTGACGGCTATGAGCGCTTGTTGTGACTCATCCTGCAGCTAACGTGTTTCAACATAAGCCGCAAAGAACTGGATCTATTCAAAGATGGTCGCTCGGTCAACAGTTGTGGTCGATTGAGCTGAAAACCAACAAAGTCCAGTCACATACGGGGCGATTTGTTCTCCTCTGATACATCCATAACTCGATACTCCATGTGGTTTCTAAGCTACTCTGTTAGCCGGATCATTGCACGTCTGATTTGTCTATCATGAGCTAACGTCAGCCATCAAATCAAAGTCTCCTGTAGCTAATTTAGAACAAGTTTTCCATCCAAAAAAGCCTCAGAGGGCACGGTCTGTTCTTACTTGAAAAATTAATACCCTCCAGTGCTTTACTAATGCTACAGCTGCAAACCTCTTCAGGAAACACAACCCTGTTCTACACGTTTACCTCAATCCAAACACTACATTAATTTTTCAGATGACAAAAATTGAAAAAGTGTTAATAGTTGCAGATAAAACGTTGTTCTGAAGCCAATTGGTATTTAATAAGTGGGTTATTCACCCCTAAGATTTAAGGTTTCAAGATTTTGGTTTTCATAATTGGTTGGGAGGTGCTTGGATGAGATTGTGCTTCAGTATGAGCCATGACTTATGAGCAAGCCTAACCGAATCGGAGCCTTTCATTCCCTCTGGTTGTCCTCTCTGTCTAAAAACAGTAAATGTTAGAGTAGTTGTGCACAGAGATCTTTGACAACAATGTGTCATTTTCAGTAATAATCGCTACCAGTTGTTGTCAAAAATCTTAACAAAACTCCAGGATCTGGGTCATGTAGAGAGAGCTACCTGTGGGATGGACCTGTTTAAACAAAAAAAAGTTTAATGTGTTAATAAAACCTGGAAACATGACGCTGGATGGAGGTGAAAAGGTCCAGAACAGCCCAGACTGTCTGACGTCCTCTTATCTGACCACCGTCTGCATCCCTGAAAACTACAGGCGCCCACAGAGAGGACAGAGCTCAGGAACTGGTCAGCGATGGGAGCAACGCTCTCCACACCACACAAACACCAAGTGCCACTTAATACAGCCACTGAGCAGAACACACACCCTGAACGTCAATCCTTTCAATGTCACCTCCTCAAAAGTAAAAAATGCTTAAACTCATGTGCATCATCATCTGTTTTCAAATTGACAGGTGCATCACAAAGACGAATCAGGCGAAAAAGTTCACTTGCTTAGAACAAAACTGGTAAGATGCTTGGGATGGATTTCTGTGGGGGTTGATTTTCACACGTCCTTGCAGCTCAATCAGGAGAATTATCTCTTGAGTGTATTCAACCAGCTTTTAACACCTTTGTAATGAAGTTTACACTCATCAGCAAGTCCACAGGCTTTACATTAGCATGCATCAAAAAAAGAAGAAGAAAAAAACACTTCCTGTTTGGTCTGAATGTTCCACAGCAGGGTTAAAGCACATCAAAAACTCCTTCTTAACATTGCATAGGGGGGGGGGGTTTAAACCGGTGATGTATTAGCATTTCTTCACTGCCAACTGGTTCAAAAAATAACCCACAGACCAGAAAAAAGCCCACGCTGTGATTTTGGCTCTCCCCTCCTGCAGGATTGAGATTGTGATGTTAATGATGCCCAACAAGCAATGATGGGACACACGATCAAACCAGAACGACCCTCCCAAAGGCGGTTTGCATGACAAAAACTAACATCTAGTCACATCTAGTTGCAATGTCGTGAGTCTGATCTGATGGGGGGAAAGAACACACACAAAAAACAACAAGAAATTTATATAAATGTAATCTTTAAGCCTGACGATCATCAGTATTTTATAAGCAGAAGATCTACATGAGGCGGATTCTTTAAAAATAATCCAAATGAGATGAGAAATCACAGAAATATGACAGAAAAAAAGATCAATCTTAGGAGGAGACAGGGATTCTTACAAGAATCCTCCATCAGCAAACCAGCAAACTTTTCCACGTCGCATTATTTTACACACCTCTACTGAAAACACATTTTAAAACTCACCTCACTGGTTATTTCTCAAAGTGCTTTTCGATGGGGGGGAAAAAAAGGCGCAGCGTGAACTATTCTGCCATCTCCCGAGAATTCATCGACAATACCCGATTTGTTTTCCAAAGTCTGGACAGCACAGCCTTCGTGACGCCAACATTATCGTCTGTCGGTCGCTTGTGAGGGAATAAAAAGAAGTGACGAACTCACTCGATGCGAAGAGAGCAAAATTAAAGAGACATTTTGGCTTTTTCCTCCTCCTTCAGACATTAAACACGTCCGGGAGACAAGTCGCAGTCTGGCGGCGGCGTTTCGAAGGCAAAAAGCCAGGATTGGTGGAGGAAGTTACCTTGTAGCGACTTACTACTGTACTCAAGCGACATCAATGGAATGACGCGCGGAGCCGCTTCCGGTTAGACATTTCAAAATAAAACAGCCAAGTTTGAGTAGAAAAGTAAAAAATAATACAACAAAATTTACACTCTACCTTTGAAGGAAAAAAAAATTACTAAAGTGAAACATTATTTTTGTTCACATCTGTTTAGTTTTTTAGCTACATTGTCATTTAACACAATGTGCAAGGATACAGTTTGTCATCTATTCTAAAGTGGTCACTAAAACAAAACAAAAGAACAAATACATTCATATCATTTCCATATTTTCTAAATTGTATATATTATGTATTTTTATCACAGTATACTGACACTGAAAATGAAGATTATTGAAGATTTATTTCAGAAATAATATTTGAGTGAGTCCATGGTGAAAACTTAAAATCTCAATAATAAATTAATTTAAATACAAGAATCAAATCATGTGATGTTAAACTCTACTTCTGGACATTAACTCACATTTTTACATTATTGATGCTAAACATGTCATATAATGAACAGAACAATGATTGAAGGTCATGTTAACTAAGCTAATCTCCACTTTCTTTATAGCAAAGTAGTTTTCTACCACTAGTGGGACTAAAATTGCTTTAAAGAACAGACTCAGGTTTTAATATAAAACAAGCACATTAAACAGAATACTTAGCAACTATGAAGAACCTATAAAGTTACAAGTGTTCCACTTTTGATTGAAGGATTTTCCTTTGTCGTTTGATAATTTAAAAATACATCTAAATCATTACTGAAAGGCTACAGTAATATGCTGTTCAATCAAAATTGGGATAATCTAGATAAGTTGGGTATTTTGTTTTGTTTATTTTAAGTACTATTGCAATTTTTTAAATGTCTTAAATACTAAAATTGCAAGAGACGCTTGTATTTTATACTGAAATTAAAGCACATGTTTCCGGTCTTTGACGTATGCTTGATTTCCAACTTGACAGACCGGTTTTTAAAGGACTTCTGTCTCTCGCTATCTATCTTGTTCTGCGCATGTTCCCAAAATTCTGGGGAAAAGGGGCCCTTGCTTTAGGATATACCTGAGGCCACCTACGTGTTTTCAAACAGCTAGTTGTAGTAATGTCAGCACTCCCTTCAGCTTGTTAATATTTTAACATGTCATTTATCTTTACAATTAAAAATGACAAAAATGTGATTAAAATAACTACAGTTTAAAAACAAAAATTCAAATATGTCTGGATACATTTTTATTAAAATCAATGCTCCTACAATGCACCAATAAGGACTGAGACTCAAGGCTGGTTGAGGTAAAATAACTTCATATTACTTTGAACTACATTCAGTTATTAAAGTTTGTTTTCCTAATTCTGAAGTGGTTGCAGCCACAATCTAATAATCATATCTCTTATTTTCTTTAGACATCTCCAAGCAATCTGTGCCAATAAATGCCTTTTAGGATATTCAGGAGGGGAGAGCTGCAATATTGAGTTATTTTAGCAAATGTGTGTAACTTGATTTTTTTTTTTGTGGTAAGTTTTTCTAATAGAAGTTGAGCTGAATTATCTATCAAGTAAATGTAAAAATCAGACGCATCACATCACAGTAAAAAACATTTTTATCAAATGTTTCACATCAAATCAACATCTACAGTATAAATTGACAAATAATATGTAAATTATAGGTTTTAATTTATAGTCAAATGTAGCAGTCTGTTTATATATATGTGTACAAGGTGAAATGATGGCAAAGTGTCCAGTTTGCAGCACTGTCTTATTTCACCGAACAGCAGCTGTGCCGCTGGGTTGTCTGGGTAAACTTGTTCCCATGGTAACGAAGTCCCAACTTCCAAACAGAGTGACAGAGTGAGCGTTATATTTTCTTCTCATCTTTTACGATGAACTCTGAGTAAGTACGGCGCATGTGAACTGAATTAACAACTTTAATTGATGTTTTTTAACATTTCTGTGTTCTTTTGTGCGTACCTTGTTGATACACTGGCAATGTTTGGCTAATGTTAGCCAAACAAAACACTACTTTTACTTAATATGACCTTGTTGATGCTAGCTAGAACAATGCTAATTTCGGACATTTTGTCATTGTTTTCACTAGAAATTCCTTGGTTCTTCTGAGTGATGAACTTGAAACAGAAAAAGCTGGTAAGCACTGTTTTTTTTTAAATTGTTTTATTTATGTTGTGTAACCTGAATGAGGTATATCCAGGGGCGTAGTACAGAATTTGGGCCCTAGGTACTAATTTTTCCAGTGGGTCCCCATGCCCACTTGATCAATATCTGTCACACATCTTTTTCTAATGATATGAATCATGAAAGGTAACAAAGTTAATCTTAGCTTAACATCTATATTGATAAAATGCATAAAAATCATAAAATGGAAAAAAGGAGGGAAAAAATGAATGCCATTCATAAATGCCCACTGATGAGTATTCATGTTTGAGATTACAAACGAGTTCTTAAAAGTACTTTTATTTTGCTAATTCTCTTTCTATGGAATGATGCATTAGGCTGTTTATCAGAGGCGTTGTGGATTTCAGGTAGTTTTATCACCAGTTTGCTGAAAGCCCATTCAGCACAGCAACAGTCACAGCCAGGTTGTGTTTTATGGAAACAGTATTTTGACTTGCATCTGAAAATAATTAATTGCTTTGATGACATTTAAACTTTATTCTGGTTTTACTTGATGTTTTTCCTTCTGCGTAGCTCTAACAGTCTGTCAGACTTCTTTCTCCCTGAGATTTTTTTCTAGGTAATGCACTGAATTAAATAATAATTACAAGATGGATCTTTATCAAAATCAATAAATAAGGTGTAACATTGTTTCCTTCACTCTGAGAAGCACTGCTGAACTGTGATGGTTAAGTTCAGCTACTTCATCTATTCCTAGAAAAAATGAGGAGCAGCTTTCTCCTCTCAACCCTTCATTCAGTCGGGGTCAGATTCATTATGATAAAATTAAAAATTATAATAGAAATAAAACACTAAAAAAAAAACTTTTCATTCCAAGATTTTTGAGGATCCCGTCCTGCAGTGGGCCACCCCGTCCCACACCCCTGAGTACATGAAAACGCATGTAGAACCTATTTATTCAGGTATGTTTAAACCTTTCAGGTGTAAAAGCAGGAGCAGATGGCCACATCTCTCAGATCCCCGGACTGTCCCCAACAATCAGCAGTGTTTGTGAGGAGAAGGCCCGAGGGAGAAGGGTCGCCATCCAGGAGAGTGATTCTGACTATGTGAAGTTGGCAAAACAAGGAGGACACAAGGGTAAAACTATACAGCCGCCGTATACCCACATGTGTTATTTGGTTTGCTAATAAGACTTTTTCTTTTTGCTCACTGACAGGCCTTTTGTGGCACGACGAAACAACATCTACATCTAAACCAGCTTCTTACAAACCTGTAGACTGGTTTGGTAATGAATCAGGAGGTACCAACAAACAAAGGTGATTTATTTATTAAGTTTCAGTTAAAGTTTGGTTTAAAAAGGTTTCTACTTTCATTATTACACATCATGTGTTGGATACATTTCATACCTGTTTTATTTATTTTATAGCACGAATGCGAAAACTCCTGAAACCTTTCAGCCACTAAATCCTCCCTTTTGGACTGACAGCATGACTACCTGGAAGAGAAATGATGGCAGCGGCAATAAAGACAAAAAGGTAAACGGAAAAATAAGGAGGTAATTTACCTGGGCGTGATAAATTGTGAGCTTTATTTTATTTAAAGACTGAATCAGATGGGTTTTAATGGACATTATTTGTTTATTTCTCAGTGATTTCCACTCAAGGAAAAATAACAAATTCTAAGTTGCTAAAATAAATATTGTAACTGTTTGTTTTTGTTCAGAACACGAATGATCACTGTGAGCAGACAGAGGAGTTCCAGTCACTCAGCCAGTTTGAGGCCAGCAAATACAAGAAAATGTAAGTGATTATGGTCACAAGATGGTGCTGTTGTTCTGTTATTGTGACCAGCATCTAACTCACATTAGAAACAGACTGAACTAAGTTGATTTGATTTAATTACATGTAGCTGGAATTATTGGATTCATATGCAAAAGCAATTTTCTTCACACAAGAAACTATTTAACAAATCTTTACAAACTAAAATGTACCAAACTTGTGATGAACTATGCATTTGGCAGTTTAATTAAAGGCACATTATGTAGCTTTTTCATATATTAAAATCTTTTTCTTGAGCCAGTATGTGCTAATATGAGCCTTTATAGGATTAATGAAAACTCACTCAGCCCTATCTGCTGCTTGTGTTCAAGATTCCGCATAAACAACTTCTGAGTCTCTGGTCCGGTGCCCTGAAGACTCACAAAGTCACGTATCTCGTGATGGTTAGGCTAACTCAATGTGGCTAGCCAAAATGCTAGCGCCGGAGTGTTTTAGCTCATGATTCCTGCATTTTTTTGATAATTTCCTGCTTGAACACAGCAGATTTCTTTGAATGAGTGATGAACCGCTCCAGTAGAAAGCAATGAAGGCTGAGGAGACATTTCAACAGTTAGATTTAGGTCTTTCTGAGCAGAAACAATGCTAATGTTTTTACGACAGGGATTTACAATGGACACTGGGGGGGTGCTAAAAACAAGACCAAACTGCATAGTGTGCCTTTAAATGTTAGGGCAATTTTTAATCTTCTTTAAAACAAATTTTAGGCGCAAGTCTTTGATTGCTACCAGCTGTTAGATTCACATTAGCCCTCAAAATATTATATTTTACTTTTATTCAAAGTGCTAATTTTAAAATATCTGAAACTAAAACCTACTGTTCAAACCAAACCAAAACTTGCAACCTTATGAGCATATTCTACAAGTGTTGTACTTTGTTTTGTAGATTTTTGTAGCTCTCTGTGTAATTGTGCAGTAATTAGCCCAAAAAGTTACAAGCTAGATTGTTTTTGTCTCTGTATATCCTTAAAAGCAGGTCATTTGGAGTCCATATGTTGCACTGTTGTGATGACAGAGCAGAAAATCATATGGGCAGTGTGCACTCTCCGGTCAAATAAACCAGCTGAAAGTGCAATGGCACACAGACTTTCCCGTCTGTGTAGCTGTTTGTTTTGGCTCTCAGCTGATCGGTGCTGTGTTCTGTGTACCTTTGGGAAAATGTCATTGACTTGTCAAAAAACCCCAAAACATAACTTTCATTGAGACAGAGACAACACAGAAAGTATAGTTTATTAAGACGATGCAGAAGAAGAGAAAATCTAACATCTCTGTTTGATGAAACATAGCTATTG
Source organism: Callopanchax toddi (assembly GCA_006937965.1). NCBI lineage: Eukaryota > Metazoa > Chordata > Actinopteri > Cyprinodontiformes > Nothobranchiidae > Callopanchax > Callopanchax toddi. The sequence continues at coordinate 1,274,526 of SSNR01000002.1, forward strand.
TAATTATGCAATTTAAACATTTTACAGTCTGTCATTTGGTTACAAAATCGAGAGAAACCCACCTTTTGGAAATACCAGTTGATCTACTTTGTTGACAGAGGACATCTGTAATAAGTAGCCAGAGTTTATCCTGGGATAGAGAGTTGGGTTAGTTAACAGTAAAACACGTGTTTAATGTTTCATCTGTCTCCTGCAGTACTTCTGACTAATCCAACAGACACTGTGATGATTAGAAATATAATTATAATTTCATTAAATTTAATATTTGATCCACTTGAAAGCTAAAAAGTGTGTTTGAATCTAATAAATTTGCTGATCTTACAGAGTATTTGACAAGAAACCAGCAGCACCAGTTGACATGTCAAAGCTGCTGAGTTTCGGTTACGTAGAGGACCACAAACCAGTACAGTGAAGTGTCAAGTAAGTAGCACAGCTAGTCTATTTTTAATCATCAGAACACATCGAATTTTCTTTATCATGCTGTCAAAAAGCACTTGTAATACAATAAAAGGAAATAAAGGGAAGTTGTATTGATTTTACGAGACTGCTTTATGAATAGTCACCCTGAAATGACGGACCAAAAAAATGTGGAGTAAGACTATGAAGGGTTGAGGCATTAGGGTTTTATGAAGCATCCTGACAGCATAATGCAGCGATGTTAGTGAATTATGAGAGAATGATTAGCTGAACGACTCTTGCTCTTTTCCATTTATGTCAACAGGCTGGAGGACTGCCAGGAGTGGAAAAAAATAAAGATGTGAAAGCTCTGAGAAGATTTGCCATCTTTTATTCTGACATTCCTTCCACAGTCTGCTGAGCCGCATCACGCGTTTAACTTAGTTTAAATTTACATTTTTCAAACGGAAAATTGTTTCACTGAACTGACGTTTTTATTTATTGTACCTGTAATTTGTTAACTTCATCTGTTAATTGTTTTTAATGTTTTTTGCTGTCTTCTATAATATTCTAAAATACTGTTTGAGGGATTATTAAAATACAATTTAAATTATTCCAAGAATCTTCTCTTTAATTATTAGTAGCTCCTTTCATTGGTTGTAGATTATCTCAGCACTGTACATCTGTTTTGTTATGTCAAACTGTTACAAGTCAGGGTCAAAGGTTATCTCCATGTTCTCAGTGTGAGTTATGTCACATCACATCAAATATTCAGATTGGCTGTCGTTAAAACATTTCCCAGTCCAGGGCTGAATCATACCACTGAGTTTATGTTCCACAGGTTGTTCTCGTCAGTGTTTTTGATCATTACTCACGTTTTGTTTTGGTTTTTTTAGAAATGAGTGATCTCGCTCTGTTTGTGTGTTACCGGTAGGCGCTTTTATCAGAACAGCAACTGCTGCTACTCCTCTTTCTAGAGCCAATCAGTGGCGAGGTCAGGGGTGACCGCTATATCAGCTGTGCAGCTGGATCTCCCTCTTATAAGAAAGAAGAAGCAGCAACACGTTTTTGGAAATTTTACAGCGACTTTTAAAGACGTTTAAAGTTTGATTTCAAAGCTGCAGTCATGGCACCGATTCTGATTCTGAACTGTATGGAAAATGATCACAATGAATACATCAAGTAAGTATTTTCAATAAATTTCATTGATTTTACTTTTGATCATGTAATAACGTGTAACAAAATACTTTAAGGCAACAGGTCCAGGTGAAAAACCCCTATTTGGACACTATGGAGGAGGATATTCTCTACCACTTCAGCCTGAGCACAAAAACTCACAACCTCCCAGAGATGTTTGGCGATACGAAGGTTAGTGAAAAGCTGGATTAAAAAGAAAAACAGCTAAGCTCTAACACAGAACTCACCTGCACTGTTCTCTATGTTTTTATAGTTTGTTTGTGTTGGCGGTAGTGGAAATCGGATGAAGTCTTTCGCCCAGTTCATGCACAAGGAGCTTAACCTGCCCGGAAACCCAGAAGACATCAGAGACATCTGTGAGGGAACGGATCGCTACTGCATGTTCAAAGTGGGACCAGTGCTCTCCATAAGCGTATGTACTTCATTAAATGTAACTTACTCATGCAACTTTGCAGATTTCCATGAGTAATATAATTTATTGTTTATGCTTCAGCATGGTATGGGTGTCCCCTCCATCTCCATCATGCTGCATGAGCTCATCAAACTGCTGCATCATGCTCAGTGTCGTGATGTGGTCCTGTTTCGTCTGGGAACATCTGGTGGAATTGGCAAGTTGCTTTTTTAAAATGTTTGTTGTAAAAAAAACACATAAATCTTTACTCTTATTGTGATTGAAGGAGATCATCTAAGATCTGTGCCTGGTGTCATCTCCAGGTCTGCCTCCAGGGACGGTGGTGATCACTGAAAAGGCAGTGGACTACTCCTTCTGCCCCCAGTTTGAACAAGTTGTTCTGGGTAAAGTTATCACCAGGAGCACGGAGCTGGATGAGGGAGTGGCCAACGAGCTCCTGCAGTGCTCCTCTGAGCTACAAAACGTACCAACCGTCATTGGAAACACCATGTGCACCCATGATTTCTATGAAGGTACACAACTCATAATAACTCAATTTTCTTTTATTTTGAAAGAACGTTCTGGATTTACTTATCTGTCTTGTACTGGTTGGTCTCTGTAGGTCAAGGCAGACTTGATGGCGCTCTCTGCTCCTTCTCTCAGGAGGAGAAGCTGGATTATCTGAAGAAAGCTCATGAGGCTGGAGTGAGGAATATCGAAATGGAGTCCACCGTCTTTGCCGCCATGTGCCGAGTCTGTGGCCTTAAAGGTGCCGTTTTATTTATATAAATATATTTTCAGTTTAATCATTTCACATCACTAATAGCTTTATTTTCCCCTCCTAGCGGCGGTGGTCTGTGTTACGCTGCTGAACCGCTTCGACGGAGACCAGATCACCTCCTCTCATGAAGTCCTGGTGGAGTACCAGCAGAGACCCCAAGTCCTGGTTTCTCACTTCATCAAGAAGCACTTAGGCCTCATAGCCTGAAACCTTCTAATACACTGTAAATAGCTTTGACTGATTTGTGAATATGTATATAAAATACTATACTCAACATATTATTTGAATTAGACGATTTTGTAGAGTGGAGGTTTTTAATGATGCTAAACTAGCATGTGACATATTTTTAAATATATATTTAAATATGTATTGTATCTTTTATTCTTAAACACTTTGGTATTTATGTGAATTATTATAAAACTAAGGTGTTGTGTTTGCTCATTTCCGTGTTGTTTTTGGATTATATGTGACAAAAGATTGTTCTGATCTTGATGTTTATAAAACCAAAAAAACAATTTAACATTTCAGAGACAGAAAATGAAAAACTAGCTCAGAAAACTGTTGGATGATTTTTAGTTCTGAAATAATTTTCATAATATTTGTACATTTTCTAATGATAAAGGTCAGATTTTTTTACCAGTGAGTTTCAGCATCAAATGTGTTGAAGTCAAAAACTGATTCTATTTAGTGATATTTGATATAACAGTCTGTTAAAGTAAATTCAAAACTTCTAGTCAAAAGTAAATTATTCAGTGTTTTTTGTGAGATTTACATTGATACTGTACATTATCTTTATATGATGTGAATTGTTTATGTCATCTACAATAAAGGTCATTAATACTTATCGCATTGTTTATTTTATTTTCAAGTACTTTGAAAATGTAGTATCCACTGTAGGAAACGGCATACAATTATACAAATCTGCATTATTTACATCACCAGAGCAAAGTTCTGCAGGAAGAGACAATATGGCGATTTGGTTAAAACTTGAGCATGGATTTTGTGTCTCGTCGAGGTGGTTTGGAGGGTTTGATGTCAGCCAGAAGCACCTTAGCGTACTGGCTTTGTTGCAGACCCACCTCCCGTAGAGCCTGCTCCACCCGAACCCTCGGATCAGACAGGATCTGGAGGACAGACGTCAGAAAACCCCACAGTCAACAAATCACACATTTATAAACACACCTTCATTCATAGTTACATTTTAACTGCGTGGTTTGGTTTGGAACGAGAAGATTCACTCACACACACACCTACAGTTTATTGATTGACTCAGTGACCTTGGGATTTTGACTCTGTGCCGAGACGAGGACAAATAATGTTTGACCAGTCACCTGTTTTGGATATTTTCCCTCATTGCATGGGTCATTCTCTCCAAAATGAAATGAAACCTAACAGACTAGGCATAATAATAATAAAATCAGGGAATAACTTAAAGCAGATTGATGCAAATGGTCAGACAGCCTTTTAAATCTCCACCAACAGGTGAAGGTTAGAGGAGATGTTATATTGCCTCACCTGTGTGTCTGTGTACGTGTTGATACTATAGAGAGGCTTCTGGAGCTCTGACTCTTTCTCATTCAGGTGTCGACTCTTCCAAGCCTCTGTATCTCCCATCATCCTCTCTGGGTCGGCCTCTGCCACCACCTCAACCTTGGATAATAGAAAAAGAAAGAAGAAAGGTAACCACTTTCCTGAAAACAGCCCATAAGGTGGCGCTGATGCCTCCTCTCAGGTGAGGCTGAGTCCAAATCTTCCCCAGTAATTTCAGTTGAAGCCAAGAGGCTGAAGGTGTTGAGATCAGCTAATGACTCACCTGCTTTCTGAGAGCTTCCAGACGGTTCTGTCTCTCTTGTTCTTCTCTCTGTCGCTCCAGCTCCTGCTCTTCTCTCTCCTTCCTCCGCTGCTGCAACGCGTCGGCTCGAAACTGGACCCTAACGGGAGCAGACAGAGCCTGTGGACATCCTATGCACAACACTTCTGCTTCCTTTTGCAGAGGCCACAGGCAGCATTACCTATCACTTCTCACACAGCAAACCTTCAGGCTGTGGAGGGGTTTAATAGAGCTGCCAGACTGCAGCCAGCTTTCCCCAATCATCCCTTTTTATCTCTTTCTCATCCCTCCTGTAATTTCTATTCTCAGACCTGCCAGATTCGGTCTAATAGCCACAGTCGACACATTATAAGGAAGTAACGTCTCTGAGCTCAGAAAAACAACAAAAATCATTCCAAATGGGATTTTTAATGGTCATAATTGTGTATTTGTCAAAAGAAACACATGAATTTTGACATTTCTAATAAGAATTTCATTTTAAAAGCCAGTTTTATAAATTATTACATTGATGTGTCCCACATGAGCGGGATTTTTTTTTTTTTAAAGTTTGCAAATGCATCAAATGTACTAATTCAGTGTGATTTTAACTGAAAATTTGTTTATTTTCTTGTGATTTTGTGTCTCCAAACTGTCTCCTGAAAACATTATGTAAAATATGATCATCAGGATGTGTGAGAATTCACTGTGGATACTTCCAAACTGACTACTGCTTCCAGATTACACACTGAAGCTTTGCAAAATCACCCCGATCACTAAAGAAACCAAAGTATCGTTGTTAAATAGCTCATTGGAGCAAAAGTCAGATCCTTTGATAACAGAGATTATCAGGTTTAACAAGTCCACACAGCTTGATTATTGCTGTCAATAAAGCAAATCAATTCAAACTGTTCCTTCTGAAATGAAATCCAGGTTCATAATCTGATCTGTTTACATCTGTACAGTAAATACAGAGTGGTGACCTGGCGCTCACCTCTGCCCGTCTCTCCTCGCCTGCTCCTCCATGATGCTCCTCAGAGCGGCGAGTCTCTCCTGATCTCTGTGCTCCAGCACCTCCCTCCTCTTCTGCTGCTTTAAATAAAACTGCCTTACCTGATGGAAAAGCACAACAAAGAAAATACAAGTAAAGAGCCTCACCAAACTCTCAGGATCATCACGTCCTATTGACTGAGACAGCGGGAATCAGATACGTGTAAATAAAGATGATATTTCAACGTCTGCCTGACTGTTGTGTTGAATTTTCTGGAATCCAATGAGGCTTAAATGTTCTCATTAATCAGAGAGCGTCTCAGGTTGCCCATCCTCCCCAAGCAGACCCTGGAGGAGGGAGTTAATTAAACAGTTTGAAACTCACACACTTCATGGCGTTATCGCACCTGTGCGTTCGATATTATGAAACGAATAATCAAAATCCCCCAAGTAACTGTAACAGAGCACGCTCTCCATTTGACGACACCCAGTTTGTCTCTGTGAATCTGTTTTATTTATTTATGTGCATTTCAACTGCACTGATTAATTACATTTACTATTTTTTTTCCAAAATCATTAAAAAAAAGATTAAATTCATTGAATATTACAAGTTTACTGAATCCCAGTTTGATCAAACTCAACTTTATCCCTAAAAGTTTTGCAGAAACACATTTTTCCTTGAGTACTGTCCAGATACTTTGATGTGAGTGTGGACAGAGCGTCCTACTTTTTCTTTCTGATGCAATCTGACCGCAGCCTCCTTCTCCTGCTCCTTCTTCATCCTCTCCTCTTCTTCCTCTTGTCGCCTCGCTGCTATGGCCGCCTCCAGCCTCACCACCTCCTCCTGCTGGGCCCGCCACTGCTGCAGCTACGAATACACAGGTGAATGCAACACGGTGAAGAAAAGGCAGATTGTTATGATAACGCCGCTGACATTTTGTGTTAGATCTCCTTAGTTACTGTCAAGGCTTTAAATCATAATGGGATGCATTGTGTTGGTTTAACTTTATCTAACCATTACAAAAAGGAAAAAAAGACTTTTACACCCTAATACCCTTTATTTGAGATGTCATCAGAGGTGGGTAGAGTACCCAAAAATGTACTAGTAAGAATTGCACTATTTCAATATATTTTTATTCAAGTAAAAGTAAAAAAGTTGCTGTCCAAAGAAATACTTGAGTAAAAGTTTAAAAAGTCCATCCATCCATCCATCCATCCATCCATCCATCCATCCATCCATCCATCCATCCATCCATCCATCGTTTTTAACCGCTTCATCCTCCACAGAGGGTCACGGGGGAGCTGGTGCCTATCTCCAGCAGCCAAGGGGCTAGAGGCGGGGGACACCCTGGACGGGTCGCCAGTTCATCGCAGGAAGTAAAAAAAGTATTTGGCAAAAAGTCTACTTGTACTGAGTAACATCCATCTCATTTTTTTAAAAATTATGTCATCAGACAGACAAAATTATAAAGTTGTGGGGAAATTCTAGTAGCTATCTTAAAGGCTAAAATGAAAAATACTAGTAAATAATAAAATTACAAAATAGTTCATTTTAATCAGAAGCTACCGAGCCCGTCTGGTGACATTGACGGAAAAATAAATAACTCGTGGCCATGCATTACTAATGCATGGGAACGAGATAGTTAAGTTGTTGCATGCGTGGGAATGAGATAGTTAAGTCGTGGCCACGGGTTACTAATGCGTGGGAACGAGATAGTTAAGTTGTTACATGCGTGGGAACGAGATAGTTAAGTTGTTACATGCGTGGGAACGAGATAGTTACGTAAGTTGTTACATGCGTGGGAATGAGATAGTTAAGTTGTTACATGCGTGGGAACGAGATAGTTAAGTTGTTACATGCATGGGAACGAGATAGTTAAGTTGTTACATGCGTGGGAACGAGACAGTTAAGTTGTTACATGCGTGGGAACGAGACAGTTAAGTTGTTACATGCGTGGGAACAAGATAGTTAAGTTGTTACATGCGTGGGAACGAGATAGTTAAGTTGTTGCATGTGTGGGAACGAGATAGTTAAGTTGTTGCATGTGTGGGAACGAGATAGTTAAGTTGTTGCATGTGTGGGAACGAGATAGTTAAGTTGTTACATGTATGGGAACGAGATAGTTTAAGTTGTTGCATGTGTGGGAACGAGATAGTTAAGTTGTTACATGCGTGGGAACGAGATAGTTAAGTTGTGGCCACGGGTTACTAATGTGTGGAAACAAGCCCTGGCTTTTCTTTACAAACACACAGGAACGTGGATGTAGAGACAACGCTTATCTAGGGGTGATCATTTTGATACTGTTTATTTAAAGACTTAACCTATTTAAAGTATGTAGTCCTTGTGTGGTTTTGAAGAATAGTTAAGTAACAAAATTAAGATAGGCGTTCAAAAATCAACAAGTACAAAAGTTAAAATGCAACAAACCAGCAGGAGCTGGACTTGACCCTAAACCACAGGGCTGACAGACTGTCACCTTAACCACTACACTACCACAACCTGACAGCATATACAGAAAAATCTTTTTAAGTAGTGTTAAAGTTACATAGCAGAAGAAACACTGAACCGCTGTTTGTTGTGTCTGTGAGAGAGACATCACACGCAACACGGACTGCTTATTAGCACCAGTTACTTTGAGTACATGCCTATTTCCAGTGGAAAACAATAAAACTCGGACATTTTAATTGATCTCTGAACCCCCCACCCACCCCAGACGCTCCGGTCAGAACGTGAAAAGAACATGTCCGAGGAGAGGACCTTTGGTCACCCTAACTTATCAACACATGATGTTTGATTGCAAGAGATCGCATCATTGTAATAATAATAATGCATTGGTTAGTGCTTTTTAAGACACTCAAAGATGCTTTACAGAATTGCATTATTTATTCATACACTCTGGTGGTGGTAAACTACAGCTAATGTCTGTAGCCACAGCTGCCCTGGGTCAGTCTGACAGAAGCAAGGCTACCATTCTGCACCATCAGCCCTTCTGACCACCACCAACATTCACACACAGGCAAGGTGGGTGAAGTGTCTTGCCCAAGAACACAATGACAATCTAACCCAGCCAGAGCTGGGGATTGAACTGGCAACCCTCTGGTTACCAGACTGGCCACTCTACCAACTGAGCTAATGCCGCGTCCAAAATAGTTCATTCTGAGGTTGGAATAAAATTAAATTCAATCACATGATCCATCATTCCTACATGTAAGGTGCTCTTCCACAAATACGGACATGAATATCTCGTTCCCACGTGTTAGTAAACGCCACATAGCTAGCTAGCTAGGTCTACTGTAAATATTGGCATTATATTGAAGAAAAAAAGGCTTTGAAAATTGCTTCTGCTAGCTAAAGATAGCTAGCTAGAAAATGACAGTAGGAAAACAAAGCTGGTGCAGAAACAGGTGGTCTCCTTTAATAAACTGTAGGTGTGTGTCTGGTGTATTTTTGTTAAAGCATGTTGGTTCTTCTGTAAAGTTACTCGCAGAACGTAGAGAATTCAGAGATTTTACTCCTGTAGGAGTAGAGATACTTAACAAAAATATTGCTCTAGTAAAAGTAAAAAGTATAGCGAAGTAAAACTACTCATAAAAGTAAAAAAAAATTTCAAAAAGTTATGCAACTAGTTACCACTGGATTATTAGCCAAGTAGAAACTTAAACTTAAGTAAACAATCAGGGAACACAGACATCAGAGGTCTAAACTTGTTACACACACACACACACACACACACACACACACACACACACACACACACACACACACACACACACACACACACACGGAGAACGTTTAACATCAAAGATCATTTGCCTTTATCAAAAAATGACCCATAATTTAGCTCAAATGATATCAAAAAGGCAGCCTTAACCCTCAAAAATCACTTCATTAACACAGAAACCATATTTGGTCCCCAGGTGGACCCAGCCCCCCTTGAGCCATTTGTTCTCATAATAACACAACACACACCCTCCCAGGCTCCTGGCATAACGTTTGCTAAAGAGTTGAATGACAGGCTCGTTATGCTGCAGCCTCTCTGTGGTGTGCCGGGTATTAAAGTGTTGCATTCCGACCGGGCAGACAGATTTACAGATCTGTCAGAGAGCAGAGCTTAGAGATCCCCAAAGGAACCAAGTGCAAATTAACATGCTCACACACACATTAGCAGCAGCAGTTATCATCAAGTCAATCGTACTTGATGCCTGCCTGGGATAAAAGCAGCAGCTGTGTGTTTAAGGGAGGGAGAGGGGGGGACTTCAAACGTTTCAGCCTTTAATCCACTTCTATTTAAAGATTTTCTCACACAAACTTGTAGAGGATGAAGTTTCCTCAAATCTGACAAGGCTTCACAATCGAGTTAGATCAGGAGGAAAGATTGAAAACAAGAAGTTTGGTGACGAGATCTGGGTTTTTATTTGTCATCACTCACTACACTTTAGTTCATAAAAGAGGAAATTTTGGTTCTGATTTGGTCAAAACTTCATTTTTTCTCAACATTAGACAATTTTAGTTTAAACTCTGGCATCAAAGATGACAGAATGATTCATATTTATTCATTTTAACTATATAAATCAGTATTTGCTGCATGAAAATTCACATTTCTGTAAGTTAGAAGCATTTTTTAATAAGAGAAATACAAAAGCCTTTGAAAATTGTTTTAACTTATTAGTATTCTTGTTGTTTTTTGTTTTTCCATCTGAAGCGAACATGTTTCAAAAAAAGCTGGATAAAGAAAGGAAAAAATGGAAAACTGGCATCAAGTCAGTAACGTGACAAGGAATGAAACGGATGACGCTTGAACATTTTGGAGCAATGTTTGCTGCCATAAAAATGAATTTTCAGGGAAGTTTTTGCTTATTTAGACAAGACAGTCCAAATTTCCACAATGAGGAGGGTTTATGATCTAATGACTTTTATGGATAGAAGAAAAACTAAAATAAGTGAAAAACAAACATGCATAATTTAATAATTTATGTAGCTCGGATTCTGCTTTATGTCGGAATCCATTAGACTGTAAACAATTTTTTTCCCCACATTCAAGCATAAAATACAACATTTTCCACCTTTATTTGTTTTTGTTTTTAACTTTCTGGAGTTCCTTTGCAGTAAAATCAGAGATAATCTGAAATGTATCAATAAAATCTCCGAGATGCTCGCTGACAGAAGACATTTGTGTGACTTATTGTTCAAGCAGAGATAAAGTGGCATTTTAGAGAAGAAAAAATGTCATTATGTGCAGCAATTTGTCACTGGAATCTCATTTTCTGTGAATTCAAACAGAAAAGGAACTCCGTCTTTTTTTCTTGGCGGCACAAAAAAAAGACTGAAGACGTGTCAGAATAACAAAAGAATGATAGTGTTTTTATCAGAGCCCTGCAGCCTGCTCTAAACCTTTGTTAGCATAGCTGTATAGTCAAATACGGTCTGTCAGGGGAGGGGTTTGCAGCAGTTGTCATTTCACTCTCCCTGCAGGTCCTTAAATGACAAATATTTGAAATAAAAATAAAATAATTTAGAATAGAATTAATGCAAACGAGCAGAAGTTCAGCAATTTACAGACAAGCATGATGCGTGAGATTATAAAACCCTTAAATGGACTTCAAATAATGTCCATTATAAGATAAGAAAAATTAAATATACTTTTTTGTAATAATATGCTATTCATTCCAAAAATTTCCCTAAAAAAAGTCATGCACATGTGAGCAATTAACTCCTCAGAGAGCTGTCGGTTGAGACATTGTGCGGCCCACGCTCTGTCTCAACTAGAAAGACGTTTCAATCAGAGAAACTTCAAAGTCCCTCAGAAGATCTGGAGACAAAATCCCTAGAGAGAAAATCCTGAATATTAGGGGAAGGACACACAAATCATCTGGACATAATTTAATCTTTAACAGTGTTTATTTTCCAAAAGAACTCCGAAGAGTCGAAAATCATTGCCTCTTATAAAAAACACCCCCCCCCCCCTTTTCAAGTCTCTGGTCCTGCTGGCCCACTCATCCCCTTCCCACCTGAGCATGCTGCAACAATCTGCCGTCCCTCCAGGCTTCATTCATTCATGTGGAAAACACAATCACACAATCAAAGACGCCCGGGGGCGAAATATAAGCGGGAGGTAAAATGAAAGCAAGGACATAATAAAAGACTGGAATAACAAGAACAATAGCAGCTAATTACAGCGGCCAGAATAGAAAGAACAAACGACTGATGAGTCGAGAAGAGGAGCCTGTCGTTCGGCGATAAAAAGGAAGGAAATGAGCTTCATCTCGTGCATGAAATCCTAACTCATTATGTCAACCATCCATTTCATTTTGCAAACAGCCACAGGTCATACATGAGCAGTGATGTCACCGTTAAATCCAGCAGATCGGTTGTGATTCAGAGGAAGACGGTTTTTGATTGTGTGACAAAGTGCTCAGAAATCCATCACCCTAGATGGCACCTGCTGCACCTCTGCTTGTCTTTTGTCTGCGTGAGACTGAAACGGACCATAAAATAAGGTCAGGACTGGTCAAGGACTGTCAGAAAATTATATTTTGATATGCTCCCATGTGAACTGATGAAAAGGGGGAAAAAATGCAGGAGGTTAATTGAGCACGCAAATTCTAAAGTTTACAAAAGAGTTTCAGATGGGACAACATTTATAAATGCTACTTCGGTTGAAGTACATTTAGTATTAGTTCATATTGGTACAAAAATATAAATAAACTGCTTTAAAATTTGGTACCATCATGACCAGATGAATATAAAGTCCAAAGTTCCTTCTTAAGGTGCTCATCTTTACTTCCTGTTGTTCTTCGTCACACTGGGCCCCGTTTAGTTCTGTTTCTGCCTCGTCTTGTCTCACTTTTAGACTACTCCTCACCACAGCTTTAAAAAAGTAAACTTTGTTTGTCAGTCTCTTGCTTGTTGGCTGCATCTTCAACTATGTAATGAGGTAAGAGTTATTTTGATCCCTCAGAAATGCAGCAGAAACCAACGTGTTAAAGAAGCAGGTGCAGCTAAAAGGAGGATCCATCTTGTCTCAGTGGAGCGTCGCTGTGCTGTGATGATAACAGCTGCAAAAAGAAGGACTGGATGCATCCATCTAAACCGCCACATAAACTGAAATATGTGCAACACATAAACACACTGATGTAGAAATATCAAACATTCAAGTTTGCAAATGTCACATGTAATCTATGTGACACTGATTCCTGGTATCTTATTTTTTGTCAGGATGCAACAGAAACCAACATTTTTTGTCACTTTAAAAAGGCTCATTAAGCATTCGTCGCAGCTGTTTCTGGATTTACTAAAGTGTCAGAGCTGAACAGAAAGAGATCTTTGTGTTTGGTTTGATTTTCTGATACTTAACACGGACATCGGTGCAAAAGCAGTGGTTGAAGCTGTAATCCATGAGAACAGCACTTTTTATAGATCAGGCAGGAAGCATTTATACAAAAAGCAACTTCACGTCAGCTTTAAAACTCTTAAGATTTGATGAGAAGATGTGATGAACTGTAAAGAAAACTAAAAACTACAAAGAGAAATATTAGAAAGCAAAAATTACAGCCTGAAAGTGAATTTATGGCTGATTTTTGGCCTGTTTTACTGATCCTTCATGCCTAAACTGGCTATAAAAGAACCATCAAACAAGAAGTAATCTGCTGCTTTAATGCCAGACTTAAAATTAGTTGTAAACAAGCCTCAAACTTTGACCAACGGTGCAAAAATGTCAATTTAGCAAAGTAACTGAGTGATATTGACTCACACCAGTAAATGTCAGCGTTTATCTAAACAGCCACAGGACATAAGCGCTGTTATTAAAATAAAAATGGACAAGCTAAGCAAACTGGATTCACACTGTGGAGTATCAACACATGGATCCGTTGTGTCAGTGTATACCAGAGACAACAGCATCATGTTTGCTAGGCCATCCTTATTAGCTTGTTTGCATTCACAGTTTGTCCCAAGTGGAAGCTAAAGGCGAGAGATGCTGTCAGGCAGCCTGGCCTAATATACAGCCTCATCAGCACATACACAGAACACAAGCAGGCAGTGAGACGGTTCCCGCTGTCACACAGTCTCACCATCTACATCTAAAAGGAAGAGATAATGCATTGTGTGATGGAGATGATCTATTTTCTGCCAGCACTAATAGATGTGGATGTGAGTTTGGCATCGAGGCCTCAGGTGAAAGTACACTAACTTTCTCTCTGAGGCAGGAGCAGACGTCCTGCTGGTGCTGACGCTCTCTGTGGAGCTCCAGCTCCTCCTGGTGGGCATGATTTGCCTCCTGCAGCATGACCAGGGCTCTGGCCAGCAGCTCCTCCAGGTCTCGACGCCCCTGCTGGGTCACCACCCTCAGCTGTGTCTGGGTGAAGCGCTGCATGTCCCGCAAACGTTCATGCTCAATCTGAAAGCATGAGAACAGACAAGACGACTTTTAGATGGGAAGTGACACAAAGACATTAATAAGTGATTTGCCAAAGGAAATGAGTCAAAGCTGAGTCAAACCTCTGCTGCATTCTGCATCACATTTATGATGTGCTACAAAAAATTCCCAGTCACTGCATGATGCACTGTCTGCACTAAAGGCAGCAGGACTACGGAGACACCTCTGTGCCAGATCGAGCTCTGCTGGAGTATAAAATGCTCCTTCTCTCCTGGCTGTGAAATGTTCTGCAGGAAAACAGTTCCTTTCTGTGTGAGGGCTGCCCATAGCTATTCATCATTGTGTCAGCCCTCTCAGAGGCTGCACCACTTGACTGCCTCATTGGAACAGAGGGAATGATATTCATCTGTGGACTAATAGCGGCTAACTGACAGTGTGAAGGCATTAGATGGCTGAGTGGTTTTATTGAAGATGAGTGAGCTGACAGACCTGCCAGCGGAACAGAAGTGTCAAGATTAGTCAAGCAAGTCTTGTTTATTAATGCACAACTTTAGAAGTTGAGGAAGATCCACCCTTTCTTTTTTTACCTTCACTTTGCCTTCGTCACCCTTGCCCTAACTTGTGTGTTTTAGCATCAACACAAGTGTGCTTGCATGTTTGCACACATTGTGCAACGTCTGTTTGTGTCCATGCACTTTGGCTGTTGCACCCAGTGCAGTAAGTGTTTGGACACATCAAGCAGCACTGAGTCTCATCCCTCTAGGGCAGTTAGTCAAAAAAATGGAAGGGCAAAATCAAGAATGGGAAGAAGCATGAATGATCTCTCCTAAAATAAAACTTCATGAGGAGATCACTGTGAATTACTGCAGGTACTCTGGCTTCTGATCCCTTGTGAGGTAATAAACAATAAAGTACCCCATCCAATAGAGGGAGATAGAGTATGATCACACACCAGTAAAACCTAAAAATTGGTTCAACTCAGCAAAAAGAGCAGATCCCTAACCCTAACCCTGCTACGGGCAAAACTAGCAAGAAAATAATTTGTACTTTCATTGTAACTGCAAGCTGCAGGAAATAATTTGACATAAAATATCTTTAAAAAGCAAGTAAGCTACCGTCAGTAATATATCTGCAGTTTTTCTTTTGATATTGCTCTGCAAATTCGGAGAAAAATATGAAAACCTGCAGGAATTGGAGTAGATTAATCACCAAGGCCCTTCTTTTTTGTGTTGCACTAAAGAAAAGCACTTTGACATAGATTTTTTCCCCCCCATCCTCAAAAGTTTGCACACATTACAAATAAAAGACAGCTGACTGATTTAAAAGAAAGGTTTGCAGCTAGAATACAAATGATGCTAGAAAAGAGGAAAGTGTAATTCAAGTGATCAATGGAATATCTGCAAACCTCCACCCGTTTTCCTCCATCTCTGTGATGGAGTCAAACATATACGAGCACAAAGCTCAGTTCAGCTAATCCTTTGAGTTTCCTTGATATTAATCATTTCATATTTGTTCACTTTAGAGGCAGACATTGGATGAAAGAATGTCAGAAAATGACATGTATAATTTTTTTTTGCCCCCCAAAAACTAATCCCACAGCAGCATTTAGGCACTTAATCAGAGGGATTTCAGAAAACCAATCTGCAGCTCCCGCTGATTATCAAGCCAGATAAATGATGAGGAACAACTGAATTCGATGGAGACGGAACTCCACCATCTCCGATCCTGTTTTAGAGAATGTGAAGAGTACGGAGAAAGACACGTCTCCTCCTTGCGACGCCCCTGAGGCTGAACGATCACAGCTCCAAATGCAGCACCCAGCTGGAACTGATATGACGACAGGTCTCTGGGCGCGGGAGAGGGAGGAGAGGGGGGGGGGGGGGGGGGGGGGGGGGGGGGGGGGGGGGGGGGGGGGGGGGGGGGGGGGGGGGGTTGGCGGTTGTCATGGCGATGCTAGGCGGTGGCGAGAGAGAATTGTCCACAGTCTGTGACATGGCACATCCTGACGCGTGCTGAGCTGATCATTGTCCTGGCTTTTCTGCGTGCTCAGATCAGGGAGCTACATTGATCAGGGAGTCTGGGACTCAGGGCTTCCTCTGACAGGAGATGGGGTGTGTTTTCAGACGGATGCATGAAGGGTTGAGCATTAAAACTAGAGCATGTGATTAAAAGTCATATACATTAGTGTTTTTAATTTGCAGACAGCATACATATGGGCAAAAGTTGGTCATTTTTGCTCCTATAAGCATTAAACCCAGTTTTTAATCAGGTAAAGGAGGCAATACTAAAATATTTATTTATTTATTATGTTGGCCAATTATTTGTATCCATAAAAGTCTACAAAATTTATAGATTAGGGACATATATTTCAGAACACATGTTGAAAATCCAGAATTGTTGAGGTCATTATGATTATAAACTGCAAATTGAAGTGAAAGATTTAAATTTAACCTCTTTCACTGGCAGAAAAACTACTTGGTAAATCAAATTTTAGTCCCTCATTGTACTGAATCATGCACTAAACTTATAGTAAAGTATCATATTTAGCCTTAAAAAATCTAAAAAATGTGAGGATGTTTCAATAAAAAGTTCTATTTTACTAAATAATCTCATTATTACCATTTTAATATATTTAAAATTTATGATAACCCTCATTCCTCTAAATTAATAAAATAATGCAAAAAATATATAATTCTTTTCTTGTGAGGAAGTAAAAAGGTTAATTTAAATGCACCGTTATATAAAATTAGTTTAAAACAAATACAACCTACCTTACAACTCTTTTACAGCGTGTGTAAGAAAGTATGTACTCTGCTGCACCACTACCATTAGATGCAACATTCAAGCCAGTTTTTTTACTTTACTAACCAGCTCCAGGTTTGTCCTCTGAGGGAAGAGTCTCAGCAGCATGTCCGTGCAGAGTGCTCTGTGTTTGGGAGTGCCATGAGTGTACAAGGACCCGATGAACTCAAAGCGTTTGTGGTCATTTGGACTCCAGCCGCAGAACCTTATAAATAAATTCAACACAGTAAATACAGAATTAGAAATAAAAACACAATAAGAAATAAACAACACCTTGACATTGTGTTTCTTTCCTTATTGCACCGTGCTGCCTTTTCAAAGGTCACTTGCAGGTAAATTACAACCAATAACAGTCCTAAAAACAGCTGCCATTTGAGAAATATAAAGCAACTTTACAGAATCAGCCTGGTGAGAAATCCTCATCTTTGCTTCAAGGCTGTGTAGATAACTTTACCTTATTCTGTCCAGTTCAACCAGAGTTCTACTTTAATATACTTTAAAAAAAAGAAAGCATGTGTTTAGGTATACCTGTCAGTTTTCTGAAGTTTCTCCTGCAGACTCTGCAGTCTGCCCTGGTAGTGCTCTGAGATCGACTGGAAGGTCTGGATCAGGGAGTCCTTCAGCTCTGGGTAAGGGCAGTCTGCATCCAAGACCTCTTTGGGAACGCTTTCTGAGTTCATCAAATTATCTGAAGCACTGTTAAGATATTTCTGAAAGCACAACACCCCCCCTCCTAAAGCTTCAGTTATTATACTCAACTGCATAACTTTGAGATGAGTCACCAATTTAAAAACATACGAATAATTTTGATTCACTAGTAATCACTAGATCCTTGGTTTATATAGAATTAGCTCAGCCAGTGGGCGGGCGCACATTCATTTGTAAATACTGTAAAAGATTGTTTGCATTTGTGCATGTGATGTGAATACATCATGGCAATAAAGTGATCAATTAAAAAACAGCTGACCCAGAACAGAGACAAACATACCTCCAAGCCGAGGCCCTCAAGCTCCTCCTCAACATTCAGGTACTCGGCATAAAGTTTTCCAATTATGTCATCTTGTTGATCTTTCACAAAATTTATCTGATTTAAAATCAAAAAGAAAAAAAAACATTTTTTTTTATTGTTTGTTCTCAATGTGATCACATGACCAATACTAATCTGTTTTGTGAACGCTACAACAACAACAACAACAGACTACAACAATGGATGGACACTTCTAGTTTAATCCACTAAGTCGGCAAACTGCATCCTGAAACGTAACACTGGACTTTCATCATTGTGACAGCAGCAATGTGATTATGGAGACATGGACGGGACTGTGGAAGAAGAGGAAGCCTTCTGCAAGCTGGAAAACATCATTAACTGCAAACAATGAATGTAAAGTTTCATAAAAGTTAAAGAAACAATAAAATCAGTGCAAATTAATTTGTGTTAAATCATTTTTGATAAAAATGTAGACACACAACTGCACCTGTTGCATCCTATACTCAATTTTTACCACTTTAAGCCAAAAGTTGTTGATATAAGTCTACAGTGGGCTTAACTAAACAATGCATTCCTCCCTGTTCAGCTTCAAAGTTACCATTCTACTACATAAAATACCCAGAAACCCAGCAGGCTTCACCTGCTGATTAAGAATCACTCAATTATCTCAAACTTTTTAGCTTTAACACTCAGACATGGCAGCGTAATTACATAGCAACATTGCTTCAGAAGAAAAGTGTTAAAATATAAAAAGAAATAATAGGGAAGAGGAGAAGAAATGTGGAAAAATAGTACTAATAAGCAGGTACATGGAAGCTGTGTTTTGGGTGAGCAGACAAGTGGGGTCATGGGAAAGAAATAAGCAGTAACGAGCTACACAGTCCACAAAAAGTCTGAAGGGTGGCCAGTTCCAACGAGTCTGGTCTGTTTTAATTCCTTAATCTCACTTTTCATCTCTGGAGCATCAAAAGGTTCAAGAAAAAGCTGATGATTTATCTAGATAATTATTGGTTCTTGGGGGCAAAGTAAACATTGTTTGTTGTGCCGGATCTTTTTATTTATTTGCAAATTTTACACAAATGATTTCTGTGTTCTGACTGAATTAAAACTCAGCTAAATGCTCAGCTGAAACCAATCAGAGGCTGAGTTTAATTTGATGTTTTTGACACCGTTTTCTTTTTTTCCTGACAGCTGCACAACAAATGTCCTTTTAAAGAAAATGTTGCCAGTCTGGTAGTTTTCATCCACTAAATCTCTGTAGAGGTTGGTTTTCATTAAAGTTGTAGTGATATTTAGTTGCTTTAGATACCTGCTGTTTTACTTGTTCCCAGTTTGATGGATGCTCATTGAGTTGCTGATGTTGCATCTTCTCCATTCTGAAGCACAGGTCATCTCTGAGCTGATAAACAGGGACAACGGTGGCTCTTCTGAATGCTTCTTGTTCCCTCTGCAGGAACAGATCTGAACAACAAAGGCATGTTGATGAGTGGAAACAGCAGAGACTTTAAGTGACACAGGGTTACGTTAATAATGTTGCAAATTACCATAATCTTGGAGTGAGAAGACGGCAGTGTCTGTTATACCATCAGGACTGATCTGCTCTAGAAATGTATGGATTTCATTCTTAGCTTGCTCTCTGTTTCAAACGAAGGAGAAATTTAGAGAAAACATTAAAAAAATTTTTGTTCAATTAATTTTGTTGGGAAAAATGTATCTGTGTGCCTATAAATATATTGCTAAAGCATAAAAATGACTACAAGAGTTATTAAATGTGTCTTTTTGTGCCAAACAAACAAAAATTTACTATTAAAGGCAGACTAGGCAGTTTGGGCTTGTTTTAGCACTCCCTGGTGTCAGTTTTAAATCATTGTCATTAAAGCAAACTTTCCCTCTCCCCTGCTGTGCACCCGTGTCATCAGATAAAGGTTTTCTTTGCTTCCTTGGAGGCTCCACCATGATGAACATGATACAATAGATCTCTTAGCTCATATATGATGTTTGTGTCTTCAGCTCATCTGTCCTGAGCAGGTTCTGAGGTGTAAACATGGATTGACGGACAGCGTTACTGCTTCCTGTACGTGACATTGTGAGACTTCAGGGCACCAGAGTGGAGACTCTGAAGTTTCAACTGCAGTTTTCTGGACACAAGCAGCAGATGGGGCTGAGTGACTTTTCATTAACTCTGTAAAAGGTCATATTAGCACATACTGGCTCAAAAAAAAAAAAAATATATATATAAATATGAAAACATTACTTAGTGTGCCTTTAAAAGCTAACATTTCATAAACTACTGGATGGATCCTAATGAAACACTCAACCAATTAACTTTTGGAGACAACCCAAATCAAGATGGCTACTAGAACCTCAGCAAACACAAACTTGGCTACGGCTCAATGCTACAATTATTGAGCTAAAATTTGGTGTAATAGCTGAGAATGATCTCCAACACACACTATGAGTGTTTACAGATTGCACAAAATCTTGAGATATCACGGGAAATTTTTAGCAAAATGAATAAAACAAGATGCAGTTTAAGGGCGCTTTTACACCAGCACAGTCTGGTCCACTTTAAATGGACTAGAGTTAGTTTCCTTGGACTGTCTGCTTCATTTGTGCAGGTGTGAAAGCTCATTCTAATTCTGGTCAACTAGAGAACCCTGGTTCCCCTGAAAACGTCGATTATGGTCTGCTTGCATGTAAATCCTGGTGCCGTTCACTCATAGCGTGAAAGCAAACAGACTAACCAAAGAGAGTGAATGAACTGATAAGAGGAAAAGAAATAAGCTACCCAAAAACAAAAGAAGAAGAAGTAAATAAAGAAAACATTTCTAGGGCAGACATGGCAGAGTGAAGAGGTGCAGGTTGACATCTGCTTAGAGGACTATCAGAGTTTCTTGTGGCTCTATTATCTGTTTTTGTTTTAAATGAGTCAGCTGAGGGAGATGGATCTCCGTTTTCAGTCCTGGTCAATCAATGGTCCTGGTTTTCTTTTTTCATGCTTTTTACTTCATGGTCAGTGCTTATTTTGGGCAATAGCACCCCCAAACAAGCAGCTGCTTTAACTCCGTGACACTTGCCAGGTAGTTTGGTCTGGTTTCAAAAATGCAGTGTGAAAGGTAACAAAACCAAACAAAGGTGGTGCATTTTTAGGCATCCTCCATCCAATCGAACCAATGATCCTGGTATGAAAGCACCCTAAAACTGTGGCATGAAGGATGTCATACTATCACAACTCCACAGGATCTCACTGGTGTGGGCTGAAACATCCTAAAAGGCCCCGTGGAGGAGGCTTGATGCCTTTTTATCAACTGATTCAAAGGTTGTTGGGATTGCAATAAAAGTGACAGTAACCATAGTGATAGGCTTGCTGGTCTTCCCATGTGACAATGCTGCTTTTGAATCCTGCTAACAAGATGTATGTGTGGAGAGATGCAAGCGGTGGCACCTCTTTAAGACTAGGCTCATTACTGCGGCTCATGGCTGTGTACATCATTAACCTTGGGTGGCTCAGACACAGTCATTACACAGCCAAACAAGCGGCACCCCAGAGCTGGTTCTGCCCTTCTCACTTCACAAGGCATGACAGTGTCAGGCCCCAGTCCCACACTTCTGCCTCAAAACACAAAGGGACGCAAACCGAGTCATCACAAGTAATACCTCTGCATCTTTTCTCAACTTACCAGTCATAAAATCAACTTTCTTTTCCCCTCCATCAATACATTTCATCTTTAACACCCTTTTTACACCCTTTACTTCAATAATGATTTCTGTCTGTGCAGTAAAAGCTTAAGTGGAATGGCTGCTTTGTGTATAAGCTGATTCAGAGAACTGCAGTAGATAATGACAGGCAGTAATAGGGGACTCTTACTCAGCCTTTTGCAGCCTGGGGCGCTCTTTGCTCCACACCTGCCTGTGCTGCTGTAATAAGGAGCTCTCCTTGGTTGCCTTGGCTGTGCAGCGAGCCTTCTGAACCTATAAGACAAGGTTTAATGCAGAGCAAGGATAAAGTGTTTCCCTGAAACTTAAGTCTGTGCTTTTTATCTGGACACAATTGAATCTGTGCTACAACATCCATTTCAAGATCAAAAGTTTTTCTTTGACTTGGGTGAACATCAACTACATTTTTCTGTAGATTACAGTCTTGATTAGCATCACTATGTTTGTGCGAGTCTGACAAACTGAGGTAATTCAGCTGAAACAGCCAAATAAACAGTGGAAAATTGAAATAATCAAGCAGACACATGCATGATACGCATGAGGTGTGCTATTAGGAGAGAACGAGGGTGGTAACAGTCTTAATCTAGTCTCATTTGTTTTGATTTTTCATCGCAGCCCTCCTTCGGAGTGTTATATCAGTGTTTTTAGAAACAGGCCAGTGATTCAGATAATTGTACAGAAGAAAATGTCACATGCAAACAACTCATAAATGAGTACAATCTATTTAAGATGAGCTGGGAATCTAAACTGGTTCGGCTTTTAATTTGTGCTCCGACTGCAGCTGCAGTTTCTGAAAATCAGATTTTACAAATGTAGAGCTGAATTTGATATTAATCTAGAAGAAATACTGTTTTGCATGATGTCACTACTTGTGTTTTGCAGGTCACAAAGAAGAGTGAAACGTAAAGACCATTTACATGCAAGAAAGGCAAGTGTGTTCTAAAAACATTAAGATGGTTCTGTTCTAATGCTCGCTCCATCAATCACTGTTTGATAGACATTAAGAAATGACCTTGTAGTGGTTTGAGCTGACAGCTCCCAGATGTATCAATTACATGATCAGGTTTTAACATTTTCCAGCCTAAAGTAGCTGATTAAGACTTGAATAAACCAAATCCTGTTTTATTACTTTCATAAATGGTTGTGGTATACTTTTAGGATATTTTATCCTGAAATGTAATACCTTATAATGCTTTTTGTGTATGCAAAGGTCTGCAGAGTTGCAAATCCCCACCAAAGGGAGTTATTTTCTTCCACAAAAAAAAAAAAGAAAAAGAAAAATTGCTCATGAACTGACTGATATGTTTTATTTGTGTTTAAGGCTCCCTTCCTTTGCCTAATAACTGTAGTGCAAATTTAGCACTTCTGCCTTTCACCGCCCTGTTTTGGATCAAAAGGTTGACAAATCACAGCTAAAACGGAGCATTTTAGAGAAATGGTGGCCAACCAGCAAACAGAAATAATGTTAAGTGAAGAATAAAGCAACTGCAGCACATTGCATATTAGAAAGCACTCCTTCAAATATTTTTTAAAGTTCTGATTTTTGAAACGAAACCATTATAAAATTTTTTTTAAGTTTTTTGGGTGGAAGATTTTTAGAGCTTGTCTGAAATCAATACATGCAGCAGGGTGAGTACAAATGAATTTGTGTTTTTAAAAGCTATCTAAATATTAGGCATTTTATGGAGAATAAAGCTGAAACACAGCAGCAGGTGATTGCAGGGAACAGTGTGTCTACTCACTATAGCTGCACTGGGGATTAATTCTCTGCAGAGACAAGGTTGCACTGCAGAGGTTAGACAACAGCAGGTTTGGAGAATCAACGTTTAAGAAATGAAGAAAAGAGCTTTGATCACTGGATGCTCGGTGGACTAATTTTTAAAAGAAATTGTGCAAAGCTACAGTGACAAAAACTGAGGATCAACACTTTTCATCAAATGTAATGCTAGCATGCTAACATTCTGCTGATTGCCAGTAGGAAGTGACTTTTCTTGCAAGATGCATTGTTTTAAAAGTGTCTGCAACTTCAATTTCTTATGCTCACAAATCCTTCCAGTGATTTAAGTTTGGCTGGATTGATGAAGAACTAAGATACAGTTTTCCCACATTTTTTCTTAAAGAAAAACCAAATGATATTCCGAATCAGTGGACATGAACTCTCCCCCTTTTGTTCTTCTTGTTTTCATTCTCAATGGTCATTTGAGCTCAAGAACAAGGTTTCTTTGTTAGAAGAAACACTGCAAAGTCTTCATGCAGTGTTTGCTATATTTTCCCATCAATGAATATAAAAAAAACCAGCTAACACAGAAAAACGCATTTACAGCAAATAGCTCTTTAACACCACATTTAATAGGTTAGAACCTTCTGATGTTCTCACACACAGTTAGTCTAATAAATTGAACACAACTGAAATGCTGCCAAGGGTTTAGCATCTTCAAATGCTGCCAGTTCTTTTCTTAACTGCAACAAATGGATCCAAGCTGGAGGCTACTCAAGATCATTTATTTACCTTCCATCATCACCAAAGAGAGATGCTCAAAAGGCCTTCCTTTCAGGAGGGCACTGAATGTGAACATATAACCCATCTTATCTTAGAGAGCATGCTTCAAGGAGCCATAGGCAATGACGCTGAAAGGCTCCTCACAGTTCAGTTAAAATAACATAAAGCTAAAAGCCTAATTGCCCCTTGCGATAGCTGTTTGCTCAGCTTAGAGTCACACAACTAAGAGCTTCAAACAGCAGCCTTTAAAACTACAGGCAACTAAATTAATATTCATAGAGCTACGACTCTGTGTGGCAGTGATATTACCCTTCTCTTTCATGCTGTTGAAAGAATGTTATAGATGCTAAGCAGTACCTTTTTTGAGCTGAACGAAAGTCTTTTATAGTGGCTTGAATTTAAAAAGTAGAAATTACAATATTTACCACTAATAGAGGCTTGCTTTGTTACAACTTCACATCAAAATCAGGTCCGACGTTGCTTCAAGTTAATCTTTTTTTATTGTGCAACAGAATATCATTGAATCTACCAGGAATTCATTTTATTTCCACATTGTTCTCAACTCCATTGATCTCTTTTACGGCACGAACGAGCCCGATAACCAAAATGTACCTTTTGTCCAATTAGATCCGACTCCAGGCGCTTGGCATCCACAATGGCTCGCAGTCTTTCATATTCAGCTGGTTTGTACCTGGAGCTGCCAAGACCATTTTTCATTCGCAGTGTCAGTTTTTCTGCATGGATGAAAGCAAATGATATGGCTGAATTAGGATAGCTGGAATCGTTGAAAAGCTCATGACTTTTAATGTCTGGATTCAAATCTTTATGCTGACTTCAGCTAGGAAAAAATAATAGTGGGAAGTAAGGAGAGACAGCACCTGCTGAGAACTAATGGATTATTTGCATAATAAAAAAAAAAAAACAACTGCAGAGAAAGGGGCAGCAGAGTGCAAACGAACAGCATCACACATAATGCTTTTTAATGCTCCATCCATATGACGTAAAGAGACGGGTGAACAAACACAATGACTGATGACTCAAAAACTTAAAAATCTGAAGTTTTTAAGAAGATTCAGTTTTATACTTGAGGTCAAAAGTGTTTAAAGGTCAGTGGAAAAAGTCAACGACATCTCTGACTCATTTTTATTGACTTACCAGCTTCTTCTGCTTTGTATCTTGTGTTGAATGCTGGCAGATTCCTTCCACTCATAACTGTATATAGACCTTTATTTTCAAGCAGTGTGATGCTATCAAGTAAAACACATTGTAAACTTAACATCACATTCAGAATGATTCATTCTCATTATTTTCTATGTCTTTTAGGAGGTGAATGATCCATTCAGATATGTTTATTTTATAGGTATATGTATATAGGTCTGACCTACAAGACTTGTGACGTGTCTGGACAAAATTAATCACTGATTTGATAAATAAATAAGGAAAATGAATGTGTGCTTCAGCTTGTAAGAAGTTACTTAAGTCTGTGCATCTTCTCATCCTCTAAACATGTCTAAAGTCTGTTTCAGTAGAGAGAGACATCATGTGAAAAAAAACATTTGATGAATTTAATTCTATCTTTAATTTTAAAAAGTGCATGGTGATAATTTCTTCGAGATCCAATATATGTGTATTATATTGCTCATGTCTCAGACAAGCAATAAATAATTACATTTTTACAAAACGCTCCTCTACACACAGAGTTTTCAAGACAACTCTAATAGCAACATTATGAGAAATTTCCCCCACATTTATCTACAAACTTATTTCAAAGTTATTATCTTTAAATATTTGGTAATATTAGACACAAGCACACACTATAAAAATAAATTAAATACTTGCTGGTATCTATTTGTTGATTGTTAAAGAAAGATACATAATTTTATTTAAATTAAAAATAAAAATGGTTGCTCATTGAGAGTAAATTATCAGTATTTTTGGCCTAAACATACAAAACGTCAGAGAAAAACATCTTATTTTTAATTTAAGTAAAATAAAACAAAAACTTACCCAATTTAAAGCAGGAATTAGTAGCTAAAATCATTAAAAGTTTTATAACATTCTAACAAGTAATACTTATTTAAGTAGAAAGAAAATACTTAATGAGCCACCTAGCTTACAGCATGTTCTCCTCTCAGTTTACAAAATGGGTAACCATGACAACTACATTCTCTTCTGTTATTGGTTCATTTAACTGCACGTAGCGCATCAGGAGCGCCTCAAACTTCCACCGTAGCCAATCAGAAGTCCCTGTATGGAGTTCTTTTTGTGCCAAATAGTCAATAACGCGCACCCGCTCACGAGCACGCGATCTGTTACGTGTTGTGTACGCACTCAACCTCCAGGCGTGCGTTGTGCTTTGTTTTAGACTAATTTCATCATATATCATATCATATCGGTACATTTCTGTACAGTTTGTTAATTCACTATTGCATTTTGTTTTTATATTGATATTCTAATATCAGTTGATTTCTGTACAGCCCTGTAAATTCACATCTGTATTTGATCTCATCCTCTTATATTAACTGTGTGT
The DNA here is from genome assembly GCA_006937965.1 of Callopanchax toddi. NCBI lineage: Eukaryota > Metazoa > Chordata > Actinopteri > Cyprinodontiformes > Nothobranchiidae > Callopanchax > Callopanchax toddi. The sequence continues at coordinate 1,301,000 of SSNR01000002.1, forward strand.
CATCATGTAAAATTCATGTGTCATTTACTTGTATTTTATTCTCGTGTGTATGCTATGCTGCTGTGACAAGTGAATTTCCCCACTGTGGGATCAATAAAGTAATAAAGTAATTTTATTCTATTTTTGTTGTTGTTGGGTTTTTGTATGGAAGCCAAGAGAGGACATTTACCATTTACATGCTTATAATAATTGTTATGGTATTTTCTTGAGATAAGTTTTTTATCCCGTTATTACAATATAACGAAGCTAGTTTTCTCATTATATAGAGTTTTCTTTATCTTTTAGAGTGGTTTCCTGGAAATAACAGGATACATAACAAATTTTCTCAAGAAAACAAGCTCCATTATCTCCAGATAACAAGTTAATAGATTGGTTTACCCTATTTACACTTACTACAAACTGAGGTACACATACAGAAGTTATCTATTGTTGTAATGTAGATCATCCTTGTGTCTTTACAGTCAGCATCGATGAAACCACAATGAGGAAATCACTTATTTTTGTTTCAAAATAATCTCATTATGTCCAGAAAACAAGAGTTAGCACTAGAAAACAAAGCTGGTTTTCCCAATATCATTTAATAGTTTGCTTTTTGAGAAAACAAAGGTCGTTTTCTCTGGATTTCCGTACTTTTGCCTGTCCATTTGCATCATTTAGTAACATGTAACTAAAGTTCACAATGAAATCATATAGTCACATCATAATCACAACCTTTTGTAGCTTATCTTTTCCTTCTGAAAACATGTTTTAAAAATAGGTTTTTTTAAACATTCAAAAAACAATTTAGATAGAGGGGAGTTATTAAGGATATCAACAATGTTGTAAAAAATTATATATATATATATATATATATATATATATATATATATATATATATATATATATATATATATATATATATATATATATATGTAGTTTTGTTTTAAAAAATACAGAGTTCATCACTAGGACACATTGTTTGCTCATAAAAATGTGTTTGCGTCCCAAATGTGCGTTCAACTTCCTGGCACTAATAGCACTCCATAATCCCACTGACGTCATGCACGCTCGCTTTGCCTGGGACTGCTGCTGGAAGCAGGGAAGGGGTTGTCTTCTTCCCTCGACTATGGACACGAGTTTCGTTCTTCCACATGCATGGAAGTAAACGAGTGGACTTTCCAGATGAAGTTACTGGTTCTCATGTAGATCCGAGCTGCAGCTCGTCCAGCGCAACAGCAGTCCTCAGGTATGTGGAGGCTTTTAAAAAAAATTGCATTCGTCGCTTCAGTAACTGCAGAATAATTTGGAGAAAATGTTGGAGAGAGGGGGGAGCATCTCTGCGCGAGGCAGGAGGACGGAACGGGCTTGAACTCAGAAGTGTTGAATTCACCCTGAAAAGAAAGTGGAAGGGTTTGTGCGCGTGCGTATGTGCGTGAGTCAAAAGACAAGGCTTTTTAAAGCCTCTTCACAGCGGGGAACAATCTAATTCTTCTCTAATCTCCTCTTGTGGCCGTTCCATCGCGCTCACCTTTTGGATCTTTACGCGCTGGTTTCTTCTTGTTTGTTTGTCTTTTGGACGCACTTCCACATTTGACAAACTTAGCTGGATGTCGTCATCGCAAACAATCTGTTTGTGTCAGTTTTCTCTAAAACTCACTTTATTCCGTGTACGCCCTTAAAAAAACGTGCTGGGAAGTGAAGTCAAAGGCAGGTGAGCTGGGAGTGTGGGAATCTGTGGAATGCGACGTCTGGAAAGAGGCGGAGGTCCTTAAACTCCGCACCCACAACACCCACTACCTCCTAACTCCCACATTCAAACTACGCCATTTTTAATTACCCTAATCTGCATTTTACCCAGGGGCACTTCTGTAAACCGGGAACCGTTATTCTAACCCTTCATTACGTTGCACTGTGCAGAAAACCCATCTTCAAGGACAACCTGCTGCCACAATGTTAACAAGGGAAAAGTCTTTATACTTGAGCTAATGCATGCAGGTGTAGCTTTCTCAGCGGTCTTAATTGGATAATTGTCTCAAGTCTAATACAAACTCAAAGACTGTATTCTTAGACAATCAGCTGGTATAAACACATTTGAATGTTTATTTTGCAGCATTTAAAAAAAGTAAGCTCTATTTCTAATAGTTTAGACCGCACACACATCATGTAGAGCAAAAATATTTAGAGAGATGTTGCTTTATAGGCGTTAGTAATATACATTTCACAGGGCATGTTTGGTTATAAATAGAGATGCATCAGACCTCCCCATTAAAACTATGTCTGATTATGGTTTATCTTGTAATAACAATAATAACTTTTTTTTTTTTTTACTATATTGAACTTTATGAGTCTGGAGGACAAAACTTCCAAATGGAAGGTTATTGGTTAGTGATGGTGAGTTCACAAACAAGGGAAAATGTCTGGTTTCTTCCTTAGCTGCTTGGCAGTGATGCATTTATGGACCAAGATTTAAAAAAAATTTAAACTTAAAAGCCAAATTCTGAGTTTTTAATTGGCCAATCACAGATTGAGCTGATCATCCAGAATACTGGTTGATTTCTGACCATTAGGCAAATTTTGATGAGAAAAATATTGACAATGACTAATATAAAGTATAGTAGCTTAAAAAAAACTATTTTGGAAGAATATTCAATTGATGATTATCTAACTTTACAATATTGAAAGTACCAAAAATACAATTAAAGTAAGCTAGCTACTCTATAATTAATGGAAATCAACAAGGCAATAGTAGTAAATACAAAAGTAGATCAAAATTCACCAAAAACCCACAATTTTCACTGAAATAACATTAACTCTTCTGTTAAGCCACCATTCTTTTTTTAATAATACACTTGTTAGTTGCAAATTAGTTCAGTGACCATTGTAGGTTGTTTTTTCCTTTATCAGAACAATTCCAACAATTATATCCATGTCTGCGTAACATTTTTCCATATGTAAACACAAAAGCCGTTGCTACATCTCCCCAAAATCTCTGTTTGGGAATCATCTGTTCCTAATGGGACTGTCTGAGCTCAGGCTGAAGAAGCTTTTATTCATTTTCATAATGCACATTCAGTAAAAGTTTTATGTTGATTTCCAAATCATTTTTTATTGCTTAAAATTGACTTATTTGCATATTCATTGAAATTTTTACATTTGCATAAAAGCAGCCAAACTGGATTGTCTCCTAATATTTCTGTGATTATTATTCCTGTACTGTTTTATTTCCCACATTTTCAGGTTAAACTGCTGTCCGTCATGTGATCTTGATACATGCCCATTTTTAGCTATAATGTGTTGGTTCCAACCAAATATGAGTAACTGAAGGATCTGTTTATAATAGTTTAATGGATTTAGCTGATTAATGAAACCTGTCTTTATTGTAGGTGCATTTCCCTTTATAAGACAAATTCAGCAAATATAAGCCTTTATATTTATTAACAAGAAAATACAAGTTAATCTCATAAAAAAAGTAAGGAACAAGCATAGAATAGTTCCCCCAAAACAGTTGGATTTGGACTGGTCAGGTCACCTAAAGTGATCATTTTATTGGAGTCTTATTTATCTCTTTGATTTTTACTCAGTGAGTTACTCCCCTCGTGATTTATCCTTCTGCTCTCGACACACACGGCCTCACAGCTGACAACCATCAGGGGTGGTTTTAACTGAAACAGCAAGATTTCAGCTTCAAGACAGAAACTTTCCCTCTGTTCCTGAGTGTGCATGGTTTTTAGTGTTTCTGCGTCGACTCTAAAGTAGCCAGACTGTTTGGCACAAGTAATTTTTTTATTTATTTTTTTGTAGGTCAGAGGTATTTCTAGCCTGCTTGATGTCTTTTTAAATTCTTCTGCTTGTTGTTCATCGCTTTTGCTGCGAAGAACTTTGTAATCTGCCTGTTTTTAGAGAAAATCTACATATTTTGTAGATAAAACAACCTTGAGCTGAAGTTGTTTGTGTGGCTGTGTGACCCAGACTTCATGGTGAGTCCTATCTAATGAATACTGACAGTTGAATGGCTGGGTACTCTTTGGCGGGCCTTTTCTCCATATGCCTTTTCACCCCCTAATTCTGGCCCAACATCAAGGCGTAATCCTTTACCCCCACGTTGTGTGTCAGATTTGCTTTTTCTGCTACCATCAAAAAGTAGCCCCTCCCCTTTTCCCCTCCAGTTTTCTGAAAGGGGAAAGTATTTTTGCCTCATAGCCTGTAAGTCTGGAATCAGAGTCGTTTAGTATCTTTGCTTGCATTTATTTAAATAACGTGCTGAAGCATCAACCGCTTTTCCAGAAGCAGCCAAGAGACGGTCAGTTTACGTGTAGTAATCCTTGCTTACAGGTATTCCAAAATACCCACAGAAATAAATGCAAACTTGCAGAGTTGATGATTAAAAGTTATTGAGTTTACATTTTTGCATTAGTTTGCATAATGATTGATATGTGTTTAAAAGTGTGGCACTTTAAAGCTTTTCATGGTTTTTCCACTCCTGCTGTCCACTCAGTGTTGTGCTATAATGATGTTTAATTACAGTCTAGTAGCAGCAGTAGTAATAAACCAAAAATAACTTTTTTTTTTCATCATTTGTTTAAATGATTTTTTAAATAAAATCCACAGTGGATGGATGGATGGATTTTTTTCCAGTCTGGAACTTTTCCTTCCCTCTCATCTCCCCAGAGCACAAAACCACGTGCAGTAAAATTGGGAATTTCCAGAGTTAAATTCTTCTTTCTATATTACATCATCTGAAGACAGTTTTTTAATGCTAAAGATTTATAGTAGAGATTCAGCACAGAGATAAAAAGCTTAAATCACTTGTTTTTAATCAGCAAATATATAAAACACGAGTACATTAAATCAGACAAATTAAAGAGCTATAAGTCAATCATGCAGTCCTGCTTTGGGCGCGTGTGGATATGTCTTGACATGATGAGCACCTTCTGCTTAACTGGATATGCAGATAGGAAGAGTCCCAGATTTCGTGCTCTGTTTGGATTCCAGATAGCTAAAGATAACAGAGAGCACAAAGCATGTCAGCGCTTTTAGAGATTAGAGGGACAATAGAATTTTGTCCCGTAAAACTCCATCGAGCTGACGTGCTGAGTCTGTAAGACGGCCTCTGTCGATGTCCATGTGGATAGCACCGGTCGAAAAACTTGAGTTTCCTCACTGTTGTATTCTCTTAGTGCAGCTTTACTTGTGCAGCTTTACTGCCAGCTAATTGCTTAAACAATCCCATCTATCTAAGCCTATCTGGCTGCAGAATTACCTCAGCAGGGCACATAATCCCTTGTTGAATATTTCAGTTGTACTCACATTATCACCTCAGGCAAAAGCTATCATTTCAGTAGCAGTAAGTGGACTGGTGTAAGAGTCCATCCCAGTGGAGAAAAAGGGACAGTATTTATATAAGATTCTTCTAGGACTACTCAAAGTGTTTTTGAACTGCAAATTCAGACTCAAAACAGCCATCCTCAAATTACCTCCATACTGTCTGCTTCGAATTGCTTGTTTTATGGTTCTGGCCTTTTATCCATTTTCAACATTTATCTGAGGTCAGGATGTTGAGGCCTGATCAGATTACTGACCCACCTCAGCTGGCGTCTTTCTATGTGGAGGAGCAGCAGCTCTATTCTGAGGTCTCCCTGGTTGACTGAGCTCCTCACCCCAACGCTAAAGCTGAGCTTCCTATGAGGGAAGCTTTGACTTGTACCAACAATGATGACGTGGCTTTTGCTTTGGTTCTACAGCGATCAGGTTTCCCAACAAAAAAAATCCCAGGTCCAAAACATACGCTACATAGATAGTTCACTTGACTTTAGGACTTTTGTGCAATTAGACGTCATCAGAAGTTGGTAAAGCACAACTCTGTTAAGAATTTTTTTTGTCAGAACCAGTGTTGTTTTTGTCGACTATAATGGAATATTAGCCTAGTGAACTAGACCGTCATTTCTGCTCTGCAGAATTTGGTCTAGCCACGCTCATTAGAACCTCTGGACCTGTCAGTCTCGTACCGGGCCAACCACAACGCTTAAACGGGTTGGAGGGCGGGATTAGCCGATGACGTCAGAGCTCCGACTCTGAATTTAAACAATCATGGCGGCAATTCGGGAACTGCGTTCGTTTGAAACGTCTTTATTATCAACTTTAGACGATTTAGATTTGAGCTTTTCTCTAAGACATGAACAGATAGAGGCACCTAAGTCTTTTATTTTGAAAGAGGATTTATTGGCCACTTTGCTGACGGGACACGGTAAATCTACCAGCTGGTTCCTGTTTTTGCTAAATGGCTCTAGCGCTATCCAATAGCATGTGCAGACGGTTTGATTGACAACCTTTGATCCCGCCCCTATGAATGCGTCGTTTCAGTGGACCGTGGCCAGACTATATATCTACATATATAGTCTGGTTTACCAGGCTAACGGAATATGGCATTAACGCACCTTTTTTCAAGACGTTACCGAGACGCTGACGAGCTAAACGTGGCTATTTGATGACTAAAAAGAGATGAGATGAAAACGTTAGTGTGTGGAGTTGTGGAACGGTATTTGGGTGAACTCCTTCTGCTGTGAACTCAATCTCCACTTCCGAGCACCCTCTTATTGTGGCGGGGTTGAACCCTTAGTTCCGGGGCGATCATTCTGTTATTGTCTCTCGGCGGCGTGCTCCCTCATCAAATAAATATTTATTCAAAGAATACTTTTTGACAGCTTGTGACAACCTTGCTAATTGAATCCATATTGTGTCCTTATTAAATCAACTCCATAATGAGTCATTTGTTTGGTTTGTTTCTTTTGTTTTACTAAAAATGTGACACTACGGTCGCCCTATTGAAGCTGCTGATGAGCTAATGCTAAGCTAATCAGCTTTAAGTCCTGATTAGTGATTTTATTCATTAAACAGCGTGATTGAATAGTTTGTTTATTGTAGTTTTGTCTGTTTTGTATGTTTATTGTTACTTTTTGTTTAATGCCGAAACGGCTTATGGTACTTTTGAATGTTTGCATGTTTTGATGTTTGCAGCAAGTGATTCCAATTTTTAGATTTTTAAAACTAAAACTAGACTAAAACCTTTTTGGGTTTTTGTCGACTGAAACTGCACTATCACGTATAGACGTGACTAAAATGTGACTAAAACTAATCAGCATTTTCATCCAAAAGTCTAAGACTAAAACCAAAGTGGCTGCCAAAAACAACAAGTCAGAACATAAAATCCTCATCCTGTAACCACAAATCTCATACTAATTACCTGAACTAACAACTAAAAACTAAACCAGCTGCAGGACTGGTCAGCCAGGCTGTTTGTGTAACAGATTCACTTCTTAAATGTCGAGGCATTTCGAGGGCTTCTGCAAAGTCAAATGGGCTCTTAAAAGGGGCGTCGTTGACTTTGGAAATGAACAGATGAATACAGTTCAAGTATGTGACATTTAAAACGGCAATTTATGGATTGCTAAGCTTTGCATTTTGCTGCAGAAATGTGAGACAGCTGTAGGCAACGTTCTAGTAAAACAAGTGTTTTTTTCTTTCTGTGCTAGTCTGAGTTCACAAGGTGAACATAAAGGTGGGAAAACCTGTAGACTGAAGAGATATAGTTTTTGGTATACTACCTGGTTTGCAGGTTTACAAAAAGTACATTAAAATAACATTATGGCAGATTCTACTAAGTACTAAGAAGATTTTTGTTTTTGTAGTTTGTGGCAACAAATCACCCAAAAAAGTGTTTATATGTGACCGCCACCATTATGCACTGAAAGCCATCTAACCTGTTGGTGCTCATTCCTGACTCCACAGGAACTGTTTTCCTGCACTCCCCTCCGTACGCTTCAGTTACTCTGAACAATACCTCTTAATTTTGGATGGACGTTCATTCCCAGGTGCTCACATAGACATCATTTAAGAGATCCTTTTAAGGCCAGAATAATCAAAAACTTGAATAATAAATAGTTTGAATATAGGTAAATTTGAACATGATAAACTTTTTTAATTTTTAAAATAAATTCCAGGCAGACTTCCAATAAAAAAAAAAAATCATGAACATTCATTCACATGTTTATCTCTCTGAATAATGCTGTCATTTACATTCAGTAATTTATATTAAAAAATAGTGTTCCTTTTATTATATTGTAGTTTAAAATGAACTCTTTTCTCTGGCTTTATAAGTCACATAATGTTTTATTCAATTATTCAATTGAACAGATTTTAGGTATTCATTAAACTATAAATTCACCTGAACTTTACCACGGTGTTAAAATGCCAGCTGGTGCATGTTGGCAGAACTGACATTTACTTAAGTAACTTCATTTATTCTGTCTTTGATTCATATTTTATGCATGCTGGATGGCTAACAATAAATTCATTTTACTTTAGTTATTCAGATTTTTAAAGTACCCACAAGCACTTCCCCCCGATACATTTAAATGTAAGGTGTTATTCTAATGCGTTGCTTTTTTTCAGGAGAAATTGGCCAAATCAGTTTTCTTTTGCGTGTCTAAAACTTGACCGTTCCTCTCTGCAAGCATGTATTCAGGAAACGTGTGACTTTCTCAGATGCAGTGATTTGAGGTCATTGTTTTTTTAAACTTGGAATGTTTCAAGGATGCATCTGCTTGATTAAAAATTCAGTGTAAAAGCATGAATATTTGCAGAATAGTTGATTAGATTTTTGCCTCTTCTGCCTTTGTGGTTAAATAACAGTGATTTTAGGCACCTTGACATGTGCAGTGCTAATCAGAAAAGAGACACGAATAAGCATCATATTTAGAGAACACCACCCCAAATCCACACACAAGCTTTAATGTACCATTAGCTTCATGCATATTTGAATGGACGGCAGTGTATTGTTCTTTAGCTCCCGCCTGTCCAAACTAATGCTCAAGTTGTCATTGTCAAAGTAAATTAAGTCTCCAGAAACTCCAACCTCAGGCCTTCACCTCCTTGCTTATCGCTTGAGGTTTGATTAGCTGCAGTGCACATCAATCACCACCTCTCTTAATGTGAATTTTACTCAAATTTCAAAGTACTGTTTCTTTGCCAGGTGGTAAATTAACCAATAAAGCAATGAAACAGCACTAAATGGTGATAATCTGTATTTCAGTCTCTTAAACAAAAGTTTCTGTTAGTAGGGAGTTAGCCATGTTTTTATTTCTTCTTTTTCTGTTTAGATCAGTTCTTTCTTCATCACTTGCTGCTACTAACACCGTAACATTACACCACTTCATTGACCTCCCTCCATTGTTGTTGCAGAATAGATTTTAAGATTTTATTGACTGTTTCAAGGCCCTACATGAGCTGATCTCAGTTTATCTGAAGGAAGTTTTACACCAACACCAGCACAAGCGCTCAGGCCTAGTAACTTATTAGCTGTCCGTCCCACAAAACAAATACAAAATCAGAGGTTATCACTTCCTTTCAGTGGCTGCTCTCATTCTGTGGAGCGATTAAACAAAAAGCTACTCAGACCTTGGAAAGTTTAAAGAGCCTCCTGTTTGGGTTTTCAGTTCTATTGTGCCGTTTTAGTTTTATCTAAAGAAAATACTTCTAGATAGTTTTATTGACTTAGATTTTGTGGGGGGTTTTGTGGTGGATGTCATTTATTGAACACTTTATTCCGTGTCTCATTTTAAATGTGCTTTGTAAACAAATTGCATAAATGTAAAGAAGTTATGTGGAGATGATTTAGTGTGCTAAAACAAATACATTTTGAAAATGTTTTTTTTAATTCAATACATTTCATACAGTTGTCAACATTTTCCTCAAAAAACAAACAACACAGTCATTAATTTTTTTAATAACTAAATATATAAAGTAAAATCAAACATTGTCACAGAGCTCAATTGATTCAGGTTGCTTTTTTTTTCCTATGCACACATACTGTATGACATCAGCTAAAAATTTGTTGACTTGTTGCTGAATTTATTATCTTTTTTAAACCTTTTTCCACAATTATGTTTATGTAGCAGACGCAACAATGAACCTTTCAGGGATGTGATCTGTGGGACGAGTGCCCAGACGCTAACTCCACACAGAGAGGCTACAGTCGGGAATCGAACCTGCGACCTTCTTGCTGCAAGGCAACAGTGTTCAGGGTATCCGCGGAGTCTTGAAAAGTATTAAAAGGTGATAAATCAATTTTTGGAAATGCAAGACCCTTATAAAGTATTAAAAAGTCTAATCACGGCTTTAAAAAGTCTTAAAATTTGGAACGAAAAAATCTGAACTTGATGTCCAACAGTTTGAGTCCCAAAAACATTGTAATCGTATGTGAATTTAGTCATTTTTATTTTAAAAAGAACGGGAAACAAAGGGTGCGTTAGTAATCCTTCTCTCAGAGCACCAGGGTGGGCGGTGCAGAAGTTCAAAAGCACAATGTACGCTCTGGTGTTCCCGGTGAGTATTACGAATGCACCGAAATGTTAAGATGGAAGAGAACCTCAGTGAACGCTGCCGCATAACCAGAATGGCGGTGAGGTATTTAAAAATATTGGGACGGTCTTGAAAAAGTCTTGAAAAGGTATTGAATTTAACGTCAAGATTCCTGCATATACCCTGGTGTTACCGACTGTGCCACCATGCATTCAACTAATGGGTGGTTTTATGTGATTATATAAATCAGTCTGGAACTTTGTTTCATATTTTGTTGCCATATTTTGATTTATTTGCATTCAATTCATGAGTAGATGAGTAATCTGTATGAAAATGGGGCAAATCGTTTTATCTCCCAGCTAATTAAACTCATCCAGAGTTGTTTCATTTCAAACAAATAAAATGATGTTGCTCCTGTTGTTTCTCAGAAGTGCCTTTCTTGCTGCAATCAGCATTAATATAAAGTGCTGAGTGAGGAGTTATTCATCTCAGACACCTTTAGCGCCTGGATGCTGCCAACATGAAGACATTCATTGATGCTCTTTTCTCTTTCTGTGTGGTCCTGGTGTTCCTATCTTATGTGACATAAAACCCTAACCATACATTAAGTCATTTAATTTTTAAAAAAAAACATCTCATCAGATCAGATCCCTCAGCAGAAAATGTTTTCGACACGACAAATGGAGTTCAATAAAACATTAAACACATCTCCACTGAACTGTTAAATGAGGTTAAATAATGAACATCCCCAGTCATAATCACAGTTTAAGGAACTCGGGTGTTCTAGTACATTTGTTTCCCTGGGAATGATTTTAACTGATTTATGTAACTGTATCATTCCTTAACACGGTGGTCGCTATGCAGAAATACATTAGGGGGGGGGGGGTCTTGAATGTATTTGTCTAACAATGTGTGACAGGATGAAGCGTGTCTGTCTAGCACAATCTCTGATTCTATTTAAGGGATTTGCATGCAATCAGAATAATTTATGCCCCGTTCTGTCACAACGTATTACCACGTTGGAAACAGCGGGTGAGGCTTCAGTCTGCTCCCCGTTAGTTGACCTGCTGTTGTGATTGAATTATTTTGGAGGTGAATCATCTCTGTTGGGATTTGTGCACAGAAACGCACACTGCAACACGGGTTGTTTTGTAGTGCATACTTTTTTCTTTTTCTTTTGAGTAAACATATTTTAGATTAAGTGCAGCTCAGAGGGCGTTATAGAGTGACTGTGTTTCCTGCCTTTAATCAGCGGAAGGTCCTGCCCTGTGGACACGTGCTCACATTGATCTTAGATTATTGCAACATTTGCGGAGGTGAGGTTCAGCGTGTGGTCCCTTCTTCCTGTCGTTTTTTCTTTTTAATGTGGAGAAAATGCTGTAGGATTGTTGTTTCATCCGCTCAGACTCATCCATCTCTGGTTGTTTAATCCTAAACCAACAGAATGACAGGTATGTGTCTATTTAAAGGAGACCGTGTTGTTCTTTCAGGCTAATCATTAATAGTGTGCGTGCAAGTGGACCGTTTCTGCTCTAAATAGGAGGCACTCCTTTGCATTTAGGTGTGTCAATATGAGTAACACACTTTCCGCTGTTGAGAGCAACAAAAAGTCAAAATGATGTGATTCTGGCAAGTTCATCATTATTTTACTTTAAAGGATTTGTGTGTTTTTATTGCTTATACAAAGTCATCTTATATAGTGTACCGCCTTAACTCCTCCTGCTCAGAGCAATTACTTTTTCAGAGCCTCCGTCAGCACTTTCACACCTTTATGTCAGGAGAGAAATTGTTTCAGAATTCAGTTGCCTGGAAGCATTGTGCTGCTCTTCTAAATGTTTTATGAAACGTCCAAACGCTGTTTTTCTGTGTCTTCATGTGTAGTGGTTTCACTAGGTCATTGTTTATTCTGATCAACTCTGAGGGACTAAATTAGAAAACTCTTTAGAACCCGTCATGTTTCAGTAACTAGATCCTGTAAAACCATGTGTGTCTACTCTGATTTAGGTTTAAACATCCTTACAGTTTGTGGTTTAGGGAGTTACTGTAAGTTTGATACTCTAAAATGAGGTAACCGCAGCGTGTTTCTGCCAGCAGCATCCTGAGGGCAGATCTCAACCTGCAGAAGATCCTGAATTTGCTCGACACTCAACAATATTGGGAGAAAACTAAAAGTTTAAGCCAACCAGTTAATTTGAGTCAGTAAATTAATATTTATTCCATCTCTATGGCAGTAACACAGATAATGAGCAGATCTTTTGAAGATGTCAAAATAGTTTTTCTTTTATTTTGAAAGGTTCAGCTGTTTTTCATTGTAAAAACTATAAAGTACCGGTATGTCAAATTTAAATTGTTTTCTTCTTCTTAAAGACTCACCACCTACTTTCTGATATTATTTTTAAATTAATTGAAATCTATTCCTAAAATTTTTAAATCTTAAATTGGACAGGTAGAGCACAAAATCTATTTTTGTCAGACTTTCAGCAGCTTGAATTTAAGCTTATTTTAAACTTTTTTTCAAAAGGATTTCTGTTTTAAAGGTTGGCAATTCAGTTCCAGTCTGCCTCCTTAAGACAAATCTCCCCTGTCAGCAGATTATGTGCCTAATGGGATTGACTTGGAGGACAGTGTCTCTTCAGCTGATGGCAATTTATTTCTTTTCAAAGAAAAAAAATTGACAAGTGTTATATATCCTTTAAGTTAGAACATTTTTCAGAAAGGTATAAAAATTGTTAAGTTATATTTTTGCTAGATAAACCAATTAGCTATACTCTCCTTTGGTTTCCAGTATCTATATCGTTGCTTTAATTTCTAAGCTGCACTTAATTAGTTCAACTCAGCTTAAATTTCACAAATTTACTGTTGTTGAGTATTTAAAATGTTTTCACTGTAGCATTCACATTTTTGTACTTTCTAGAAGCAGCAGGCTGCCAAAAATACAACTTTCAGTCATTTAACGACGACTCTAAAATGTTTTTCTGCACCTACTGTACATGTTTTCTCTTCTTGACTGAATTCAGAGGGCTGTGCTGCCTTCTTTGCTGCTCTTTGCTCAGTTCTGGATTTGCATGGACCATTTAAAGGTTGCCGGTCTTGTTTTTGTTTCTGCTGTAGGTCTTTGAGCACAGTACGGCCATAATGCAGTCTCAACATGGATGGACCAGCTGTCTACCACAGGGATGATGATGTGAACTAGTGTAGCTGCATGATGCTCAGCATTATGAGGTCATTGAACTCCTCTAAATACTGAGGTTTTCTAGAATTATGAGGTTAATTGTCTGACAGCCATCTATTAGCTAAATTTGGGTCATGCACAATGTTCTAGGAGTTCATTTTAAATGACAGCAGGAGTTCTTTTCTGTTTTTTTTTTTTTTACTTGACTCATGTGAGTAATTGTCTAGGTCCAAACAACTCTGTTCATAGAACAGGAAGATGATCTGAAGGAAACCTACAGGATACAAGGAGGATATGAACGTGTTGCAATGTCAAAGTTCAAATCTGGTGGCTGGACCTTTAAAAGAGCTAAAACCTCAAAGAACCAAAGCGAAATACATTTAAAGTCCTGATTTATGAAACAGTGTTGGGAGTGTTTTTAAATCTCAGCATGAGGGTAGTTCCACCTTAAAAGAAAGCTGTTTTTTCCAGGTTATAAATCCATAAATCTGTCACCCCTTTAAATATTCTGTGTAAACATAGTTTCTGGTCTTCCTGTTACCTTTTCCCTGCATGCACTTTTACATTTGCTGCTGCGGTGCTCTATGGAGAACGTGACACAATGCACAGTTGGCTTTTGGTTACCGATTCACGTCTCTCAATGAAACTAATGGCAGAATTTAAACATGCCTCAACTGTCTTCCCTGCTACACCCCCTGGAACAGAGTTCAGCAAGATTTTACATGCTACAGTATCAAATAGTCCACTTCTTTTTATGCCTTTCTCTTGCAGCGTGTGCCACATTTAAGTGAGGGAAGTTGTTGTATAAGGAGCTCAGAGGAGTGGCCAAGTTTGAGGCCAGCAGATCAGATCATGTGATCCATCTGGTGAATTAGGGTGGGGTCAGAATAAGACTTTTCTCAGGAGACTTGAGACACGGAGGATTATTTTCCTATAAAAGGGAGATTTAACTTTGGCTACAAATAGCATCTAAAAGAGATGCTCTTTATAGCGAGTTGACTAGTCATATAAATATGGTTCAGAATAAAAACGGTGTTTTTGTGTTTCTTTTTTTATGTTCTCCAGAGAAGCAGCCATAACAGTGATAATTAAATACTGGCTTGGCGTTTTGTTTTGACCAGACTGAGGTCATATTTACTCTGTGGGAACTACACTGTGTGATCCTCAGACATTAATCTAATGACAGCCTTGAGACCTGAACAGACTGGGCTGGCTTCCACAGATTCTTGTTTTTCAGTCTGAGCTGTTGAAGGTCCCGTCATGTCGAATCTTTAACCTTCAGACTTTTCACCAGGGTTTTTCCCCCCTTTCTGTTAGTAAAGTTAGGAGAAATGTTGTAGAACGAGTATGCTGGGTTGCAGGAGGGTTCGTAACCTCGTCATTACCCTCACTTCTGTTTGCTGTGAAGTCAAAACCAAGCAGGGGGTGTTATTCTGAATCAAATAATGGGGAATGTCAAAGGTAGGTTTGTTCTTTTCTTTATTTATTGATACTATTTTGCATTGATTTTATTGCTAAGTCAGTCATATCACTTTGCAAAAAGGTCAAATGTGTTAAACGCCTGTTTTTTATGGTGATAAATATGTGACCAAAGCCATGATGGCCTTTTATTTTTCACTGAAAACGTGTTGAGTACCCTAACCGGGTTGGCAGCCTGCATCAGTTTTGGAATCTGCACTTCCTAAATCCTGTTGATTTGTTTCCATTTGCTCCGTTTTCTGGAAATGAACTGCTCTGTCCTTGACTCGGTGGAGGTGGGAGGGAATCAGGCCAGCGTGCTGCAGAACTATGAATGAGCACGAAAGGAATCTGTGAGACTGACGGGGGGATTCCTGGAATATCCTGTGTGGACTCGGTCGTATGTTATCCTAGACCAGGTCTGGCACCTGACCCTGTACGCTCCAGACACCTTGAATAGCTCTCAGTGTTTTGTTGAGACTCCCAAAATACCTCGGAGTCGCGTTTCTTTAAAGTGTTGGGGGGTGTTTTAAGGGCTACATGCTTAGCTCGGTAATAACAGTGATGGAGCTTGTTTAAGCAGCGTCTTTGTTGTTAGATCTCGTGTTTTCATTTGCTTTTGGAGCTTTGGGTCGTGGAGGGGTCTTATGCTGTCCTAGCATGCTGCTTCCTCAACTTCTTGAAATGTATAAACCCCTCTGCAAAAATAAATGTGATATGAACTTGATTTTAAAGTTTTTAATATAACTTTTTCAAAAACTGCTGTGAAACTTTAGAGATTAGCAACATAAATAGAGTTTGGTCTCAATAATCATAGTAATTATAGCTTTTGTACATAAATACACTTCAAAATATCCCTTTAATGAGATTCCCTTCACTCTTTTGCTCAACAGGTATCATGAGATCAGTTTTACTTCCTCATTGCAATCTTCATCTTAGGTTAGAGATCCAAAGACAACAAGAACACCTCATCTTTGTTTTTTCTTTTTGCTCCCACTGTGTCCGTGTCTGTGCACCTATATGTTTTAATTATCATTCCATCATCAGGAAAACTGGCGGCTGTTCTGTTTGTGTTGCATCAGTCCTAATGAAACAATATTTCATACACTTATTTAAGTCGTATGCTGTATCGAGGCCATATGGCATTAATTTGCACAACCACAGACATAAAACATTGACAGTCCTTCTCCATTTGGGCCATATGGCATGTGTGGGTGTGTGTTTGTGTGTCGCTGGTGCCGTGTGTGTGTGACCACTCGGAGTCACTCCTCAGCATCACTTGCCGGTGCGTAACAGAGAGGGGTGGAATCGAGTCAAATTTACGAGCAAAGTGTGTTTATACAGGCGTGCACGAGATGTTGGTGGTGTGGTGACCAGATCGCTGTGTGTGTCCACACAGGAGGAATGCCAGCTCCTGAGCAGAGCCCACTGATGGAGGAGGGGCTTCTGCTGACCATTTGCGACGGCTCAACTGGACGCAAAATGGAGACTGACAACACCGCCAACAACATCCTGGCCTCTGTCAAAGAACAGGTAGAGCTTCCTGTGTTCTGATTGCGTTTGACTCATCTTATATCTCCAGTAATGAGGCACTGTCAGGTTTTATTAACCACTGAAGTACATAAGTTGCCTGGTGAGTCACGGTATATGCTGTACATCGCCGTTAGATGTGACAGTTTATGCATCATGCTTGTATTTATTAGTATAACTTACGTCTGTGTCACGTAGCCTACATTTAAAAGTTGCATGCGTGCCCACACGAAATTGATTTGTTTGATGCAAACTACATTTTCAAACACGACTTGACGATGCGGGTTGTTGAGTATCAGGAACTCCTGCAGGGTTTCAGAGCTTTAGAATGACTCACTCAACCATTGCTGGATGCTTTAAGATCCATCCACACCCTATTTGGTCACAAACACACACTTCCTGAGAATCCAGCTTTAAGATTTAAATTTATTTTCTGAAAACTACTTAGCTAAACTTTGAGTTGAGTTGTTTTTTTACTATTTATTATCAGTCCAATTTAGATTTATTGCAGGAAAGTGTGCATTGTTAACACGAGCGAGGACGGGGGAAGGAGGGAGCACCTGTCGATGTCACGTCCTTCCCTGCAGTATTCCTCAGTGGCTCATCCGGTTAGAGCAGATATCCATGCAGACAAGCAGGAAGAGCGAGTACGCTGCCCGAGCTGCTGCGCTCAGATTGACTGCATGGTTGGAGACATGCGTTAATGATTCCTGTTAAAAGAGTTGTAAAATACAAAATGTTTGTTCTTCCGTGTTTGGACAGGCATCCAAAGGGGTGAGTAAGGCTGAAACTTTGTAAGAGGTCATAGTCGGGGAAACTGTGAGAGTGTTTTGTTTCCTTTTCTGGCTTACATGGTTTTCCTGTGATTGTTATGAAGCAGACCTTCCAGGGATTGAGTTTTCAGTGTAAACATGCAAGGCTGCCGTGGTGTGGTTAAACACATGGTTAGGGTTTAGCATGACTGGCTGTTTGGTGAGTAAAGCCTTAGAAGTGTTTATTTCTTCTTCCTTTTTATTCTGCCTGCTCATCTGCAGAATTCCTTCTCCTCAGTTCTCTTGTCCACTTTGTCATTCCTTCCTTTATTTTTCTTTCTCACCAAACGTCTCTTGTTTCAGTCACTGTTGTAGTAGCAGCTGCACAGGGTTTGCCCAGATGCCCAAACAAGGACAGATTCACCAACATTTCATGGTTTCATTCCTCCAGTGTGCTCTTTTTCTTGGACACGTCGCTTCTCTTTTGACTATCAGCTATGTTCTTGTGCTGGACTTCTTTAGGATTGTTTACTGTCTTTATATAGATTATTTTGCTTTAAATGTTTAAATGTCAGTGGGTGTCAGATGTTGTACCAGTAGCTGGGATTGCTCTGCAAGTGAGAGGAATCAACTGATTTTCAAAATGACCGTTTTGACCTCCGAGATCAAAAATGTGACTGGTGAAAAATAACAAACAGCAACAACAAGGAAGTTTCCAAAATGTCTCAAAACAGGTTGTGAAGATTCTGAATTTTCCTTGTGTGAAATGCAGGGTCTCAATCTTGTGTTGCAGGTATTTTGATCATGCTCAAAATGTTTGCACAAAACGAATTCCCCTCAAAACAGTCACAGGTGTCTAAAACCCATCTACATGTTTTTATGCAAGTCAGAAAGTGAGAGAAATGAGACAAATTTGGCAGGGGTTGGCATCTGAAATGAGAGTAAACTAGTAGACATGATTAACTTTGTGACTAAAGTGTAGCATGAATTTGTGTGATTATCTAGTTTACCATTATGTCATACGCCCCATGTGACCCAACCATCTATAAACTTGTTTAAAAAGCATCATAAGTTCCAATTTAGTGATCCCACCTAAACATTTTAATCTTTTCTTGCAATTCTGTCGACAACTAGTCAACAACAGTTGCAACCTAATGACACACTAGCCTAAATGACTCTTTTTGTACCCAGCCATGCCACTGGCCTTTTACTAATTATCCGCATGATTAGAAAACATGTTCAAGTTGTTCTTTTTTAAATACATTTTTAGCAACATTTGTTTTTCCAGCTTTTTCTGCCTTTTTTTTAAACATGCTGCTGCCATCATATCCACAATAAGCTAATATTGCTTTTATAAAATTGTAAATTATTTAAATGAAGTTGTATTACTTTGTTAAATATGCAGCTTTTAATACACTTTATAAATTCGTTGTTGTACATTAGGATTTCATTTTTTACATTCTGATTTTTTTTTATCACAATGTTTTGCATGAAAATGAATCATCTTTAGACCTTGTCCTAAAAGAGCATAATTACAGTATAGAGCTGCACGATGAGTCTTATTTAGTTGTCTGTTTAGCAAACCCGTGACCATCCATCGTGCAGGCCTCGGTGAGTAATAGGTCGTGTCATTAAAGTGCGTTTTACTGATGACTCTGACCTATTCACTCCTCCTTTCAAATGCTTTTTTTCTGGGAGGAAAAATAGCTGCAGGAATGTAAGGCCAGCCGTTGTGTCAGCGCTGATATTGTCCAGAGAAAACATAACTTAATGTACACACATGTCCATAGTTGCCCCTCGGTGTTCCTATTTTTAGTTAGCCTAGTAAATTATCTGTAGGCTGAGGAAACAGAGTATGGCAGGGATGATAGCTGGTGATAAAGCTTGTGCTTTACTAAAAACCCTGCATGCTAATGGACTGTCAGCCTTCTGAGTTGGATTGGTACAAATGTGCGGAGCAGTTTTACTAGACGAGCTGCGTTTTTGTGACTGAGTGGATTGAGATTTTATGTTGTCAACATTTATTGGGTGCAAACTTGTTACATTTTGTACTCAGTGTTACTGTTTCTGCTTATTTTCTTCTATTTTCGCTTAAAAATAAAGTCATGTGCTGAGGTCCGGATCTAATTTAGCACTTTTTTAAAATGTTCTTCAAGGACTGATTACAGGCAGATAAGAAGGAGATTTAACCATCACAACACTTTAATCTAAAGTTTTTCTGCAAAGTTATACAACTCTGTGACCAGTTTAGGTCTTCAATATGTTATTGAATCAATATTGCGACATTTCCTGCGGTAATGCATTGCACTGTTTGTTGTCTCGGTGTGTGTACAGACGTGCACCACTTGACTGTCTAAAATGACCTGTTACACAAGCTGCACTGGGGTGTTTTTAGCACATCGCTTCACAGAAAACACACCACAGTGGAATTTTTTCATTTAGCTGAAGACAATAGCAGTAAAATGTGTCTGCTTCTCATTGGCAAACTGGACTTAGACTTTTGTGACCCTAATTTAAACTAAATTAGGCTTAGACGCACACACATGCAAAGACTGACCTTGCTTTGAGTGCTGCACGCTCAGTAGCCAGTTAAAGGCTTGATGAGTTGGCTGGAATATTACTCACTTGAGATGCAAGCCTTTTATCTTGTTTTAATTATGTCAATTTCAACTTTGTCTGAGTGGCCGAGGTAAAGGAGTTAACGGTTTGGGTCAAGGTAAAGTCTCGAGGCAGTGTTGTTGCTACTACGCATTTTCGTGTCATATGAGCTGTTGTCTCTGTAGGCGATAGTGTCTGTTCCACTTCCATAGGCAAAATAGAAACTCTAATTACAATCGACTGGTCATTTTCTCCAGTCCTTGGGGTTTTATCTGCCTTTCTCTGCATGGTACTGCTGCTGTGACACAGGCAAGGAGAAATCTAGAGACATAAGCATTCTGGCCTCGATTATAGTCATAAAAATGGAAGCCTGGCTCTGAGCAATTACCCCATGGGGGAGCAGGGTATAAGAGGGAGGGGGGAGGCATATTCAGAGGTGAGGGATGCAGGTGAAGGAGAGTGCTTGGATATATAGACAAAAGACCAAAAAAAAAAGCTTAGAAATGGAGGGCGGTAAGTGAAGGGAAAAGGACAAAGTGGGACTGTGACCATGATGGAAAGAGTCAGAGACGCTGTCACCTGTGAATAGTTCTCTAAAGCGCCGTGACAGGAGGCTGTCAGGGCAGTGGAAAACAGAAACGGGGGGAGGGGGGGAAGAGGAAGAGAAGATGATCACCTCTCAATGTGACATGATGTCAAAGGAGGGGTGCATCTAGCCTGACAAAGCTCTGTCGTTTTGAACTCAGCCATGGGAAATCTCCTCCCAACTAGGTTGCTAATACTCATCACCATCACTGTCACCATCATTATAACTGTAATCATTACCACATGCACAGAGGATGTAGTCGTAGGGGAGACGGAGTTGTGTGCGCCTCATGCAGTGTAGTTAAGACTGCAGGGTTTTCTTTAGGCGGTTCAGGAAGTTGACCAGGTGAATCAGCAATGACTCTGTTTCTCGACTTGCCTAAATGTCTCTAAGATGAGTTTTTCTAAGTGACTGAACCTGAGGTAATCACACGAGTCACTGCGGACGCTGGATTGACAGCCCCTAGATTGCTCACTCCCCTCATTATGGCCTGGAGCAATGTTCTTTTTGTCTGACACAACACTATTGATCTTTGGGTGGAATTGTATGTTCACCAGTCTTCATGAGTTGATCTGGCTCTGCTGCATCATTTAGGCTTTTTGCTCCAAACGTGAAGATACAGATTGCCTTCGTGAGCTACTCAGATGTACTGGCACAATGGCTCGGCATTATTATCAGCCTCACTATAAGAGGAGCTTTTACTGAAGGTCGTGAGCGTCTAGCTGGCCTGGTGCAAAACTAATCAAACGATGAGGATGAAGGGGAAAATATAGAAATCTAAAAAGTAGTGTACAGCTATGAATCATGGATTCACGAAGGCAAATTCTGACGTTTTTGTTGAGTTTGTTTATGAACATGTTTTTTTTTATCCTCCTACTCATGTCGTCTTTGTTATTGACAGTCTTTCTTCTGTTGTCATTCTCTTTTGTGGCGGATGTTGGGTGCAACACTCTTCAACAAAAATGACAGCTCTTTTAATAGCATTCACCACACATGACAGTCTTTAAAGACATTTTAATTACTAAGCCAAACTGGAGCTTCCTTTTACAGTTCCCATGTTTTTAGGAACGATTTAGTCGGGTTTGTTTTGTTAAAGCCAGTTTTCATCAGAGCTGATGGACAGCATTTGCAAGGGAGTTTCCAAAATGATTCATAACATTTGTGAGAGTTCTCGTTTTGCACAACAACTTTTTTTTTTTTTTTTCAAATTAAAGCCATGACGAGAATCTGAAACCCGTCTCAAATCCTTATCGGTTTTGTTTCCGCAAGTCGGAAAGCGCAAGAAATGTGAGAAAACTTTGTGAAGATTTGCAGTCCGTCAACATATCTGCAACAAAACCAGGAGTTTGTCTGAGAGATTGAAGAAAATTCAAATGATCTGACCTTACAATAAACAGATCAGCATTATTAATGGTAACATAAGAGATCAAAGAACATTATGTTCTCAGTGTTACTGTCTGATTTACATTTTTATTACAGGCTGTTATAGCTGTATTGGCTTTTTCCTGCATAAAAGCTCTGTTTTAGCTCTGTGGTCTGATGCAATTTTCACTCTCTGAGTCACCTATAGCTGAACCTTCTCACCTTCACAAGCCATTTTGCTGTGTTTTTTAAACGCCTGTAATTTTAAAAAGCACTGTCTGTCCAATAAAGGCACCACATAGATGTATAAGCAAATGGGCAAGTTTGGAAATGTACTCGAGTACTAGAGCGCAGTGATTAATGACTTCTTACCCTTAACGGATGCAGTTATTAGTATTTCATCATTGAAAACAGAAAATACATAATTCATCTTTAGTAAAGAAATGTGGTCAAAACCATGTTTTTAATGTTAATGAATGGATGTAACTAGTTGTAGATGACTTAAACTATTATTAAAATTTTTTAAATGAATAGGGATGCACAGATACCGATATGGATCGGATATCAGTGCCAATCCAGGCCTTTTAGCTGTATTGGTGGATCGTAAAACTGGCCAATACTGGATCTGATATTATTTACTACACTTTATCCTGATTATGAGCAGAGAAATAATGTGGCAAACTACATTACTTTACACTGTAACTCACAAATTACAAATGTTAGACAATTTTGAGGGTTGTCTGGTGCAAGTTATATTATGTCTGAGGTTTATTATGTCTGATATTACAATATTATAGTGTTTGCATGTGGATATCAGGTATCGACTGATCCACAAAGTCCAAATATAATATAACAAAGCTGGGTCGGTGCATCTCTAATAAACTTAGTAAACATTACAGCAGTGTTTTAGGTGCATTTCTAAATGCACAACATAAAGAAAACTTTACAAAGTCAGTTTCCTGTGCAGCTAATCAGAACAAAAAGCTCCAGAGCAACAGACAGTGGTTATGTGGGCTGATGAGTCTTGATTAACCCTGTTTGAGAGCAATGGATGCTTCAGGGTAAGAAGAGCAGTGGATGAAGTGATGCACCCTTCATGTCTAGTACAACTGTAAAAGCCTCTCAGGGCTGCGTTATTATCTGGAGTTTCTTCTCTTGGTCAGGTCTAAGTTCAACAATGTTATGTGCCAAAATGAATAAGGCAAGCTTATTACCTGAAGATACTTCACGACCAGGTTTTTCTGTTGGTACGACTTATTCCAAGATTTTTTGGGGCTCAAAAGGTACAAGAATGGTTTAGAAAGCATGAGACGACATCTTCCCTCATGGATTTGGCCTCAGCTGAGTCTAGACTGCAGCCAGTTTCCTGGAGCATTTGTATTCAAGGTGATATCTTGGTAGTTTTTCTATGCAATTTCACCACATGGTTCCTCCCAGGTTTCCCACCGCAGCCTGCTCTGAGGCTTTTCCTCTTCACTCACGCCTCAGGCCTGCTTTCCTGTCCCTGCTGCTGCAGAAATCCTTTAACCTCTGTTGTCGTTCTCCCTCTGCGCAGCAGTTTTGGTCTCTTGTTGGAATGCGTTTGCATCACTGCAGTGAGAGTGCAGAGCTGTCAGGCCTCATTGCCACTTAATGAACAAACAAATTTCTGTTAGATTCTTCGGTTAAGTGGGAAAGCCATCTGCACTGGTTATGCTAAATGGATTTGAACATCACAAATGAGCTCACATCTTATGTTTGTGTCAGTTGGCAGTCAGATCAACTATTAACTGTGTGCCCGTCTGTCATCTTGTCAAGGGCAACCTTTTATCATGGCTTTCCTTTCTGTTTTATGTCTGAGCTTCTGTTACAGACTGACCTGTATCTCTTTTTGTTTACTGCATAGAAAATTCTGATGGTTTTTCTACAATATCTGTATTTTCTACTATATTTTCTTAGAATAATTATGTTCTTTTGCATTGAAGTAAATTTTCACTTTATGCTATAATCAAGTGAACTTCGTGTCTGGAGGTTTGTTCTGGGCCATCAGTAAATCAGAATATGTTAATGTAGCTTGGGGTTTCTGTGTGTTAAAGCCTCTCCTGTGTATTGTGAACCAGCAGTGGGTTGAAGCCACTCCAGGCGTTGCAGATGGGTCTTGTAGTGTCACCACCGCTCATAGAAGTGACACATGATTGTGTATTTCCAGCTTGATTTGCTGCCATGTGTCATCTGCTTCTTTAGGGCCTGTCAAAGGACACAAGCGGCCAGGATCTGATTCAGCTCCAGATCTGCTGGCAGACCAGGCCCAAAGGGCTCGTTGTAACAGCAAATTAAAGCCCTTGGGGTCTTGTTGGTATACAGCAACCTGTTGCTTCCTCCACTTTTCCACATTATGCCTGGTACCAATCAAGGCTGCCTCCATTAGTATTCTAATGCTCATTACTGTTGTGCTTGGCCAGAGGTGGTGGATAGTTGCTGTCTTTGTGTGCATTGCTTGCAAGGGCTCATTTATGCTCAATGCTAAATATGCAAGCATACAGACAGAGCCCTCTGTCCATATCATGTCTTTTTGCTGTAGTTGCCATGTGGATGCGCACCTAAACACAGCAAATGGAGCACTTCCAACAGAAATCATAGGGGCAGTGTTAGGCAGTATATGTCATGTGCAACCAGCAAAAAGGACAAAGAAGTAAATATAAGTGGTAGAACGTTTTGAAGAGAGGCCGTTTAGATATGAACATGATTATCAGCCCATTGAGCTCAAACACAGCAAAGGAGGAGTGGAAGTCTGCGGGACTCCACCCATCAGCTCCGCCCTAAGTCCAGCCCCTTGCCTCCAGCTGGCTCCATGCTTGCATCCCTGTGTGTTTTACAACCTTCAGTCAGTTCATACCCAAGTCTTATCTGCACTCCACGTTCCTACAATCTCGCACTGATTTTCAGTTTATTCATGCATCACCCAAGCTGTAAACTAAATGTAATTTTTTATTTTCTTAGCTGATTGTTTAAAAAATCCTTTCAGGACCGATTAGTTTGGTCTGAACTGTGCACTGCCCCCTAGTGGATATATTGCCCAACAACTATGCCAATGTGAAACGCGCATGACGAGAATGTGGGCAGTGACATTGACAACTTTTGAAACAAATGTACCTATTTAAACACAAAAAGTGAGCATGAATATGAAGTTCTGTTGTCAGGTGATTATAATGAATTCATGAGATTTAACAAGTCAGGAAAGTCCATTGTGATCTGTGTGAGAAGATATCGAATTCCGTAAATGCATGTGTCATTGTTCATCACCGAGTCTTTGTCCAGGTTGTCTCAAGTGTCTGCAGTTCGCCGTGTTGTAAGCTTTATAAGTCATACAGAAAATGCTTACAACTGCAATAATTCTTCAGCTTAGACTGCTGTCCATTATTCAAGCAAGACAAAGAGCTATAGCAGCTACACTCCAAGTAAAAAGTTTCTCTAGGTTTGGGTCAGGTATGCAGGCAGGACGCCAATCTGCTGCAGGCTGGGAAAAGTTATGAATATTAGGAGTGACATTATTATGGCTGCCTAAGATGTCTCTCTGCTGTGCTTAATCAAAATCGCAGACCATTTTACCAGTGGAGGCGAAGGCCAGCCGCTTTACTGTACGCTGAAATATGAAAGTTTGATTCTCTCATTCTTTCACGTGCGTCTTGGTAATAAGGACTTTCAAGCCTCCATTAAAGTCACTGGACATAGGAGGGTGGTTGGCAAACTGGATTATAAGCTTAGAAGAAAGAAGGCATAGAGGTGGCAAGCCAAGAATAGTGACATTTGCAGGAGCAGACAATCTCTGAAATCTCTGTCTTCACTCAGGCAGTAAATAAAGCATCCCGATGTGTATCTCGCTATATGCTTAATCTTTTCTTATAACCATTTGGTACACATGAGTGCATAGGAAGAGCATAACTTTGAGGAAGGAAATGTGCATTCCTTCAAGGAATTCTAGAAGTTTAATATGGTTTTAACATGTACATTTATTACCATACAGTCTTTTTTTGTCAGTCTTCTGTAACTCACTGATGTGTACATTAAGTGATATAAAAATAGATTTTATTGCCATATTGCACAGGTATTTCAGCCACATTAATAATGGCATTACATTAAGGAAATTGAATGGAGCAGTTTTCTTTCCTGCAAGCGCTCTTTTGCTGCAGTCAGGCTCCACATATCTTCAAGTGAAGCGCAGGAGAGGTGAGCAGTGGAGAGTATAAAGTGGTAGTTCGGGGGAGGGTTGAGCAGAGAATGTCTACAATGTGAAGGGAGATTTTGGTGCAGCCCCAGGGAACACAGGAAAAGTGTGAAAAGAAGGCTGGTCCTGGTGATGTAGAGTGACTAAATTTTCTTAGACAGGTCACAAAACATGTGGCTAGCCCAGTTCATGTGTGTGTGGCTGTGAATGTAATCGACCGTGGTAATGGTGATTACATGGGACAGCTAAGGATAGCAAGGAGAGAAGCCTTCCATCTGTGTAGTGAGTTATGGTAAGTGAGATCTTTTTCTGCAAGAAAAGAAGAATTACACTCTTTATTCTGCAAAAGTAGTACCATGTTTAAATATTTAAGTATTTTGAATGTATGCAAATAGGGGAACGAGCGTGTGTCATAGTTTTCCTGTGTAGAGAAGACCTTGTGGGTCTTAGGATCTCATGATGCAGTGTTTGAAGCCAGATAGCTACGCAAGTAATGGCCTTGCTCGGGCGGGATAATTAGTCAAATGCTGATTCCTTCTCATCTCCCGTAGGAACAGTGCCATGGAGGCTAAATATCACCCACTAAAGTGGTGCTTATCCCTCTGTGTGGGTTTAAAAAATGACAATATTCTACAGGCCACATGTCAGCATGTGTAAGTTCATAACCTGCATTTCTGTAAGAAGTTTGTCATATGCATTAAGTACAGTCTACCTGAAATTCCTGCCACTGTTCTTTTTTGTTTTTGCGATGTATCATTAGCATGCCTACCTCAATAAAACACATTTGTCTTGTTTGTCAGCACAGTTACATAATTCTCTAATGATAACACATTGCATTGACCTTGTGTCTCATGTGTCTATCCATTGCATTTGTGTGCAGGAGCTTCAGTTTGAGCGGCTAACCAGGGAGCTGGAAGTGGAGAGGCAGATTGTGGCCAATCAGCTGGAAAGATGCAGACTTAGGGCCGAGTCACCAGGCGCTGGTAGCAGCAGGTAATGAGAAGCTGCGCACGCACGCGCACACACACACACACACACACACAGTCACATTCCAACACATGACTTCTTCCTCCTTCACAGCAGTGACCATATTTCAGTGTATGAAACCTTATGGTAAAACAGTGCTGATGAGCTCAGAATGCTCAAATCTGATTGGATGATATATTTTAACCTTATTAGTTTAGTAGTTGTTGCAGTCTATGAAACTAATTTAATCCAAAAGCTTTAGAAAGTCATGCTAACAATTAATTACTGTGTTTAGTTGCATGTTTGCACATAATATGTTTTTAATGCAATTTGCTGGGTAAAGGTTTTTAATTTGTTATTGTGTAGTTGATATTTTTCACTGACTTAAATAATGACTGAGTCATTGGTTAGCAACAATATAAAAATCATCTCTTTAGTCACCAGAAATGGTTTTGTGTCCATGTTTCAGTCTCTAGTTGTGCATGTCATGAATAGACTGGCTCCCATTTAAATCAGTCCAATATGGCCGTGTAATGGCTCAGCTCTTTATTTAGTCTGATACCTGGAAACATGAGTCAAAGACTGTTTTATTTCTCGGAATGTAGATTTCTCCACAAATAAACAAGTCGTCGCTGTCTCCGAACAAAGGAACTCTTCAGCAAATTTTCATTGACAAGTAATTTATAAAACCACTGGGAGATGTGAAAAATGACCATTAGAGTTAATTTATGTAAAAACATGAGGAAAGATGCAGAGGTATGAGGTTTTAGCCCAACAGAGACTTAAACCAGTCTAGATTTCAGTCTGCCTGGTTCTGTTCCTGGATGTTTCTGTTGTAATGTTAACAGACATTGTAGCTAAACTGCATTCATTCTCAAATGGTCTGTAATACAATTGAGCTATATCTGAACACAGTTGGGGCTGTAATGGCTCTATGTGGTATTTTCTGGTTTCACGATAATAACCCCAACGCCCTTAGAGTCCATTTTCATTCTTGCACTCTAGCCTGCATGCCTGTTGCTCGCACTCCTCAGGAATAAGGGTCCATTTCCCCTTTTTTCCCTCTTTTTCTTGGAATGAGGGTCAGTATGCAGCAGTTTTAAGTGCTCCCTTAAAGCTGTGTACTCAGACTCTCTGGAAACACCTGCTGGGCTATTTATTTTGAATTTTCTCTTCAAGAAAGGCTGCTTTTAGGGCTTAAATTTAGTGTATCCATCCACACCAGCGACCATATTTAGGTGTAAAGGTAACAAATTTGATTTCCTGTGATTGTGTTTTATTTACCCACCTAATTGTACCAAAAACAGGATGCAACGGTGCCTGATAAAACTTAGAGATATTAATGATTTTTTTTTTTTTGTTTTTCAAATTGTTTCTGTTTTTTTACATTAGTGCATCATATTTGTCCCAAGCAGAGCAGAAGGACTACATGCCTGTAGCACCAGTTTCATGCCTATTTTAAAGCCAGAGGAGGACAAATGAAATGCTTGTCGCAGGATATTTGGATTTAAAAGGAGATCAGCTTCTGACATTAAAGTCACGTTGACTAAGCACTGCAGGACAATTGCAGAGGTGACAAGACACTTAAAGGTCCTGATGAGAGTCATTACACCGCTAAGGCTGTTTCTACAAGCATCAAAAAGGGGGTTGTCAAATCTGTATTTCTGCAATACCCAAAGTTTTGACCTCCCATGTGGCTCTTTGTTCACTTGTTAGGAAATGAAGTGTACTGCCAGGAAAAGGCGTGTTGTGTATCAGTTGTTCAGTTTTGCTGTCACTAAGTGGTTTTTTTTCCCAGCTTGTGGTCAACATGCAGCATGCATCATCATCATTGTCGTCATGGTAGCCGTTCTTCTGCTGGATCTGCTACGGTTCAGTGGCACACAACTTTCCCAGCATCTCCTTTTTAATTGCCTGTGTGCTCATTACAAGTCTGAAAGCTGTGCTTCTTAAAATCCCATCTAGTGTCACCTTGGATTAAGGGAAGATAGTTATAGTTGTGACACTGAATGCTTGATAATGACAGGCAAACTGAGGAAATGTTGATAAATGCTTTTCTTGGGGGTGGCCTCCTTTTCAGGGTTTCATGTTCTGTTAAAAACTGAAGAATTTGCCGTATGACTATTTATATGGGCTGCTACTGTTTTGCACATTTTCAGTTGGAATCTTGCTGAATTGGTACATGCAATGCTTTTGCAACTTGTTATATATATTTCCAGGTCATGCAGCGAATTAGACAGGATTGCATATAAATTGCATTGCAAATGTTCTTGTTGAATTTGTTTGCAACACATTTTTTATCTTCCAAAGATGTCTTGTCTCTACAGACCA
This sequence comes from Callopanchax toddi, assembly GCA_006937965.1. Lineage (NCBI taxonomy): Eukaryota > Metazoa > Chordata > Actinopteri > Cyprinodontiformes > Nothobranchiidae > Callopanchax > Callopanchax toddi. Next base: position 1,330,294 of record SSNR01000002.1, read on the forward strand.
TGCAAGGAAATTGGGAACCCTTGCTAACGTTTTCTAACATTTTGTAAAGTTCCTCTCGAATGCCCTTCACAATTTACCACCAACAAACGAAACCCAGTGAGACATTGGTTCAGTCCCTGGATTGTTTCTGTTTTTTCTTACTAATTAGTGTCTTTGAGTAATAAACTTAACGTATTATGGTTTTCTGCCTGGACTGTGAGTCTCCTGTATTATTCCCGTGGGCCTCGGAGAGATCCTCTCTGTATTGGAATAAATCCTGACCTTCATGTCAGGGTTAGATCAGGACGTCAGCATGCTCAGCTTCTGCACTGTAAATATGCAACATGATCATTTTCTGGAATCGTGCCTCAATTTCCTTTGTATTCATTTTTCAGGTTGTATTAAATCCACCTGACATTTATTTGCCATGATAACATGAGCTGAACGTTCACAAACTGCATTCGTTTTCTTTTTTTTTTTAATTTGCAGAAAACTCAAGGTCTTTGAATTTCCACAAACACAGAAGAATGCAGACTGTTACATCAGATTATTGAGCATGCATTTTCAACTTGAGCTGAACCTGTTTTGTGTCAAACACAAGTCATCATTTTAGATAACGTTATAAAAACCCTCATAAAGAAATACACGAGGCATTGAGGTGTCTCACTGTGTTTTAGTGCTGCGTTTATTTCACTATTTTAAATGTATTTTTCCTCCTTTACAGCTCATCGGAGAAATCTCTGCCATGGAGAACTGCAGGTATCTTATTTATTTCTGCAAAATGAATTAACTGTGATTGCTTTGTTTTTGTTCTTAGAAAAAATAAGGAAAAAATCTGCTTGTGTTCAATTTAGTGACCTTGCAAAACAAGTTGGGTAAATTACTAATAGAAAACTAATGATTTCCAGTCAGTAAATACTATTTAGAACACACATTCTTGTAGTTTTTCTCTCCTCTGTTAGATCAAGTATAAATACTACTGAAGTAGACTGGACGCTGTGTTAAGGATCATCATGATAAAATATTGAAACCGTAAGACAAAACCTGCTTAGCGAAGTGCTCCGGTTCTCACTTTGGATAAAGAGTGTGCGTCTCTGTGTGTGTGGAGTGCATCCTTGACATGTTTTACATTTACTCGATAATCTTTACCAACGCGACCCTCTCCAACAAAGCGGTTGACAGCCCCGGGCTCGTTCTTGTTTTAATAGTTATTTAAGCTGTTTCTGCTCGCTCAAACAAAGCAGTGACAAGCTGCAGGTTTTTTTTTCTTCCCCAGACCCTTTCAGTGTCTGTCTGTTATCCCTCGTCCTTATCAGATCTTTAGAAGAGAGCAGATAATAAATTACATTTACTAATGTCTTTAATGGCTTATTAATTGCATAGTGAAAAGTAGAATTTTTGCAGCGGTCATTAATCTTTTATTGTCGATTCTGTCAGGAGAACCCGTGGGGGGGTTATAGCAGTACACATGCACTGGGAATATTAATACCACTCGCTTTTCTCATTAACTGCCTGCTCCTCATTTCCTTTCTGAATGCATTTCATTAGCGTTATAACGGAGTTGGAGACTAATCGCGGTTTGGCTTTGTGTTGATTGATAACGGTGCTGCAGATATTAACTGACAGGCAGATGTTGGCTTTGCAGTTTGTTTTATTTAGATGAATTGAACTCTGAATGTGTGGCGCACAGTGATAGAAGTGTCACTGCATAAACAAGTCTTTTTTCGCCCCTGGAAATGTCAATGCAGTCGCACCTAATGTCCACTGAGGGTAGGAGGAGAAACGCCACAGAATCGAGCTTTCCTTCACTTTCTGTCTCTGCTGTGATCTCCAAGCTGCAAGCTCAATATGTAAGTCACATTCATGAGGGATCTGTTAAAAAACGCTGCTTATTCAAAAGCTGCACACCGTAAAAATGCATATTACACCTTGAAAGATATTAAAGTAGAAATCCAGATATTAGTTCTTTTCTCTACTTTCTGTTATGTCATCATAAAGAGGAGCTGCGGTGGTAGATATCAGTAGCAATTATCAAATCTACACTCTGCCCACACCAGGTTTATGTCCATCAGACATGGAATCATAAGCCTATAGTCCCTCGAGTGCTCATAAATATGGATGTTTAATCTCATAAGACCCACCATTAGCACTGTAAAAAACGTCAATCTTCCCCAGTCTCTCATATTTTCAGACATGATCAAAATAACCTATTGGAGGATACTTCTTTTCTCGTTTCTGTCTGATTTTTCTTCATTAAATAAATTAGCAATGATGCAAACTAAAAGATATGCTCTAAATCCAGTAAAACCCTGATGAGTAAATGAAGTGTGTGCATGTGGAAAGTGTCATTTGTTAGTTGGATTTAATGCATTGTTAATGGATGAGAAAATGCATTGAGTGGGGGGGCGGGCCAACGACAGGCCAAGCTGTAGATATAAATGTTGAGCTGTAAAAAAAAAATATCACTGAGGCATAAATGTGACAGCTGTTTTCTTTGGTGTTCTGGAAACAAGCTTTGCAGATTTTAACATTTCAAGTAAAAGTAGAGCAGAATAATCAGTGAGGCAAAAATACTGTGGTTTTACTATTTCACACTAATATTATTCCTTAGTCTTGGCAAAAAAAAGGTGCAGTTTTTGTCTTGTTCACTCTACAACCTCGACTCTGCCTTTACCCCTCAGTGTCGATTTTGGCTGCAGATTCCCAATGACTTCTTCCTGCTGCTGCCAATTTAGCAGCTTTGGTTACAAATTAATAAAACACATTAAAAATAAACAGCGGAAGGTGAGGCGTGTGCATCAGGTCTATTCGGAAAATATCTAATGAATTACTGACTGGATTTTGATTGAACTGTGTGGAAGCCATTATTGGACAGATGTCTACAGCTGATTAACTTTGGAGTCAACCCAGTTCAAGATTGCTGCTATACAGCTAGTTAATCTTAGCAAAAAAAGGCAATAAATCAGTAAATTTAGCAGAATTTTAGCTCAACTTTGGTGTGGTTGTAGCTGTGAGTCATTCATAACACATATTCATACTAAATTATTGTGATATTTTTTGCGATTGAGCTTAATTTTCAAGATTTTACCAAAACATCTTCATTTTTCTACAAAATCAAAGAAAAAAATCTTTGTTTTAAATGATTTTAATTGGAAATCTGAGGGAAATTAATGTTTGATGTAATCTAATTAAAATGTGTAGCAAAACTGAGGCACCCTTCGTGTGTATGTTTTGATGGTAAATATCTTCTATAATCATCACCATGGAAAACCCTTGCCACACTGAGACAATCCCCAGTTTTTGACCGTGGTTTCCGTCTCCCTCTGTGCCTGCCGTCTGTCTCTCTTCCTGTTTCCTATCTGCTCTGGCATTTTGGCTCCTACTTTATTAAATAGGGTCAAAGCTCAGTATGAAAATATGGCAATAATTCAGTCTTTTCATCGCTTGGGTTTTAATTCTTTTTTTAATCTTGCAAACCGTTTTGTAGTAACACTGTCAATTTACTCTTTAAATGATATCTCTTCCTGTCACACCTTTACATAGTTCATCCCAATTATCTTTTAGACATAAATTTTTAAACTCCCCTGCTATAAAAAAGACATGTTTTGTTCAAATTGTTTGAGAAAGTGTTGCACTGTGATCGACTGAGTGCAAAGCCAAAGTTTGCATTACCCAGGGCCATGTTTTCAATTACCAGCACCGTCTGAAGTGACATCGCTGATGGAAAGTGATAAGAATTTATTTAGACTGATTGGGGAATTTGCTACAGTCGGGTCATGCGGGGATTGAGTTCCTCCCGGCAGGAAATGCTCAATGCATGTTCTGACTATTTGCCTTCGCACCCGTCTTAATCTGTCTTGAATCAATCCCATCTGTAAGTAGGCCGGCACCCCTAGATGTGCGGATGTGGAAGTGCAAAATGTCAGGTTGTCAAACAGACTGCGCCTGTCTGTCAGCAGCTTTATTCAGCAGGTCAGCTTTGGCAACAATGAATGCTTCTTCATAGGATTCAGCTTTCATTCACACACAGCTAAGCGTGCAGGATTTACCACGACCAGACTGTCAGTGTTCGCCTCCTTGTTCCTCTCTGCCTATTGTTCTGATGATTGCAGAGAAACCCATTGACTCTTGTCACGCCTAACTGGATTGTGACTATGGGGAAACATTGTGCACAGAAACATTAGACGGCTAGTTCCAGTTGCTGTTTGCTACATCAGTTGTTTTCAAATAACCAGAAATAAGTGGGAATGTTGGGGAGTGTTAATATTTTACTCTCCGAATTAGTAAAGCTGTAAAGATTACTAACTCCAGCTGTACACAGCTATAAAATTAATGTAGCAGAAATCATTGTTTGTTTTTGTTTCCCATCTGCGCTCCCTAAAAAATGACACCGATTAATTTCCAGCCCCTCGTCTTTGTGATTTAATTTATTTTGAACAGTCTTCGTCACTGCTTGACTTTCTGGTCTCCTGTGTCTTCTCAGATACCTCTGCCTCAGGGGACACCAAGTCTCGAGTGACTGACAGCTCCCAGTCGCCCAGCTATCGGATCAGAACCGAGTCAGAGCAGGTGTCTCTGTACTCCCCGGAGCAGTCCTCCCTTCATGAAAGTGAGGGTCTGTTATTGCCTTCAGTCTAGCCCTCTTTCCTCACCCCACATTTTAATTCCTTTGCCTCAGAATTTTTCAGCAAGCGATTTTCATAATAACAATTGTAGGTTTTGCAGCTCTACAAGGACTCTTTCTTTATTCTGCTTTACATTTTTTGTGCGTTTTTTTTAGTTTGCATGTGCTTCAAACTCAAGTTGCCTCAAACGTTAATTTCCTTGTGTATCTTTTGCATCGTAAATTGCTTAAGGTGAGCTCTATCTAGCTGCCCCTTCCTTGCATCCACAGAAAATACCCCCCCCCCCCCAGTGAGGCTCGTGCAAGAACAAAAACTGCAGAGAAAGCTTGCACCAAATTTGTGTGTGCATTCTCTTGCAAATCTCTGACATTCATGTGTAAAAACGACTTAAAGCTGTTTTTAAAGAGGCTCATTTAAGGTTCTAGGAAGCTGGATGCTGCGACACAGAATCACAGGGTGGTTGAACTGTTGTTCCCCTGCTGCGTTGTCATTAGAAAAGCCATTTAAGTAAAGGTCACATTTGTTATGAAACCTTTTATGATACGCGTCCCCTTTGCTTCTAACCCCTAATCCCTTTCCTCCTTGTTTGCATTTAATTCATGTCCGTTTCTCTCACTCTGTCTCTCTCAGGGTCTGCAGGGAATTCCTGTGGCTCGGCCCAGATGAACTCCTACTCTGACAGTGGCTATCAGGATGCCAGCAGCGGCTACATCAGTGGTCAGAACCACACCAAGGCAGAGCTGAAGATGCAGCACTCCTTCCCTGGAGCTGGCACCGGCACCTTGTTGAGGAACACCAGGGCTGAGGGGCAAGCTTCAGCCCAGGTACATTCACTGTTTGATAAATTATAATTACTGCCCAATCATTGCTGCAGTGACCTTGTGATTATAGAAATGTAAAGGCTGGAAAGCACAGAAGGTGCATGGAGCAGTTCAACATAATCGTGCATCGTATAGCGTTGCACACAGAGACTGCTGAGAAACCAAATGGTGCTGTCACACTCTAGAGGGGGGGCTGGGAAGATAAAGTAAACATGGCCCAGAGTAAAGTCATGCCCTGTGATGAAATGGTGTATAGAAAGCTGTTATTTAAAATCTCGTTTCTGATTGTGCAAGTCAGTTTATGTCAAAAATCCAGCAGTCTGATGTTCTTTATACCTGCCTAAAAACACAAGGAACACACGTTTGACTGTTTGTTTTTATTGCTTCAGGTTCAGGTGGTGACAACAACCCAGCCTGGTCGTGCTATGCGGAGGGTTAGCTCAGTGCCTTCTCGCTCCCACTCACCAGCCTATGCCAGCAGTATGTCTCCCTCCCGTGGCTCCCTGCGTACCTCGATTGGCAGTGCCTACGGCTCCCCTGTCGTTTCTGAACCCAAACCCTTTTCCAGCCTCTTCTCCACGACCTTGCCGTCTGTGCAGCGCACCAGCAGCATCGGCGGCGGTTGCTCCCCCTACTCCGCCCAGAAAGCCTCCCCTGCAGGACTGCGCCGTGTGGGCTCCACAAACTCCCGATCCGGCACCACTAGCCACACCACCTCACCCTACCAAACATCCGTGGTGTCGTCGTCGGGCCGCATGGGCTCGCCCCTCATGATGGTGGACAGCGCGAACACGCCACTGACTAAGCAGCCTGTTCACTCTTCGTCTCCGGTTAGGTCTAGTATGACCGCTGTGCCCCAACACTACAGCTCCACTCTGCCTCGCTCCGTTCTCCACAACGCTGACCCCTATGGACCTCAGAGTTACGACATTTACGAGAGGATGACTCGACCTGACAGCCTCACAGGTGCTCCACTAAACACACACGTACAGCTTCTTAGGGGTGCATCAGTGAACCTTTACAACATTCAGAGAAGATCACCAGTAAACATGCATCTTGTTTTATGACTTATAGGAACTTTTCTGGTTTAGTCATCCTAATCCTAACATAGGACGTTATTTCTAGGGTTAGTTTGAGGTGGTGGCTAATTAGTGCAGTTCTAGAGTTGTGCAAGCCTGAGTGTGTGTAATTAATTCCTATAAGCAAGAGATCAGGAAGATAATTACTAAAGAACACGCCTGTCCAAACATGTTTTATATGTTACCATTTTGTCTCATCTATATCTGACAATAATCTTTGGACATTTTTTCTGAATTTTCCCCCACTTTCTATATTTTATTATTATAGTGATTCGAATACATTGTTGTACATTGATTTGAGTGCAAAGCAAAATACAAGTCAGCAGCAAAAAAAAGCACCAGCAGCCACTTTTATCTCACTTTTAGTAAAAGACGATTTGCTGCCACGTTTCCACGTCGTCTCACCTGCTGATCTTTGGTTTAAACCTTTAATTTGCAAAAGGAAATCGCGCGTACAGACTTTTCTTTATTTTTGGCAAAATCCAACTCAGCAAATCTCTAAGGTTATTACAAGGTTAATTTCCTCTTTTCCCTCTCGACCTCATGCTGCCGGGGATTTCCTCAGATGCTCTCATTGATGGAGACATTAAAGGTGACGTTTTTGGTCGTTCTATTTGTTCTCCATCGTTTTGTCTCATTTCTCATTTTATTTTCTTATCAGCTACTAAAGGGCTTTTATTTTGTTGCTTTTTGCTTCATTTCTGCCCCTCAGTGTTTTTCTCTTCCCTCATTCTTTTTTTTTTTTTACCACCCACCTGGCTCCACCGCCTGCACTTGTCATTGGCAAAATGTCATAGCTTCCCTCCACAGCTGAAAAATGGAGAATGAAGACAAATTGTCCCTAATAATGTGCTCATTACATGTTGTCCATCGGAGAGCAGGGTGGGACAAAGGCAGGAAATGGCACATCTGCTTGTGTGCTCCCTCATTCTGACAGCATCGCCACCTCGGAAGTTTTAACCCCGCTGCAATTTATTTTTACAACTATACTCACTTTTATTTGTTGTGACTTCAGTAATCCTTTCTGTTTGTTGGAAGTTTGAGGCTGGTCTGAGAGGATTTTTGAATTTTTTTTTGCTGAGGAATGCATCCAGCTGTATCTGTTTCTCCAGAGCAAGCACGCGCCAAGCCACCGCCGCCTTTCATCTAGCTTCTGCCAAGTGTAATCTGTTAAAGCCACGGTGAGAGGACTGAGGGGGAGAATTAAATGACTGTAACGCAGAAGGAATGTGGGCCATTCATCCTCAACAGACAGCAGAATGTTATTTCTCCTTGACAATTTGCAGATGCTTTTAGAAGTGACTGCAGCCCTTCTATCAGCGGACCAAAGTAAATAAGGCTCCTCATAGGCCGTTTAAATGTGGATACTTTCAGGAGTTGGGCTGCTGAATGAGAGAGATTTAGGCATGAAGACTCTTATGCTGAAGAGATATTTGTCCCTCCTAGTCATTCACAGCTGTCCCCAAAGCCCCAGTTATTGGAGCTATTCAAACCTGATGACAAGTGAACAGCTCCAAGTGTTCGTGTTCACACCTGACATCACAGTGCGTCCTTACATACGTCCTGAGTGACTGTTTGTGATTGAATCTTGGTATCCATTCTATATGCAAATAAACAGTCACCTACATCAGTCAGCTGTCAGCTCAGCAGCATAAAGAAAATGTCAGGTTTTCTGACGCTTCTGTCAAATCACAAATAATAGTAACTCGAATGTTACTAATATTGTTGCTTCTAAAAATAGCCCTGTTTTTGGGAATGTTTGCATCCAGACAAAAACGCAATAAACTTAAAACGCTGTAGTAACTATGCCAGGCCTGTATGTGGTGCTGTAGACCAAACATTTTAAAACTACCTGGAGCCTTTTGGAGTAATGGATTAACTCTCGATGTTTTTGATTGGTTAAAGGTCAATTCATTCTCCCTGAGTTAAATAAATGGGCACATTTTCTCACCGCCTTGGCCAGCTGATCCTCAAAGGTATCCATTTAACTTCATTTAACTTTAAGATTACGCCTTGGCGCAACAGAAGGAGGTGTCACTAATAATGTGGCAAAGGTGAGCCGATCCCCGACTGGAAAAAGTATTTAAAAATCAGGTAAAGATGGGGAAAGCTATTACATCAACCGCTAACCGCACTAACCACGCCCATTCTCCCTTTCTGACCAATCACAGCAGTTGTTCCCTGCAGAAATAAAGTTCTGCTCAGCTGATGTGTACAAGCCGCAAGCACTGCCGAACTGGGGCTGCGAGAACAAAATGTCATTTTTGTTCTCCGAGACCCCCGGCGAGAACAAAGTTCTTGCTTCTCGTGGAGTATGAATTGGCCTTAAGTATCCTAGCATTTCTAGTGACCATCTATTAGAAATGTGCATATGAAAGACCTGAGATAGAGGCGTCTTGACAAGCTGCAACACTTGAGGAGAAACAAAACACATTTAGCCTGTTCTCCCCGTAGCTCAGGCCTTAAATGCAACAAACCAAGGCTGAAAGAATTGTGGACAGTCCAGGGTAAATAAGTACCAGGTTGAATAAGTTGACATAAACGTGTACACATGCTAGCCTGGTGGTAATTTGGTGTTTGCATGGAGTTATATCAGGTCACATTTATAAATGTGGTCACATGATTGTGTTAGGATAACTAAATGCTGCTCATTTGTTATCAGATCACCCAGGATGCATTCTAACCTCATGTCTCAACAGCCCCTCTGTGCTGAGGGTTTACACAGGACGACACGTTTCTGGCCTCGTTAACCTGCTTTTCATTTTTATTTCACCCCCCAGCCTTTTACCCTCATCCCTCTCTTTTATTCTCTGGCGCTTTCCTTTCTGATGCTCCCGCTTTTTTAATGTCTTTCCACATACCTCCACTCTCTCTATACTCCCCACCCCCTACAAACCTTTGAACAGAAAAGCTGATTTCCTGCCAAGCTAAGGGTTATTGTGTGGAGTACCACAAAGTGAAAGGCCTCCTTGGCTATTGAGTGGGCCTCATCAGTACACTGTGGAAAGTTATTCTTTAGTTTATGTTGCATAATTATTCTGCAAGAACATTAATTTAATTGTAGACTGCCTGTGTTTCTAAGTGTTGGCACATTGTTCACATATAGAGTGTTTAGGGTATTTCTGAGTGATTCTGGCTGCTTTAGTTGATGGATGGTTGAGGAACGGTTTTCCAGAGAGCAGTGCTACTGATTCAAAGCTCTAGTCATTTCTCTTTGAAAATTCTTAAACTACAAGGTCATTAGAAATTCTAAATATGGTTTTATTTAGATGATCCAAATATATAGATGATTTATTCTTTTAAAAGAATCTCTATATTTGATTCACAAAGAAAAATCGGAGGTCGGCGTCAGACAAATTCACCCCTTTTGTCTAAAAATCCTAACCCTACTTGTCCCTAAAGTTTCTTTACTCACAAAGAAGGAACACATACTAACTTATTAATCGTTTAGATTGGAATTGTGACAGGACTCCCTGGTGTTGCTGGTTCTGCATGGCAGCCCTGGTGTTTATTTACAGTCTGTGCCTGAGCTCATGCTATTGGAGAGGACCCAAGTGGCGTCCGTGGGCTCTGGATATGTGCAGTGAGCAGTAAGTTGCCAACTGTATAGTAGTCCACGGGGGTTCACAGCTTCATAGGCTCCACTGATGTGATGGTTAATACAAACAAACACAGGCTCTGAGATCACCGTAATTGTGTTTATTTGGACAAAAATTGAAAAGAAAGAAACGCAAACCTCTTTATAGTCTTTAGTTCTTCTATGTGTTATAGCACCCAGGTGTTTTTTTTTCAGCTTATAATAAAAAGAAAGCCTAAAGCATTTATATAATTTAGATGTAAAAACATGTGCATTATTATGCCTCTTAAGGAGATCTTTATTTTACCTGCATTTCAGCTTTGAGTGGAATAACTGGCCCAGTGATGTCATTTTGGTGGAAACTTGAAAACCATGTCAGTTCGTCTCATATTTACATAAATGAAGGAAAACCTTGTTTAGATTATTGTTTTGATGGAATCAGGGCATTGGTCAGCTACCGCTTACCGAAAAAGTTTTAAAGCAACAGTAAGTAGTTTTTTACACTTTAAGCTAGAACATTTAAATGGATCTAATTAATTTTGGAGTTAGAAACTTGACCATTTTTATATTTGCCACCACTCTACACCTGTCTACTGGCTAGATACAGCACTAAACAGTTTTGACGAGCGGGTAGGTCTCCTAGATGATGTCACTACCTGCTTTACGGCCGTAGTTACCAGGAGTAGTAACGGTCGGGGAGGAGTTTCAGCTAGGGTTTCACAGTTTAACCAGTCTGACTATTAACCACGTGGTGAAATATTGTAGAAAAGAATGTCCTGAAAAATGTGACTTCCCCAACACCCCCTCCCTCACAGGTAAATAAATAAATCAGCTGGAACCGGTGACACACGACCTGCACGAAAACATCTCCTACACAGGAGTACACCTCCATGGGGCTCTTCTCCGCTAGTAGGATCCGAACCAAAGCCCGACGGGTCCAGTCAGATTTGGGTCGATTAATTATTTGGATGTAATGAGTCAAGGCCAATTCATGCTGGGGGTCAGCGCGGGCCGCGAGGGTTTGCGCCAGTCGACCGAGACCCTTGTCAGGTTCGCGCTGGTCCTGGACCAGTGAGGATGGATCGTTTTAATCTGCACGCATGCACCTGATACGCACACCTGTATGAAACATCGCTGAAGGATTTCAGCAGCTGAGTTCTCGTGGAGTATGAATGGGCCTTTACGCTCGGACAGCAGAGAGAAAGAGAGCGAGAAAGAGGCAGAGAGAGACTGTTTCTGAATTGAAAATAATTATACATTCAAAAAAATGTGAAATACAACACCTTGTCTGACGAGATTATTAACTGAAAATCAGCGGGAGCAGTGGTAGGCTGTGGGGAGGGAGCTCTCTCTCTTCAGCTGCGGGAGGATTTACGACAGTTGAAATCACACTTTTAACCACTTTTTTAAATTAATTTTTTTTAATTTACATTTTTGATTTTATTCTTTTTTAGGAAAGCATAAAGTTACATTTAAATTTTTTTGTTAAAATTTTATTTTATATTAAGGCTGCTTTCTTGCTACATTGTGACACCTTGTCAACATAAAATATAAATATGAAATATCAGAGCTTTTTCATTCAACAGTGACATTAATTATGTCAATAAAAGGTTTTATGATTGCTTTAATTAACCCTTTAACAAAAACATGAATGCTTTTTTAAAATTAAATTGGGGGAGTAAGGGTTATATTACAATGAAAGATAATAATAAAATAACAATATCTATATATTCATTAATGTAAAATAACAATGTTTAGCTTTTAAATACCCTTTTTTTTTGGTTAATTTTTTTCATCTTCTTTTTCTGTTTAATATATTATATTAATACCAGTAATTTGGATAAAGTCCTTCTTAATCTTGTTCACGATCATGTCTGGGGAAAAGGTTCCTGCCTCTAACAGTCCTCACTGTCTTCTCCGTGGCAAACGTTTTACACCAACCACCTAACCTGTGTCCCACATCCACAGGAGTACGGAGCTCATACACCAGTCAGCACAGCCAGCTTGGGCAGGACATAAGGACAGCCATGTCCCCAGAACGCCATATTGCACCGATTTACGAGGACCGGACTTTCCGGGGTCCATTGTATCGCAGCCCCAACCACACCCAGCAAGGAACCCTCTACAGGAGCAGTTCAGGTTGGTCCCTTATTATTCTTATTATAAACACTGACGTAAAGACGAACCTGCAAACTGTTAAACAAGAGTATAGACAAATGAATAAGCAGAGGACTGAGTGGTCAAGAAAATCATAAAAACCCACGTCTCTTTTGCACCTGGGTCACAAGTAAACAATGTAAATTAACAGAATTTTTGTAAAGGCTGACTTTTGTTTTGTACAACACGGTGTCTTAGTTTTGACTGTTTCAGTGTAAATGACCAGTCTCCATATTTCTTTTACACCGTCCAGAAACTCTTTTTGTTTTGCTTTGATTTTCTCTCCTGTATCTGCATGCAGACCAAAGATTTTCACTCATCGTTCTATTTAAACATCTTTTCCCCACCAGGTGCGGACATTCTCTTTGAATCCTAATATCTCGTAGTATTTGCTATTTATTGAGCATGCCCTTGACTTTGGTGGTATTTTCTCCATAGAGGGAACACAGTCTCTCTCTCTCTCTCCTCAGCTCTACCTATGTTATGACTTTCTTTTTTTATGCTTTCCATTTTGGATTTCCATTTTTTTCTTCCTTTAATTCCGCCCCCTCTTCCCCCGATTCCCCGTTCCCATCCTCCCCTCACAGACCGACAGAGAGAAGGGTGAGTTAATAGGCAGGTTCTGATATGTCATTCTACCTCAAAGGAATCCATTACCCATGTGTCACACTGAGCTCTTGAAAAAAGGACAAAGAGTCAGAGGACTTCTTGGATACTCACTGCCTTCTCCCTCCCTATGTTGCCTTTCTTTTCTCATCATCTCCCCTAAGATACAGATGCTTCGTTTCCACGGACACACACATCTCTGTGGCTCACCAAAGATCGGCTAAGTCCGATAAGTGACCTGATAAATGCTATTGATGCAGTGTAGGAGCCCCAAATAACAAACCACAGCATGTTTATGCCAATTACATCGAGGGTGGAGCTGGAGGGGGTGTTCAATACGGTTTTTTTGCATGAGCTGCTTCATTAGAAAAATCCAATCTAATCCTGGGGTTTTCTTTGTTATTTTAAAATGATATTTCCATGGATCATTTTCTCCATATTGGCTTTTCCTGGAAGCGTATACTGTACTTTTTTGTGTGTAAGCTGGACCAAGGTTTTGTTAAATGGGGTGTATCGATTCTTTGCTGAAGATGACAAATAAGATTCAAGTAGTTCTGCAAACCTACACTATGCTGCGTATAATTTGTCTTCCAGTGTCTCTGTGAGGTTCCTTTTTGGGGCAGAAATTGCCACATTGTGGGTTTGAGGTGCTGCTCAACATAAAAGTGCATCGATGCGAGAAATTGTGTTTCGGGAGAACCGCCACGTGTTGACGTCTTGGTTCCTGGGTGGGGGGGGGGGTTGAGCGAGCTCATGCTCAGTTCTTTCGGACTGCTGATACAGATCTGGCAAGCGCAGTGGTCACGCTGGCACAAGGCACGTGGCTTAAAGTCAGAAGGAGGGCTAAATCTTACCAGCTTGTTCATGCAGTTCTGTGCTTATGACTGTTATAACCTCACAAAACGCAAATGAAACCGCAGAGAGATGTAGTCAGACTTTGATGCTTAAACACTTATAGTCCTGATTCATTGCGGACCTGAATTCTGGAAATCCTTTAGCTGTATTTAGTGAAATCAGTGCAGGATTTTACAGGAGCAAGAAGAAGGTGAAGAAAGACTTTTTCAGATCATCAAGGAGGTCAAGTCCTCCTCAGAACACCAGCAGAACCCCGCCGGCTACACGAGCTCGTAAAAGCAAAACAAGTGAAGAAGTCTTTGAAGGAGAATGGCTGTTCTTTCTGCAGCCATGGGAGCTGCGGTTTTATCCTCGTCATTAATTGGTTCCAGATTTGAGAATTTGCCGTCTCAGAGCTCCAGCGTGTTTGTATTTTCAGCTTTCTATAAGGTTTGCTTGTATTACTCTGTCATCCTGTGGTCGTTTTTTAAATTTTATATGTGTGTTTAATCTCGTGTTTTTTATTTTCCAGGTGTAGGAAGCCTGAAGAGGACGTCCAGCCAGCGTAGTGCCATGACTTACCAAAGAAACAACTATGCTCTTAACACAGCAGCCACCTATGCTGATCCGTATCGCTCGGCCCAGTACCGGCCCTCCGATCCGACCTACGCTCGCCCGCCTCTGGTTATGGATGACGACGCCACCCGATCTCCTTCTATAGACAGCATTCAGAAAGATCCCAGGTTAGCTCATCACCACCACATTTAGTAACCGATGCTCTGCTCATAAGTCATCCAGGGAGACTGCTTGTGCTTACAAGGCATCCCTGTTCTGCTGGGTCAACACCGGTGTCCTCTTACTATTCAAACAGAGTCCCCTGGATAGCTGCATGGGGCTTTGGCCATTAAGCTAACTCAAATATGCCCGGCTACTTATAACAATAGGTTCTCACATGCACTGTGGTGCTGCGTCTGCTCTTGTTATCGTAGAGTGTGGATTAACTCTTGCAGTAAAATCCAGACCTTGCACATTAAAGGGTTTGTTTATGCACCGCTGTGCAAGTTGAAGAAAGAGCAGAGCAGAAAATCCTGTGATTCAGTAAGACTCGGGTTTCCTTCACAATATTTGAGTCATTCAGTTATATCTTTAGCGTTGACATTATGTGGAGTAAATACATTCAGACTTCTCCACATTTCTCAGAGCAGAAAAACAACCCGAGTGTGATGAATGTGGGCTGATTCGACCATCATTTCCTGGGTTTTTTTTTTTTTCAGTTTGCCCTGAGGTGCAGACGAGTTTATTGAGAGGAAAAAGTCTTTGTTTTTAGGATTTAAGCATCGTTCTCTCTCTGTAGTCGCACTGATAACTTTGTACCCCACCTGTGCTTTTTGATTTCTTTTAGAGAGTTTGCGTGGCGTGACCCGGAGCTTACAGAGGTAATCCACATGCTGCAGCACCACTTCCCCTCGGTCCAGGCCAACGCAGCTGCCTACCTGCAGCACCTGTGCTTCGGTGATAATCGAATTAAGAGTGAGGTGGGTGTTTATACCTCTGATCCCACACGGTGTCTTATTACAGCTAATCCACCTTAACTTCTGATAATGGTTACACATTGTTCATCATTTCTATTCTTTTATTAAAGACAGTTTTGTTATGTCAAGTAAATCTACGGTTTATTATGAAACTGGAGGGAAAAGCTTTAATTCTTTTTGATGCACATTTAAAAACAAGCTTAAAATATTTAACGTAGCAAGTTTTCTTTGTCTTAACTTGTGTTCCTGTGCAGAAAGAGACTATTTGTTTCTTCAGCGCCTGTCATGTCAGGAAATGTTCCACATTTTGGTGAAACGTAGCGTTTTTGATTAAAGAATGTTCTTTTTTCCTTCCACGTCCTGTGGTTAAGGTTTTTTCCGTTGCCATAAATCAGCATCGCTTTTTCAGATAATTTGTTATGAATAAATTCCCTGAGTAGAATCACTCATCACATGAATAAATTCATGACTTCTTTTCTCTCTCTTCAACTTAGAAATAAAAAAATCAACAAACATGACTTAAATATCTCTTGTTCTTCATCATCAGGTGGGGCGACTCGGAGGAATTAAACACCTTGTGGATCTGCTCGACCATAAAGTCGTTGAAGTCCAAAAGAACTCGTGTGGCGCTTTGAGGAACCTTGTTTATGGCAAAGCCATGGACGACAACAAGACCGCTGTTCGGAACGCCGGAGGAATCCCAGCTCTGCTCCGACTACTGAGAAAAACTGTGGATGCAGAAGTACGGGAGATCGTTACGGGTGAGTCAGACGTGTGGAGGATGTATGTTTGCTTCACAATACTTAGTGAATTTTTAATCTGTTTAGAGACATGAAAAAATTTAATTTCTGTGCAATTTGTTTCCTGGAGAGTCCTGAAGGAGCTCCGACTGATTGTGTTGTATTTTTAGAGAACGCAGCCGTGATGTTGTACAAAATAAACAAAATATTAACCATTTGAGATTAGTTTACTTTAAACCAGACAAGTCAGGACAGAGAACTTGGAGAAAACTGAAAAAAAAAACAAGAAAGACTCTTCAAGATCAAAGTAGAAATTACAAAAACATTATATTATGAATAAAGTGGAAGCCTAATTTTCAGAATAAAGTCAGAAGGTCAAGAAAAAACATTTAATTTTTTTAGGAAAAAACATCAAAGGTCAAGAAAAAGTTGACATACTATTTCCAAAAAAATATAGGTCATTTCAAGAATGTCCTGATGACGCTCAGAGAACTTATTTTAATCCTTCACAATAAGAGTCTTGAACTTACACACATACCTCGAAACATCTGAAGCTAATAAAAATAGTTTAACTTCTCTGATAAAACAGCAGAGTTTAATCTCAACATGACATCCTTATGTCTCACAGGACGAGGACTCTGTTATAGCTTTATCTAGAAAGACACTGAATTGTGCTGTACGTTTTTACTGAGCTGTATCATCATATTTCAAATATTTGTCTAAACTTGACGAAGTACTACAGGAAAAATCTTCTGTTCAAACAGAAACCAAATAAAGTTATTTATATATTTATTTATGTTGTTCGCTGAGGTTTTCGTCAGCTTCCTGTCAGACCAAATTTGGTAATGCAGAGGAAAATTCCTGTTAGGTAAAATCATTTTCTTTATGCTTGAGTGCGCTGCTGATTAAATCCACAGGGTTTATATTCTCATTTCAGCAAGGATTCGCCTCCTTTTATGTCTGAAAGCTCTCTCTTGTATTTTAGTGTTAAACCCTGTAAAAGGGATATAAATTCTTGTTGTTTCGGATCAGGGTGGAGCACTTCTGCAATAAGCGAGCCAAGACGTTTGGCTTCCAGGTGGCTGAGTCAGCTGTTTGTGCTGAACTCCTGGCTCGTGGTCTCAGGTTACAGTCTGCTGGTCCCCCGGGGGGGGGGGGGGGGGGGGGGGGGGGGGGGGGGGGGGGGGGGGGGGGGGGGGGGGGGGGGGGGGGGACAATACAGTCAGAGTATGAGCGCGATCATTTTGTATTAACTGGGAGGAGATTGGTTTTAGCTTGCTCAATCAGTCAAGTGAGTATTTACTTTGCTTATCACACACCGAAAGAGAAAATAATCTGTTTTTGTATTATTTTAAAGGCCATGAGCATAATTCATCTCTGTTCGTGTTTGTGTTAAATTATTTATTTAGGCTCAGTATCGTGATCTCTGTTTAAGTTTCTGTCTTTCATCCACTCTTCAGAAGTGTCTGCTGTAGCTAATTGGTGATGCAGACCCCAGGATGGGGAACAATTTGCAAAGGTCAGCAATACTGCATCACCTTTGGTTAATTACAGCTGATGAGAATCCATACACAGAGATTTTAACATAGCAGGCGGACGTCATTCACATGTCCACCACTCCTTTCTATTTATAAACCCAAGATTTATGCAGGAATTTGAACTTTAAGGCCTCCTACGCAGTTCTTGACTCCCCTGGGAGGTCCAGGTGTCGTCTTCAAGACTGTCTGTAAGGAGAAGCCACCCATGCTTGAGGTCAGGGGTCATGCTGTGTGTAGCCCTGATGCAGTCTCATCTCCTCAGATCAAAAGGCTAAGCTCAATTCTCTTGCTTTAGCTCACTCACACGCTCAAACTTGTTGGATTGTACGTATCTTCCCCTACCCTGGACTGACTTTACTTCACAAACTCAGCTGCATGCCCAAACATGGTCCGATCCAATTAAAATGTCAGAAACAAAGTTTACAATATACACAGGTACCAGCAGAGTCACATTGGCTCACTGGTTTCTAAGGATTGGTGTGAACTGATGTATTTTCTCAGGAAATTGGAAAAAAGAACCCTGAAAAGGTTAGGTCAACTAAAAAAACCTGACGTCTGTTTGATCCACCAGATATAGCGATGAAGCTATGAACCTAAGTGCTCCGGCTTCAACTCCAGGAAAGAGAAAATGAGGACTCTCAAAAATCACACACAGAGCTGATTCTGAAGTTTGATTCATGCAGCAGTGACACGTTTCTAGTTCAACTCCCTGAATGTGAAAGGTTAATAAACGGGGCAGGTTTGGGACTATTACAGACGGATCTAAAGGAGTGGCTGAGTTACAGCTTCACCAGGAAGAATGAGACAATCTATTAAAGATTAACTTAAAGGAGCATTTGTGCATTTTTTGAATTAATCAAAGGCATTTTTATTTACACAGAAACGTATAGATCGAGTGTTTTTAAGCCATTGCTCACTCAAAGTTCAGAGACAGACATCTGGCATCACTGAGGGAAACAGTAGGGCCTTTATCTCTGGTCTTTGGTGTACTTACACTGCCAGTCAGCATGTTTTGTTACAGGAGGAATCAAAAAACTAACACAACCTGAAGTTGAACCTAAGGAGAAATTGCACAAGTGGTCAAAAATAGATTTACTACATGCAAGGTCTGCAGCTGCTGATGTGGAAAAGTGGATCCAAACCCACTGCAGGCCCAGTGGGGACTGGTCAGTTATAGATGCCTAATGACGCCCAAATCACTGAGTCAATAGACATTTTTACACATTGGTTCCACCTTATTGATGTCCTGTTACTCTTTGGTAGACCAAACGAAGGCAGCTCAGGTGGGAAAGCAGCGCTCCTTTTCTTAGGGATGTTTGACTTCAGCCTAACTGCGGAGGCTGTCCTCAGTAGCTCTCCACATCGAGTGGTCTGCTGAAGTCCTCCCTGAAATCACAGTTAATGCACACAGACCTTCCGTTAACTATACAGGATGTCCATTGGGATGCGGCCACTAGCCATGTGATTTACATGACCCAACCAATGCAACTGAGAGTAGTGTGCATGCTGGGGAGGCTAATGCACTACATTCACACCTTGTCTTACCAGGAGATATGCAGGATGCAGTGAAGGCATCCCAGGTGGAAGATGTTAATCTTTTGCTTGGCAGAGGCTGTCAAGGTCTAGAAGCCATACAAGGACATAGGTTGACATCTATGTCTTTATGGAGAGGTGAGAGCTCTCCCAGACCTGCTTGCTGATCTCAACATCCAAACAGAGGTCAACAGTGATGGTAGCCCCCTTGGTGAACTAGTGGATGACATCCAGACAAGGATCCTTGCCCATCATGTTGGTTTTCAGTCTAGTGATGAGACCAACGCCTTGCAAACGTCTTGGCTCTGAGCTGGGCCAGGTTGAAAAGGTTGTCATCTGATCTTCTATAGAGGTAGCTGCTTTCTGATGTGGTGCCAAAGGTGTGGCACACAGGTAGAGCAAAATGTATCTGTTCATTTATGAGCTTAGATTGCAGCCCCACCAGTGCCTGCATATTTTTAAAATCCATTTTCTTCTGAAAGCTCTTTTTATATCTCTGCTACCAGTTTAGTTTTTTAGTGTGCATTTAAAAGTCAAATAAATGCACAAAGAGTACAATACCTCGCAAAATGTAGGATAATATTCATAAACACACAAACAGGTTGGGTCCATCCGACTGTCAGATATTACTTATGAGTATTGCTCCTGGTGTTGCACCACTGACAGGGCTGTCAGTCACACCTCAGTAATTCCTGCGGTTGATTTCTCCAGCATGCTGCCTCTGCAGGACCAATCCGATACCCTGCAGAGAACATTCATTCCTACAAATTGCCGTTAGAAGGTGCTGGAGGGGGCTGTGGATTGAGCGGATGGTGAAGTTAAAAGGAGCAAAGTTTGTCGGCGGGGATGAGAGATTTATCCCCGCGTTAATGATGCTGTTTGAAGGCACGCCTTTTTTGCATGTTATGTGTGGCGAACGCACACCCGAATGTGCTTTTGTAACAGGCAGGGATTTCATTATGTTACTGTCTTCAATACAGCATTCATGGCAGCCCACCTGATGCTTGGCTCCTTGGCATGCAGATCCACTTGGACCGCTGACGGGCTCCGATAAGAAGCACGTGCTGCATATTTAAAAGTCAAGCATACATTATTGTCAGCTTTGTCTTAATACTTTGTCACAATATTAAACGAAGCAATAACATTTCATGTCAGGGAATTAATAGATTGCGAAACATTTATGGATGACGATCATTAGAATTGCTGATTAAATGACTTGCAGAAGTGGAGACACTATGTCTGTGGCATAATTTCCTCTAAAGCTGTTTTGCCAGAACTGTCTGAATCAGGCTCTTGGGTCCTATTATAGCACTTTTATCATCTCAGTTACTTCAAACAGGGCAAACGAGCAACGTGCTGAGAGCAAATAAACAAAGAAAAAAGATGTATTTCTGAAGTAAATAAGAAAAAACAGAGTTCCGTGTTTCTCCTGTAGTGGTCATGACTGTGTTCTGCATTTTGCAAACCAATCTGTGCAAGATGTAAGACAAAAACAACAAATCAGACTACTAGCACACACCCCTTGAAGTTTTGTCATTGCAGCATTTTTTGTGCAGTAGCTACATGTTAGCTCGTGCAGCCTTATCCTCCTGCAAGGTTACAGTTATTGCGCAGAAGTCGGCTTGTGCCTCGGTATAACCCTGCAGCCAGCGCCGTCTAATTGGAAGAACATGCTGGCTAATCCTCCACAGATGCAGCATCAAAGACTGTCAGGACTGTACGTGATTATCAGTGGTTACCAAAAGTATATTTGAACGCAGAGAAATGATGGCATAATTTCTGGGGACTTTATTTATATTTCATTTCAAATGACTAAGCCATATGGATCTCTGCCTCATCCTCTTTTTTTCCCCTCATTTCAAGTAATAATCTGTGCCTCCAGGATATCCTCCACAGATGAAATTTGATGGGAACCTCTGATGTTGTGATAATAGAGCTGTGGTTTCATTCTGAGGAGGAATATTTTCTCTCAGGCTCTTTGTCTGCATGTTGGTTTGCATTTGTCCATAGATACATCCACAACTAATGAGCTATTTACAGCGTGTTTTTTTTTCTTTTTTTGTCTGAGTCGCTTTTAGTGCACATGATGACATTTTTATGCACCCGTTCCCAGGTGTGCTGTGGAACCTGTCGTCGTGCGACGCCGTGAAGATGACAATCATTCGGGACGCCTTATCCACTCTGACCAACACTGTGATCATCCCTCACTCTGGATGGAGCAGCTCCGCCTTCGACGACGACCACAAGCTGAAGTTCCAGTCCGCCCTGGTGCTGAGAAACACCACCGGCTGTCTGAGGTGAACCACCTGATGATCCCACTGGACACTAGCTCCCCACTGTGGGCATTTGATACCACTACATGCAGCATTCTGTAAACAGCTTTTAAATTGTTGTCTTTGAAGAGTAAAATTCGGGTGACTCAGAGGCTGATTTATGTCAATAAGACTGTGTAATAATCCTGTTTTAGCTTCTTGCTTTGAAGACATTGTACTCATGCGTTTATTGGAGACAGTTTTCTGGAGTGAGTGTGTATTTGTGTGCATCTTTTACCCAGTTAGACCAAACAAACACACCTCATACATTAAAGATGCTGTCTGGGAATTACGCCTTCAAGTGGGACACACACACGTGCGTTTGTTTGTGCCTGGATGCCTGATATAAGTGTGTGTGTGTCTCTTTGTGTTTTTATTCTTTTTTTCTTTAAAGGAACCTGAGTTCAGCTGGTGAGGAGGCCAGAAAACAGATGCGTACTTGTGAGGGTTTGGTTGACTCACTGCTCTACGTCATTAAAGCTTGTGTAAACACCTCTGACTTCGACAGCAAGGTACGCCACACAAAGCACAGACACACACACACACTTAGCCAAGAGGAGAATATGCAGCTGCACGATAAGAGACTCAAGAGAAAAAAATCCAGTTTGAATCATTTCATTGCTTGTGACTAAATGACATTCAAACACAACCAATACATGCACAGCAGTAGACCTTAAAGGAATGTTTTGGCCATTTTTAAATAAGTTTCTGTTTAAAAGTTATAAATAATTATTATCGTGAATGGCCTCGGTTTTTAGAAATGTCATTTACAGAATCAGTGAACCAACAGATTGTCCAAACACAGCCAAGTCCAAAGTGTGTTCAGGGTTCTTACAAGTGCGTGAAGTCCATGAAAATGCTTGATTTTTGTAGGTTTTGAAAGTTTTTTAAGTTTTCCCCAAGTTCTTGAATTATAATTAATATTGATCATAGAAAGCAATGAGACAAAAGGAAGTGAAATAATAGTTTGAGTATTTATAGGTACACTGTAAAAAAGAAAACAAAAACAGTTACCGGTAATGTCATGCTAATTTTTTCCAGGACTTTTTTCATTAATTCTGCAGACATGTCTCTTTATCCTAATGTATATATTATTATGTATACTGTACTGTACTTATGTTTTAAAATTCATAACCAGGTGAAAATCACGACGCAAGATTTCTTCATATTTTTTACAGTGTTTTTATCCTCATTTTTACCAAATTTGTAAGTGTACCTAAATCATCACCAGCATAAGATGCAGGAAAAGTTAGAAAACTAACATTGAAAATGCATGAAAAGGGTTTAAAACTGTTTGTGGCAAATCATTAAGAACCGTCTGCAGTTCTGTTGTCCTAAAACAGAATTGATCTCCTAAATCTCACAGTACTGCAAATATTTTTTGTAAAACCTTTACAGTGCCTTTAGTTTTATTTTAAAGAAATTTTAGGACTTTCCTGCTGGAATCAACCCCTGGATACCTCCAGAAATGCTCCGTTTTGCTGCTGCTTATAAATAATCAAACTAGCTGTTAGCTTATCAGTCCTGTCAGACCTAAAGTCCATTTCTCCAAACTGAGGCCACTCTGGAAGCTATCTACAACTAGTAAGATATATAAGATTTAAAGGTTTACACAGAAATACACTTCAAAATGGCCAAATATCCCTTTAAGTATCATAATCTGTACGATTTTAATGTTTTTGTTGTTGTTAC
Source organism: Callopanchax toddi (assembly GCA_006937965.1). NCBI lineage: Eukaryota > Metazoa > Chordata > Actinopteri > Cyprinodontiformes > Nothobranchiidae > Callopanchax > Callopanchax toddi. The sequence goes on from SSNR01000002.1 coordinate 1,353,319, forward strand.
TGCAACAGAAACTGCATTATAACTCCAATAAATAAGTCTTTGTAATGTCAGAGGCTTCAAATCAAGTGGATTATCTAAAAATATGAAGATTTGCTAAATAACTTTCTCCTCTTTTGACTCCGTGTATTTGTGTCCAAACCCTCTTTTCTCCTTGTGCCTGCCAGATTGTGGAGAATTGTATTTGCACCCTGAGGAACCTGTCGTATCGTCTGGAGCTGGAGATGCTGCCGTCTCGGCTGATGGGGGGGCAGGAGCTGGACAGCTTACTGGGCAGAGAGTCGCCCAGTAAGGAGGTGGACTCCAGCTGCTGGGGTAGGAAGAAAAAGAAGAAGAAAAACAGCTTGCAGGAGGACTCTGTGAGTGCTTTATAAAATACATAAAATGTGAAATTCATTTTTATAAAACAGCTTAACTAAACACTTATGTTATTCCAGTGGGACGGCGTGGGGCCGATACCCGGCTTTTCCAAGTCTCCTAAAGGAGCAGAGATGCTGTGGCACCCTTCAGTGGTTAAGCCTTATTTGACTCTGCTGGCTGAAAGCTCCAATCCTGCCACCCTGGAGGGTTCAGCGGGGTCTCTTCAGAACCTCTCAGCTGGCAACTGGAAGGTACAATAAACTGAAATCTGTTTGATGCAATCCCTTGGAAACAAAACATTTATTCAGCTGCCGTAAAATAATTTAACAGTCCAGCAAATGTGTGACATGGAGGAAACTTCAAAGCCTTTTATGCATCCAGTTCGCAGCGTATATCCGTGCAGCCGTTCGTAAAGAGAAGGGACTGCCCATCCTGGTGGAACTGCTGCGGATGGACAACGACAGAGTGGTGTGTTCGGTCGCCACCGCGCTGAGAAACATGGCACTGGACGTCAGGAACAAGGAGCTCATAGGTCAGGAGTCACACTGCTTTAATATGCATATTTTGCACCTGTTAAGATTAATAACGGGCTATTAAAACCCTCTGAGGTCATGTTCTTATTGTGTTTGGCCTGGTTGAATGCACAAACACAGTTTCCAGTTTATAGAGTGTCATTGTAGCTCGCCAGGGTTAATTTATTCCTTCTAAGTGATGATGATTGAAAACAGATGGCAGAGTCTCGGTGCCAACAAATAAGGAGGTTGTTTTACTGCACTAATTACATTGATGGATGTGCAATAAATGTGTAAAGTCCAATAAACTTTGTCACAAATCTAAGATTTAAAACACTTCAGGGATGTTTTTGGGAACTTCTGCAGATTTTTAGATCTTTCTACATTGGCTTATAAAAGTTTTGGGGAGATATTTGCCCAGATCTGCACATAAACTCAAACTGAAGTGTTTGAGATGTTCACAAACCACCATTTACGTTGATATTTGCATCCACATTAAATAAGAAAATATATTTCTGCCTGGAAACAGACACACCAGATAATTCTGCAAAGAAGAGCTGATATTAAACCAGACGTTTAGTTTATTTGTTCATAATGTCTGGCGGAGGTGCAGTTTTCTATAGAAAATTCATAGATTATGATTGAATTCATGTTTTTAAAGGTGTGTGTGTATAGATCCTCTTCAGCTGGACTGCAGCCCTGAAGGGCAGATGGAGAAGCAATCCTCTCTCATGCACACACTCAAAACGCCCTTACGGTGTCATGTAGGGAAAACTGCCGACTACGCTGCAGGGTGAAGTAGAATTAATGCATCATCCCTGATATAGAAGCCACATCATGCCGTTAAGGTCAGCGTGGAATACATTTACATATGCATTATGCAACATGAGGAGGAAAAAATGCACCAAAATCTTGTGCCTGAGCTCCTGCCCACAAACCTGCTGCACAGCACGTCGTTACGCATTAGCCCGCCAGCCTCACCTCGCCTCCCCTCCTTTCCTTACAGGGAAGTACGCGATGAGAGACCTGGTAAACCGCCTCCCTGGGGGAAACACCTCCCTGCTGTCAGATGAGACGGTGGCGGCCATCTGTTGCACCCTGCACGAGGTCACCAGCAAAAACATGGAGAATGCAAAAGCCCTGGCCGACACGGGCGGGATCGAGAAGCTGGTCAACATCACCAAGAGCAGAGGAGACAGGTGGGCTGCAGGAGCATGGATTTGTAAAAACGTGCATTGTCCTATACGATGGACAGGGATTGTCTCATCTATACTAACACTTAAATAGCCACTGGGAAGGTGTTACTGTGCAGTCAGGTTTAACGTCCCTGTGGAACGATGCAGCTATTTCTAGCTTCCTATGTATTCAGTAACATTCCAGGTTAAAACACATTGAGGACACGGTGCTCCATCAATCATACTGTCCTGAACTCTCCACAGTGTTAGGTTAAACCCGGTTGAATGCATTCTCTCTATATTAACTCTTCATTATCTGCCATCAGAAGGTGGAGAAATAGCTTTAAAGAGCATATATTAAGTTCTTTTTTTTTTTTAAATTCTGATAAAACTCTGTCCAAAAATACTATTTGAAATGTTTATTGAGGGTATTTTGTTTTACAATACATTTTTTTAAACCATTTTTCTAGTCAAAAGTGCCCCTTTTTGCAAAGCTTCTAAAAACGCTTTTTTTTTCATATGTGGACCTGTGACGTCAGCTAAGGGAGCTCCTAGCTAGGTGGCGCTGCTTACAGTGTTGTCAGATGTAGATAAATAAAGTATTTGTAGGATAATTTAACACTCTGTACGATCAATAATCCCATAAATATGATCATTTGAGCCCTTTGTTGTGTGGAGTTTGTGTAACAGATGCTTGTTTTAATCATTGTGTTAGATTTTTTAAAGCTAAACTACTTTAACATCTCAGACTGGCACCGCTCTAGTCTGCCAGCTGCCTGCTCGCTGTCGGCGATGAGTTGTTAGTTTTAGGTTAGAGCGCTCTTTAATCAAGTCGGTGTGAATTCATTTTAATAAAAAATGCTAAATTATTATGTTTATGAATGCCAATCGCCAGTCTGTCAGGACACTGAGTCAACAACGGGACGGCTTCCTTACCGGTACGGTGACTTCTGTTTGGAGACGAAAAACCCCGGCGGTCCTGATCTAGTCCAGGACTGGATGAGATGGAGTCCCACATACCGACGAAAAACATTCAGTGTGACTCTAAACATGCGCCGTTACTTCGATCCATTCACCGGAACCGCTGTTAGCACGCAGCAGCTAACAAGAGCTAACCGCTGTTAGCATGCAGCAGCTAACAGGAGCTAACGGGGAGACTTGAGTCTCGTTTCCATGCCAGGTTTGGTACGGTTCGTGGTGGGTCGTAGTTCGGTACCGATCAGCGATTTCATGAGAGCATTTCCTTCAGGTGTCTGACCCTCACCTGGCTGGCGGGGTACAGTAAATCCATGCCGCGATGCTCTCCAGAGGGGCTTCCCGTTCCCAGCGGCTCCCAAGAGGGGATTCCCAGCGGGGTTTCCAGCCTGACCCGACACTGTTTCGGTCAGCCTCGAACCATTTAGCTGCATCCTGTGAAACTTTTTATAAACTCTTTCATTTCTTAACAATCCACCTGAACGCAGCTCAATGTTTGGAACTCTGATGATCAAAAACCTGGTGCTAAACGCTGGTATTTTACCCAGACCAGCTGGACCGACAGGGTACAGCCTTACAGGACTGATTGTTTTTATCTTTTTTTTTTATTTTTATCTTAATAAAATAACTTCTCACTATAGTAATAAAATAATAAAATAACGGCATTCTGGGGGTTTGTTTTGCTCGTCACAAGTAGTGATAAGTGGATCAGTTTTCTATATAGAGAACGAACGGTCTCCCTGAACTGTCGTCACTTCCGGTTTGGTGAAAAAATTGACAATTCTCACAAAAACGAATCCAAGAGCCTAAATAAGCTGAATTTGTGTAAATTTTTATTCAGAAAAAGTTTCTATTATATTTCTCTAAACATTTGTTTAAGGGAGTGTCTAACTTAAAATATGCTCTTTAACTGAGTCAGTTTTACAAATACTGGGTGAAAATGGCTGAGAGTCCTTCACAAGACATAATCTCAAAGAACGAGGTCTTTCATTTGTGTTGTTTAGCAGGTACTCGATGAAGGTGGTGAAAGCAGCAGCTCAGGTGCTGAACACACTGTGGCAGTACAGAGATCTGCGTACCATCTATAAAAAGGTTAGGGATTCATGACAACAGATACCTGAGTTTAGAATGTAGAGCATAGATAACATGTTTTCCTTCTGCCTTAACAGGATGGGTGGAACCAAAACCATTTCATCACCCCAGTATCAACACTTGAAAGGGACAGGTTCAAGTCCCAGCCCACCCTCCCTACCAGCACGGTTCAGATGTCTCCAGTCACCCATCCTGGTACGTCTGGTTACCTGCAAACACTCACTGCGACGGAAAGGCTTCTAAAAGTCAAGGCTGATGTGTTTGTGTTTTTCTTTTCTGCAGCCGCCAGTGCCACATCCTCTCCTGCAATGCTGGGCATCAAAGAGCATAGAGACACCAACAGAGATTATCAGAGGCCTCAGTCAACTATGCAATTTTATAATTACCAAGGAGATGGCAGTATTCATAGAAAACAGTATACAGGTACGCTTTTATACAAATCTAACTTATCTGAACCAGGAGGCGACTCATTTCCGCTTCATTCCTGCTCGTGCTCCGAGCTGATCCTACGCCCGGCCTCCCTCTTTCCTGCCAAGACAGTCCACTCTTATAATTTCCTGTAACACGTGACGGCCCCGAGACGGTCGGCCAGTTAAACTCGGAGCTCTTCACAATGGTGCCATTAAAAGCAGGTCCAAGTCTCAGCTCACAGACGGGCAGTGAGTGGGTACCCAGACAGGCTGCAGCCAGACGAGAGCCCTCGCCAACCTACGCTGGGGGGGGGCAGAGTAAACAAAACGAGCCGCAGCTTCAACAAATTATGTTTTACATGTGGAAGTGGAAATTGAGTTTCTGGATTCCACCGGTTTGATAAAGCGCCAATGAAAATACCCATCCAGCAGGTTACATAAACAACAGAGCGGCGGAGGCTGACTCTATTATTATGTGTTATTCCTCTCCTGCACAGCCCCGCGCTTCTTGATCCTGCTCTATCTAAATACAGACGTTTGCCCTTTGGGGATGGGCAGCCTTTTTCACAGATATGAAATGAGGTATTTTTGCATTAAGTCCTGTTGCAGCATTCACTTTATTATGCTTTTTTTCTTGTCAGGGTCTGGAAAACCGTCTCCGTATTACTACTCATCACCCACAAGGGAAGAGCCCAGAAGAACACAGGTGAATAGAATAATTCTCCGTAAACACAGGTTGAGGGTTTGGATAAAGCCTTTTCGTGATCTGATTCTCGTGACGATGAGCAGCTCTTCTACCTCACTTGACCGACACAAAGAGTCTGGCACAAATTCCACAGGCGGTGCTGGGAATGAGCCAGCACTTCAGCTTTTGTTTGAGCGAGAGTGAGCGTGACTGCTGGGATTGGGATGTCCTGTGTGCGTCTCAGGCACCTGTCGCTGCAGGACACGTCCATGTGCGCCCACTCAGAGAACGGGGAGGAGGCAGGAGGGAGACGAGGCACCAAGAAAACCCTTCACATTTAGACCAGTTAGGACAAGCATAAGCTCATCCATCTGTTAGGAATTCTACTTTTTACTTTGATGTTGTTTTATGATGATTTAGTGACCAGAAGATAACTAATTATCTGTTTATCTTCTTTAATTTAAAGCTTTTATGCAAAACTAATCCAAGTGGGTGCTGAATCTTTATCTTATGCTAAAATTTTGATTATTTGATTTCACAAATTATTTGTGAGTTGTAGAAATTGGTGTACAGCTGTATGGCAAGCCAGTTTATCACATAATGAAGAGGCTCTTCAAAGCAAATGTTGATTTTTCTTTTTTTTCTTCATGAACATTTTTATTTTCAACTAAACATTACTGTATTATTTCAGATATTTTAAATGTCGCTTTACCCATTTAACACCATAAAGTCACAGATACATCCCTTTACTCCAGACTGAAGATTAAAGATACTTGAAAAAAGAACTATTACTGGAAAAAACCTGGGATTTTATTAATCTACAACCCACTTTTTGTTAGTTTTTGCAAGATGTTTCCTTTCAGATATTTAAAATAGTAGAAATAGTATTTCTAATGAAATCAAATGGGTAGTAAAAATATCAATGATTACTTTTGTGACTAGTTTAAAACTATTGGAATATCAACAATTTATTTACAAATGTCTGCAAAATGATTTTTAAAATTCTAATGAGAGTTTGATGTTTTTAATTTGTATATGGCCACATTTGCTCCAGAAAGATGAGACAGACAGAAAAATTACCTTAGATTTCACCAAATGTTAAGTTAATTTAAAACTATTTTTAGAATTTTTAAAATAAGTCCTATTTTATGCTAATTTGTATACGTTTTATAATATAAATCGTATACAGAAATTTTTATTTTAGATATATTTTATTTAAATTATTACTGGTGAAAATTAAGACGAATGCAATTATTAATATCTAAAACAAAACAAAAACATTTTTTAATTATATGGTACCTTTCATACTATTTGTGCCATCTGGGGATTATTAATGATTAAAGGTAGAAAAGGAATGAAAGATATTACATTAAATATTATTCTAGGAACATTTGTAGATCAGAAAAACAGATATTTTTTTACAGTCTAATTATTTTTTTCCTGCTTGTATTTCTTGCAGCCTGTTTATTACACAGAAGAGCCCAGCAGGAGGAACTACGATACATACAGAATGTACCTACAGCATCCCCACGGCTACGATGACGCGTTTTTAGAAGAAGTCATCACCTACCCTCCTACAGTGGACTACCAACCTCACGGACTGAAAACCACCTCTAACTATGTGGACTATTACACAAGCACACGGAGGCCTTCCTACAGGGCAGAGCAGTACCCGGGTTCCCCTGACTCCTGGGTATAAATCTGGAGAACATCCACCAACCACAGGTGTCACCCTGAGCTGTGAGGAAAATACTTTTTTTCATGAACTTGGCTTTATAAGTGTGTTTGTTTTAAAGTGGATGTGCGTGCGTGGAGGAGAGATCAGCTGAGCGGTCGCAGATGGAAAGACGGGATGTGTGCCAAAGAGGGAAATCAAGGAATGTGTTGTTTTTTTAAAGACAAAATTCTTATTTAGCAGAAGATGGAATCATGCTGGGGGTCTGGGAGACGATGCTGGACACTACCGTGAGGAGATATGCGTCCTGTTGTGTGTAGATAACTAGTTGTATTCCCTTCAAGGAACTCATAACTGTAATAGCATGGTTAAAGGTGTGTAAGCGAAGGTCTGCGGTGAGAGTCGAGATGTGGGAGGTTATGTGTATGTGCCGAAGCCAAAATAGTTCATGAACTCATCTGTAAAAACAAAAAAATAATGGATTAAAGATTATTAACTAATGATAGATTGTACAGAGGGATCAAAGTGTCTGTACTTAATGTTGAAACTGTGTAATGCCATGGAGTCTTGTACATTTCTTTCATTTTATTGTAAATACAGAGGGAAAAAGATGCAGCATTACCTGGTTTACACATCACTACTGGTTAATAAAAGAACAAAACATCTTGTGCCATGTTAGAGCTCTAAAGATAGATCATTATACAAATATGTGGAGGAGAGAAGATGGCATAACAAACATGTAAAGAAAATAAAAAGGTCAGTTTTGTTTTTTAAAGCGGTGTCATTGCATCTTTCTGCGTTAACTCAGATTTCTAAAGGAGATATCTGATATTTTTACTATGTTTTTATCACAGTGTTTACACAGATGGGGGTGCTTTAATGCTGCAGTGAACTTGTTTTAGAAAACTGATGCAGCCAGGGGAAAAAACACAGAATACAACATGATCAATAACAGAGTCAGAGCTGTTTCAAAAGCAAGTATTATAACCAGAAATGCATACATGGTGCACACAAACTGTAAAAATTCACATCAAAAGTGCATTCAATGAAGTTAATCACCCAAAATATGTAAGATTAATTGCATTTCACTCATGCAAAATGCAGTTTTTGATGTAAAATAGAAACTGACGGTTACAAAATAAAGAAAATACCTGATTCAGTTATAAAACATGCAGGAAATTTTGAAAACCTATTTGAGAACGTGCATGCCTGAACAAAATACTCTGCATGCTGCCAACGTAGCCACACACTGCGAGCAAAGCAGGGTTAAAGAATATATTAAAAATGTAGCTTTCAACCAGCATGACGTGAGTGAAATCTGATTCATTAAAACTTACAAAATCCTTAAAAAGAAGTAGCTTTCATAAGATTTCTGAGGTGAAATCAGTCTTTTTTTATGAGTCTGAATGAGAGCATTAAAACCAGTGGAAATCTATTTATTTTTGGTGATTGAGCAGCTGGATGTGTTAATTTGCTTTCAGCTGATTAAACTGGTTTTCTCTTATTCAGTTAAATCCTGACATTCAAGCTTCAAACCACATAAGGCAGAGCAGCACATTGGACTTAAAGTGAGCACATTCTGTGGATGAGTGAAAAGGCAGTAGGAGTAATGAGTGTGTGTGTGTGTGTGGAGGGGGGGGTAATTAAAAATGAGAATAAGTGCAATCAGCTGACTGAAAATAGAATCAAAATATAAAGTTTCAGTTCAAAATATAGAAAATAATGAGCAAAAACCAGCTTCTGCTCACGTCTACTCATAAAAGTCAGACGCTAAAATTACATCGTACTCCAAGTTTGCTTAGTAGCCTTTTGACAATCATCAAAAAAAATTAAAAAATTTTATTTAACCAGGCAAGACATTAAGAAGACATTCATATTTTCAATGTGGCCTGGCAAAAGGCCGGGCTTTTTGAGGAGGAAGGGTTTGTACCAATACATTTTTTTACAAATCAATTTAAAAACTACATTATAAAATGAAACAAAGTCAGTTAAAGTAGGCAGCTAATATGGCAAAGTAAAGATTTAATTCTGAGAATCTTTACTGCAGTAAAAGTTGGTGCAAAAAGTCTGAATTTCTAGTTGCTACTGAATGCTGTATTTGGCAACGCAACATGTATTCTTATAAAATGTTATTACTTCACCACATTGTGTTGCTTCTGCATGTAAATAACCACATTGTGCAATAGTGGCAGCAATGTAAAGGTTTCTAAAATAAATGCATATAATGCAATGAACTTTGGGTTTAAAACTCACAACAATACACTTTGGTTTGGTTGGGCTCCAACTATTTGCTCATCAGTCCTGAAGAATATAAACTCTTTTTTTCCCCTAACGAGAAGCTGTTCAGGAATCTACAATGAAAAAATGGTAACTAACATTTTAAATAGAAGTCACTTCAAAATAGCTCAAACTACTTGAACTACACTATAGTTTTCCCCTCTTCTGCAAACTTTTAATTATGTTTTTTTATCCTTTTTTTCCAACCAGACAATGTAAAAACCTCATTACATCACGCAGACAACACCATGCTGCAAATTATTCACCAACTTTTCATTTCATACAGCAATGCATTTGTTTTCTGACTGCAGAAAGTCATCAGATTTACTCAAAGTTCACATCAAAATGTTTCTCCTGATATCCAGTTCTGGTTTTCCTTCACCCAATCCTCCACGTCCCCATAGACACACAATACTGTATTATCTCAAACACAAGAGTCTTTTTTAGATTATTTTTAATACTAAGAATTGTTAACGCATTATGCACAATCAATAAATATAGTTTCCATACATTAAAGATGATAAACCTTTCACTGTAGACCCAGGAAGTGTGTTTTAAATCCCACACCTTCACAGCTGCTTTCCTTTGTGTTTGATTGGCAGCCTGTGAATCTTCTATCATGTTGACACATCTTACAGGATGTAGATTTACATCATTTTGTACAACAGAAAGTCACGGCTGGGGGTGATCAAATCTCTCACAAATATCTAACGCAATAAAATGTCCTAATTTATATAATAAATGCTAAAAACTGTGACCTTCCTGCCCGATAAAATCAGGAGCAGCAGATGAGACTAAACTGCTAATTTGTTCCAAAAACTCATGAATGACAGACTGAGAGGTTGTCCTAATCCTGTCAGTTTCCTGTTTAAGATTTAAAGCTTCAGTGTTTTGTTGTTTTTATTTACTTGCAGGAAAATGATCATTAGATCAGCTGACCAAACATGCACGCATAAAAATAAACTGTTAGGTTTTCTTTACAAATGAATAAAAAGGTCATAAGGATTTAACTGATGGAAGATTGTCTCTGCAATATGATAACATTAGAACCCAAAACTAATATAAAAATATTTTCAGTTAGTATAGTACTTTAATTATTGTATTATTTTAATTGTAGAGCTACAAATATAAATATAACTTATCTAAATTGCACTCTGGGCACATTTAGTTCATGTTATAATAAAAATATATATTGAACAAGTAAGTCACATTAACAGGTTGAACAATCTGAACATTTGCAATGGAAAGAAACAAATATAAATGAACATAAACAGGTAAAAAGCTAAGTATAAAAAATGTATATGTGTAATATATGGGCTGGTTTGTTTTTTAAGTAACTAAAGTTTCCCATAGCTGTAAACCAGCTTTTATTTTGAAAATCTGCATTTGTGGATAAAACATTTAACAACTAAAATGTAAGTAAGTAAGTAAGTAAAGTTTATTTATATAGCGCCTTTCACAGATATACATCACAAAGCGCTTTACAATATAAACAAAAAAAACAAAACAGAGAAAACATTGAAAAGAAAAAAGAAAACAGAGATTTGGGTGTACCAGATACAATTGTCGATTGTATAACAGATATAAATGTCGATAAATGTATTTATTTATTTATTTTGAATAATTTATAATGACATTAAAATTGAAGCCTGGAGAGAGAACACGTGTATATTTGCCAACATTTTCAAAATAAAAGGACTAAACATTGATTACATAAACATCAAAGTTAACAGCTGTTGGTTTCTTTTTCTCTGTAAATAATATCATCTGTGGCGGAGTAAAAAAAAAAAAAAAAAAAAAAAAAAA
>SSNR01000002.1:1364292-1508269 GCA_006937965.1 Callopanchax toddi
AAAAAAAAAAAAAAAAAAAAAAAAGAAAGGGGTGAGATTGGGGGCGTGTCTGTGGTTTCCTGTAGCTCTGCGGGCGTCATCTCTCTGAGCTCGAGCATAAAAACAACCCAGTGGTTCGATCAGCGCTGTCGAGGTTTGTCGCGGAAACTTTCCGAAAATGGTTCAACAACTTTCTAAATCCGGAGCGAAGGAGACGGCTCTCCTGAAAGCTGGTCACCCGCCAGCAGGTAAACTCATTCTGGGGGCTTGTTTTCTGTTTTTCTCTCTTTTGGTTCCAGAAGCGCGCTGTTGTTTTCCTCTCTTCCACCCAGATACTGGCGGAGAAACGCTGACTCGACCTCCTTCTTTTCTTTTGTTTTACCTTTTTTTTCCTACTTTACTCATGTGCATTCTTAGTAACTTTGATTAATATGATCAAAGTGGATGGAATCGGGCTGCTTTGGCGGATGTTTACAGGCCTGTTGGTGCAGCGTGCAGATTTGCAGGCGACGACGAGAAAATCATTCTGTTTGATGGCCTCCAGTCATGCTGCATTTTTGAATCAACAGGAATTATAATATTTAAAATAATGCAATATTTTAATAACTTATCATTTCTTGACATCTCATTGGCAAGAAATGAGCTTTTATTGCACATGGATTGCTTGATATTTAATTATGTTAAACATGTGTCCTTGGTAGTGAAGGCAGGAGGTAAACGGGTGGCCAAGAAGACTGTGGAGGAGGGATCCAGTCATGGGACTCCAGAGAAGGAGGCAAAGAGGCCTGAAAAGCTGAAGTGAGACCAGAACCACTGTGGGAATGACCTGCAGCATCATGTCTGTAAATTAATGACATTTTCCTGATTCTGTTTTCCAAACCTGTGCAGCCGGTCTCTTTCTGCCCCCAACAGGATGCAACAAGTTGGAATACTCCTCACAGGATCTCTTGACAAAGTAATTATTCCACCTTTTTCTCCCAACCAACCAATTGGAATAATTCCCACCGCCTTTTGAATTTGCTTGTGGATAATAAAAACTCATGCATGTGTATTTTTGTTTGCAGCTGAACCACAACTTTCCAGAGACTCCAGTGAGCGTGAGACACAGCAAGGTGTGCCCTGCTGTGGAGAAGCCCCACTGCACACGCTCCTTCTTCATCCAGCAGCCCAGGAAATGATGAATTTGCTTAAAAAGTCCCCCTGAGGGCAGCTGCGTCAAGTCAGCTGTGAAAACGGCCAACATGAAGTGTTAAGCTCTTGAGGGAACTGTCAGGTTGTCTGTAAGGTGCTTTTGGTGGATCGAGGCGTTTCTCCAACTGTTTATTCAGAAGAAAAACTAATTTTGTGCTTTGCTTGTTTGAGAACCCTTCAAGCCAACTTTTATTGCAGTTTCTTTGCTTTTAAAGAGCTGATGGGGTGGGGGGTATATTTGGGTCAAAGTAAGTTTCATGTTGTTTGACGGGAAGGTGGGAAAAAAATGCTTCAACTGCTTTTACACAAGGCCTTAAATGTATCGCTTGGCAACCTATTGTAGATTTATTAAAATAACTTTATGGTATCACTGTTTACTTCTTCTTGCAATTGCATAAAATGACCACTAGATGGAAGCATAGTTTTACAATGTAAAGCTTCACAGCCACATTTATAAATGTGTAAACATGTCAAGTCAAACTTTAAACAACCTCTGTGCCATACGTTAACAAAAATCTCCCCAACAGTTCAACTTTCAAACTTCACAAAACTACTCCTGGTTGAACTGGTAATGTCTATGTTGTTCCCCCCCCCCCCCCCCCCCCCCCTACAATTCTAATACAAATCAATATTCATGCAATGTTCATGCAGCAGAGAATAACTAATTTTCTTTAGTATTTTAATAAAATCTTTAGTTAAATCCGCAGAATGGGTTCTGCTTTGCTTGAGGCCAAGTTGCTCCCAACAAAATAAAAGTCTACAAGAAGAAAAACAAAAGTGGAGGTGATGAGCTGTGATGAAGATAACACATAGGATAAAGTGTCAGTTCAAAGTCCATAAACGTATAAAATTCACAGCTGAACATGCACAATAACTGCATTTGTTGAAAATGCAAAAACAGACTTTTTTTACACAATATATTCTGTTCAGCATCAATCTGCATCTTTGTTGCATCACTGTTATGCATATTTGGGGAGTGTCATCAGCTGTAGTGGGCCCCAAACAAATAGTTTACTTCAATTGAAACCACATGACCAGTGACGCATCCTGCAGAAAGTTGCAGTGGAGAGTTTTGATACCTCATGCAGCATTTTAAACAAAAAACTAAACATGCATTGCAAAGATTGAATTTGGTTAAAATGTCAGCAATTGTGAATTATATTAATAGATTGCACTTTAATGTTTTGTTATACAGTAGCATCAAATCTTAGATTCAATCTTTATAGTTTATTGTTGCCATCTATGAGGCAAAAACGGCATGATGCATCTCTCTGTGTGTGATGTGTTTCAATAAAAATTCAACTGAAAATGCTAAATCTGCTCCATCTCTAAACATGCATTTGTCATGTTGCACTGTTTTCTTGTTTGCATCAGAAACTCCACTCTGCACATTTGTTTGCCAAGAACGTACACGATTGCCTTGTAAACACAATGTGCTGACCTCAGACCCTCTGGGATGCTCCTTCTGTTCGTGCACGCCTTTGATGTCATCTATGTGTGAAGTTCAGGGACCTCCTCAGCTCTGCTTGAGGAGATGTGGTGCATTCACTGCCAGCATGTGTACATCCATATGAGGAGCTTCACTGACCCACAGTGCAAATAAAACACCTCCTTACTCAAATGGGATGAAACAGAAAGTGGGATCTGACTATTCCTTCAAGCTGCATAAAATATTATCACCTCACAAGGTCACTAGAGCTGCAGACCAATCTCTCACCAGGAAATAGTTTGCAGTATTCATGCAACTTACATGAAAACTGCATGAAAAATTGAGCAATCGAATCGATTATTGACTTCAAATTGAGTGCATTATCCTACCATGTTTATTAATCTCTAAAATCAAGTTTTCTGTCTACAATCAAATCTAAAATCTATTTTTGTTTAACAAATTAGAATACAAGATACATTTGAATGTAACTAAATATACTACTGTGCTGAAATTTAACAATAAAAACTAAAAATCTGCTCTGTTCTTGGTGTTAAAAAAAGATCTCATCCCTTTTCATTTCATTCTGTGGTGATTTTAGGCAGCTGTGTGTCGCAACAGTTTTCTGTTCTTTTATTATTGTGACTGTTGTGTCTCGTTTATTATTTTATTGTGCAGGGATTTGTGACTGTATGTCTGTGAGAGGTGCTTGATAAATAAACTTTACTTACTTTGTACAAAAATGTGTCCAAAATGTCATGCAAATAGGAACGTAAATGTTTTATACGGTGTATTTTTTACACCTTATTGTACAAAGTGTGATTATATCAACACCTATATTTTATACGAGCCCACATGGGAACATTAGAGAAGGAAAAACTGTGTTTTGTGAACAGAAACCTCCTTGGTCTGCATACATTTCTAAAATTGGAATGTGAAATTTGATGAGTGATATTCATCTCATCTTCCATGAGTTTTTGTATCAGATACTTTTCATGTCTTTAGGAACTTATTTAATTTTCTGCAGCCATTATAAGTTTGAGGATTGTTGGTTTATTTGGACACTGAGAGGATTATCTGGTGTGCACCACACTGTTTCCTACCAGAAACTAACTCTTTTTTTTTTTTTTACAATATAATTTTTATGATAAGATTATCTTTTTTCTGGTTCTGGTCCTTTATTGTCCTGCAGGTGAATTGAGTCAAAGCCCCCCAATTCAACACAACTAAATAATCTGTTCATCAAAAGCCTGTTAATCACCACTGATTCAAACCAGGTGTGCAGGAGCAGAAACACGCAGTGCTCCGTGGTTATTTTATTTTATGACATTCATGCCACAAAAAACGATTTTACTTTTGTATCTTCCTGTATCCTGTCATGTCCACGAGGTTTGAGGAAGAGGAGGAGGGAGGACTTTGTCCCCTGATCCTCCCTACAGATGACCTCATGCTGAGGGAGGAGGAGGAGGAGGAGGAGGAGGAGTCCCGTAGCCTACCTTGGTGAATCAAGTTGGGACTGAGTTCGCGTGGAGGGTCGCTCTCAGGACTTTTTAGCTGTATTTTAAAGGCTCATATCCATGATATTTAACAGGTAAGATGAATCAAATATTAGTGTGTTTACGGTCGTTTATGTGGGGTTTTTAGGAGTTGTGGGAAGTGGAAGTGATGTAACACGTTTTGGTGGAAGAAGTTTAAGGAGGAATGTCGGGACATGTCCACTGAGGTGCCTGTATTTACCAAAAGCGATTAGTTTTTACGTGTTCTGGTATTTAAATGAGGAAATGTTAATGTTTTGGGTGAGAAAGTAGTTTTTTATTTAAAAAAATGAATCTAAATGTTATTTTCTTGTTTTCGTTGTTTTAGTTCTGATTAGTTTGACACTTTATCGTTTTATTCTGAGTTTCTTTTTTCAATTTCACACTTGTTTTTAATCCAACCATCTAGATAAAACTAAATGAGATAAACTAAGCTATAATTTAATGTTGGTCATAAGAAGAAACACACTTTTAATAACCAAAATCTTTGCTTTCATTCTGGCAGGAAAATCTTCCATAACGTTTTTCTTTTAATTTGTGAAATAAATGTGTTTAAAATTACAAAATGTTAGCTCAAAAACATAGACCAGGTCCACAAATCTTTCCTAATCCAGGCTACTTTACATTAGCTTTAGTTTTAATTCTGTTTTAGGCAAATAGGCTCTTTTTTAAATGAAGCCAAACTGAATCAGACTGGGTTTGATTTAGTATGCTGTGCCATTTTCTAAAAAAAAAAAAAAAAAGAGAAGATATTAACTGTAAAGTAAAGCCTTGCTCAGGCTGCATGTGGTCCTGTTTGATGCTTAACCTCTACTTTATGATTGGACAGGGTGGATTTGAACACCCAGCCCAGATAAAATAGCACCCTAACAGACTGTAATCTTGAGTCACCATGGCTGTGAGTAACTTGTGCTGTTCTTCAGAAGAGGATGTAACCAAGTCAGGTGCTTTGGGAAAAAAAATAAATCAAAGCTCAGTTTTCACCTTTAGAAAAGAAAAAAGCTTGTAAATGTCAGGCGGAAGGTCTCTTCAATTTTTGCACACCGGCATCGATTCAACATCCTCTCTGATCAGCTTTATGAAATCTTCATAACCTCACCACCTTCTGGTTTCCTAACATGAAAGAGCTTGTCCTAACATTTTGTGTGTAGAGTTACTTGTTCCAGTAGCATGATGGGTAGAAGAAACTCAACAGGTGGAAGAGGTCTTGTTACTGAAAACCGTCTGTTTCTGAATATTGTTGGTATCAGCTTTCCAGTATCAGTCTCTGCAGATCATGAAACAATTAGACTGGATTTGCACACATTTGTGCCAAAGCTCAAGCTTTCCAAGTTGTCTTTTATAAGAAGTTTGCACTGCAGAGCAGACTTATAAAAAGAGATGAAAAAAAACAGCGGCCTTTCCCTCTTTGCAGAGCCTGGTTCCCATGGTCCACAGCCAACTGGCCAATAAAAGATGCAGGCATCAGAGTTGTATTGTTATGGCTGAGTAGGGGACGTTCCAGGAGCCAGTGACCCAACAGAGTGCACTCACTGAGTGAGTTGCTCATAATAAGAATAAAGATTTTGTCCTTTGAAAATGGCCTGGCATTTTGTCCCAACAGGAAATCCAGATTACTGAGATTGTTTGAACCTTGAATGCATCGCTGTGGAATTCTGTTGCGGATAAGGGAAAACCAAATCTTAGTGCACATTTGCGCGTGTGTTTAACCATGTGGCAGTGTGCTATTTTGTTATTGGACAAGCACAGATTTAGACAAGAGTGTTGCAGTGTAAAGCAGAATGTTGCATCATGTTCAATGTGTTTCATGTGAGTGAGCAGCCAAGGTGTGTGAAAACTGCCTTTCAGACTTTTGGTCTGTTTCCAGGTTGGTTTATTTGCTGTTTTAATATGAACTACAAGAGTTAGTTATTGCATTCATAAGAACTGAACATAATTTCAACCTGCAGAATTTTCAAAGAACTAAACAATATAACTACATTTTAGCAGAATCGGTTATAAGTTTGCACTTTATGGATGATTTTGAATGAGCAATCTAGCAGTACATGCTAATCTTTGTGCATTCTCAGATAGGGTTAGGTATAAAAATGTTGTGCATAAGAAATGTTTGGGATTATTCCTTTAGTAAAATGCATGTAAATGATGCGATTCTGTATGATTCACTGATTCTGATTTTGAGGGCTGATACTGATTCCTGATTCTTGTACAGCTCTGATCTGTTAATATTGTCCATTTATCACAAAACTACTATAATTGGAAAACAAAACAAAAATTATATAAATGAAAAATGATGTTCCTAGAGGTCAAAATTTAGGTGGAAAGTCAAGAGAGTGCTTAACAATGATTTGGAAGAAAAAAAATCTGATTGGTTGATCATGATTATTATGATCATCCTGAATATTGTCAGATTTGATCACAAAGTTTCTTTTTTGGTACAACTCCCTAAAATTGGCTGTTAGAAACCACAATGAATTTCATATCTAATAATAATAAAAAAAAGATTTATTAATTTCACAGCCAAAGGGGTGAAACAACACTTGAGATTTAGAAGAGAGCTATTTTCTGATGTTTGCATTTGTCATGTATGTAATTTTCATAATATATTGGCCAAAATCTTTCATTAGAAAACAAACCATGTAAACTTTGAAGAATAACTGCTTAACTTCAGTTGATGCAAATCATAAATATAACAGTTCAGTACATGAACCCACCTCAGGCTGGCTTGTTTATTTCCTCTGATTTTATTTTGAAAGTTCTGACTAATATTTCAGAATTTTAGCTCATTTTTAAATCTGTCATTCTGCTCTTTTAAAGGGCCTTCAATGTGTGAACTACACTTTGTTTTTACGTGTCTGTGTGATTTACTGAGGGAAAAACAAAGTTGCCAAATTAAGATCATCCAACTTTCCAGTCATGAGGCTCAAATTGTGACTTCTAGATTATTACCTCACAAACTTAAAAAAGAGAAGAAAAAACTAAATTCGCAGCTTTGGTGTGAAGGATCAAACACAACCTCATTATGTAATTGCAATACGAACAAACAAAGGCTTTTGTTGCACCGTTAAACTGAATCAACTGCCCTCATATTAAATCATTACAGAGTCCAAGCATTGATATTTTTTCATTTTAAAATGCACACACCTTACAATCAGACCCCATTAAACCACCATGTCTTCTAATGAGATGAACATATGCAGCATATTCCTAAGCTCAGTGTATCTGTGTGTGTGTTGATGTGATCGTAGTAACAACTGTTACTGATTTACAATTTTGTCCAGTCTTTTATTCTTCTGGTCTTATTACTTTGTGGGAAAAGACAGAAGGAGTTTCCTCAGACAAATGAGTCGATCAGAGGAGATTAGCTGGTTGCAAACTGATTGTGTCCAGCTGGTTTTATCCTTTGTGAACTTTTTCCCATTTGGCAGTTATGCCAAAAAAAGTCCACTTTGATATTGTAACCATTGACAGACTGTCTTTTTGTGAATAATGTGCCGAGTCTGCAGAATAGATCAGAAGGCCCGTTCTACATCGCCCTAAAATCTGAGTGGGTGCTCCTGTTTCCTGTTTACAGTAGTTCTATATCATTCCTAATGGGTTTAATTTGATAAAAATCTGACATGAATTTATGACATTCTGACTAATAACTCTTAATATCAGCAGTAATGTGTTGTGGGAACATCCTGTAGACTAAAACACAGTTTGTTAATGTTTACCCCTTAATCAAACACCAGTGCTCCAGCGAGACAAATGTCAAGTTTAGTCCAGTTTAGAGGTTCATCTTCATTTTCTTTACACTCAAGAGGCTCATTAATGTTTTATTCTACAGCAAATAAATAATAGTGTAATAAGCTTTAATCTGCAGTGATAATGGCAGCAATTCTGATGAGCAGATTCTTGGTACTCTGTGTGAAGTTAATTCTCTCTCTGGTAAGTTTCCTTCCAAGATGTGGAGGGAGAATCGGTAAATCCATAGTGATTTGTTTATCTAAATGAATGTAGGTCATGAATACGTCTGATTCAGGTTTAGTCATTTTACAGAGCCTGGGGTGTAACTAAATTTAGAGACGTGATGGCAGTGAGACAACTTTTATTGTTCCGTTGGTCCAAAGGGTGAGGGAGTTCTTTTTAGAGCTTACAGGATTCTCATTTCTAGCAGAATCACTCAGTCAACTTCTTTAATTCTTTTTGAAATGTATTTGGACAAAAGGGATCAGAGTATAAAACTATTTGTATAAAGTTTAACATGAATTGGCTCATGAGCACGCTACATGAACAGATTTCAGCTAGCAGCTGTTTAAATCACAGGTTTATCATCATCTGTATACGATCAAAGGATACATTTCCTCACAGGGAAAAATACAGCTTTCTTCAAAGGTACACTGTGTAACTTTTTCATATTTTCAACTCTTTTTCTTGAGTCAAAATGTGCTAATATGACCCTTTACAGGGTAATGAAAAGTCACTCAGCCCCATCTGCTGCTTGTGTCCAGAATACCACATTTGCAACTTCTCAGTCTCCAGTCCGGTGCCCAGAAGTCTCACAAAGTCACGTATCTCATGAGGGTTAGGCTAACCCAATGTGGCTAGCTGTTCTGCTAACTCCGGAGTGTTTTTAGCTTGTGATTCCTGCAATTTTTTTAATCTCTCCCTGCTTGAACACAGCTGATTTCTTTGAATGAGTGATGAATCGCTCCAGTAGAAAGCAGTGAAGGCTGAGGAGACATTTCAACAGTTAGAATTAGGTGTTTCTGAGCCGAAACAATGTGAAAGTTTTTACGACAGCGGTTTAAAACAGACACTAGGGGGCGCTAAAAACAAGCCAAAACTGCATAGCATGCCTTTAAAATTGTATTTATCAAAGAAACAAATAAAATGTCTTAATCTAGGTTAACATTAGATTAACATTAATTTCTTTTCATATTCAGCCTTCTATCTCATCACTTAATGATATATTAACTCTGTTTATCTGGCGACTTTCTATTTCTTCCTGATTCTTCAAATCATCTTACAATCAAAGCCTCATTCACCCAAGTCATCAAAGCACTTATAGGTGCAAAGTGAAGGGAGTTGATCAACCATCTATGAAGCAACTGCCGTGCTCGTAGCTTCACCATGACTGTTTACTAACGTTTGTAAGGATGTGTGCTCCTGTGGGTTTTAAAGTGTGCTCCTGATTGGCTCTGTCCTCTAGAGAGGAGTGGTCTTTTCCCTTCTTGACGTCAGCAGGGGAAAGATTTTGAAACCACCCGTTTGCGTTAGCTCAAAACACATTTCCCAAAAATGAGAATAAGGAAGTGAAAACGGTGAAAATATTTTGACACTTTTGGGTCTCAGACACAGTCTTTAGGACGGATAAAACTGTTAAAAGACCTTCAGAAAGTGAATTTTGCATAATATGGGACCTTTTTAAATAAAACAAATTTCACATCTGTTGCAGTTTCCTTCCTCTTTCTAGTGTGAATGGCAACTTTTTAATTGATTATTTTTCTTTAACAGTGGCTAGCAGTCAGACTGTACTATCATTCATACCTAGTCCCCACACTTCCTCTTTCCAAGCGCTGTGCTGCCATTGTTTTGAACCACTTGTACTCACAGACCAGGCTTGGCCTGTTTCCTGCACTCAGTGAATGGACAACAAAAGAATAGATAATTATGGAGTTCACATGAAAGTGTAAAGGCTCCACTTCCAGGCAGGATTTAATAAACCAGTTTGAAGGTCAGCTCAATGTGAGAGTTTCTGTGTTGCTATGCCAACCCTGTTAAAATCAAAGTATTCATAGAATCGGCATAACATTTCAGCAGAAAAGAGACAAATAGAGTGGTGAAGTTGATTCGAGTCCTCCTGCTATTGTCTTCCTCAAAATCAAGGGCAAAGTTGACCCTTAACTCGCTGATATCCTACGTAAGGGAAGTGCTTTCCTACCAGAGGCATTCTGGACAAACAATCCCATTTTCATTCCATATATAGCCGTCTTTCCTGATAACACTGGAGTGGCCTCATGGCCCCATTAACCTCATGTCATGTCAACATTGTGCAGGTGAGAATCTTTTCTTCCATGCAGCCTGTACGGGTTTGAACCATTTCACATGAGGATTGACCTAAAAAATGCACGTCGATAACCCGAGGCACCTTTTTAACCACCTTCAACTTCAATTTCTCGAAAGCAACCTGTCTTGACATTGGACCACAGATTAGTCTTGTTTTATTGCTACCTTGAGCTTTTTCCCAAAGAAACCTTTTTAAGTGCTGAAATATATCTGGATGAAAACACCAGAAGTAGAGGCCGAGGCATCCTTAGCAGTTCCTTCAGTTATCGGGGGGTATTTGGAAAACAAGTCTAGTCTGCATCCTCGTCCTCTTTTAAAATAAAGAGGCGTCATGATGAGCATGGCGCTCTGCTGTTTCCATGGCCTAGTGTGAGTATTTAGAGTCCGTTTTGTAGATTCAGCCAGCGTGTGCCTGCAGAAACCTGCACGTCTCTGTGGGACTTTGACTGTTCTGTTGTAGTATAGAGAGGCCTCTTCTAGGGGGCCATGCTAATATCTGAACCCATCTCTTATGTGCTGGAGTGGACCTGACCTTGAGGGCTTGAGGAATCTTGATCCCCATCGTTCTGCATACCATACAGACCATGTCTCCTCTCTGAGGAAACTTTCCTATAAAGGTTGCAGAAAATCCCCAACTGAGCTTTGCTTTTACTGTCCCTCACGGTTTATGGTTGTTGAATAAATTCTCATTACAGCGGTGTCTCGGTCTCCGTCGGTAGATACGACTTACCTGAGAATAAAATGTTGGTATGCGCAGAGTGGGCACTGAGTGTGTGTTTGTGTCTGGTGGCTTTGAAAGGGCAGAGGGTATGGAAGGAATTTGTCATGTTGGCTTTTGGAGTTTTAAGAGGGCGTTTCTCATTTCCTGAATGTTATCCTGGGTGGTATTTATTGTTACTGTGGAGATGAGCAACACGCTCCCACACATCTGCCAACAACTATAATGTACTCTAATGAGTTCAACTAACAAAAACAGCAGAACTTTGCTAAGAATTTAAGGAAACGCAGCTCATAAATTATTGACTATTGTAGGAATACATGTCCAGTGTCTGGAATCGGTCTAGAATTCATTTAAAGGTTTGGCTTTGCAGGTAAACAGCCACTGAAATGCTTATTCTGTCACCATGACTTAAAGGCTTTAACTAATACACCTCCACCCACTGTAGCCAATTGGGTGGAGGCCTTGCTTCAGAGTTTCATCTGACACTGTTACAGATGAAAAGGGGTCAATCGATAGCCTCTGTCACAGCAACAGAAAGAGATATTTAGAGCCTGGCTTCTAGTTGAGGACTTTGTGTTTTGTTTGCAGATGACATATCCTTATTTGGTTAAAACCAGTCTTTTCTTTTCATTGGAGACTTTGCTGAACTGCTATTAATATCATACAGTAAACTGCAGAAACCATGATTTGTTTAAAAAATTTGGAAACTTAAAAAAAATACCCACAATAAGCTGCTGCTGTAAGAATGTTTTTTACAATTTAACAAAAACATTAAAACCAAGAATAACTCCAAAGTAAACAAGGCAAGGAGAGGACAGACTTTGAGTTTATTTTACACCGTTTAACTCTAAGGACTCAAAATGCACACCGGCTTGTGAACAACCGTTGATATCAACTGGAGACACGAAAAGCTCAGGCACATAACATCAATTACATGTGGAATTCAGGGCATTTGACTGAGTGTTTTCCTGCATAACAAGATAACGGAACGTGTCCTTTTCTGTTCAAATATTGAAGCATTCTTTCCATGCTTCCCCCTCCACTGATGACCTGCAGGTTTGGGAGTGCTGTGGGAAAATGGCACGAAACGGGAAAATCCAGCAATTCATTCATTGCTGTGATTTTTGAGAACACATTTTCTCTGGTGTAAAACATCCTGCATAAAATCATATTTAAATTGCTTTCGTAGTTTGCAGGTAAATTGGTAAAACTGCCTTTAAAGTGAAATAATGTGTGCTGCAGGAACATTCCCACAGTTTTCCCTTGAGTGACAGCTCAAGAACATTTTTGACTCTAGCTGTAATAGAATGACCATTTCATTTCTCCCCCCCCCCCCCCCCCCCCCCCCCCCCCCCCCCCCCCCCCCCCTTTAGGGCCTTAAAGAGAGGATTCCAGGAACCTTGCCATGTTCAAGGCAGTGCTGAAGAAGAATAGAGATGGAGGCAAAGGGAGCAAGAAGGATTCAGGTATGTGTAAGATAATAACATCAGGAGGAAAAACGGTTAGATTCCAGAAAACTGATACCCCTAACCCTGAGGCTCAGCTGCTAATCTCACATTCAGTGGTTCTGAATTCATTCCTGACTGAACGTTATGGATTGCTTCTCATGGACACTTTATTTTGTATAGATTTTGAGTATTTATTAGGATTTAGTAAGTTAAATTTAGCATGAAAAGAACAGAATAGACTGAAAATCTGAAATGCACACAAACAAACCAAAATTATGGCCTGGAAAAAGGAAAGGATTGCAGTAAAATCTCATATGTTACCTGTCATTGACATAGTTAGGTTAAAAAATGACACAAACTACATTTTTATAATTTCAGCAAACATTCATGTAATAAAAAATGGAACTTTTAGATAAATACATAAAATCTGTAGTAGTTTTAGGAATGACACTTTTTCAAAAAATAGAAAAAAAATAATCTGCAGTAAAAATGAATAACAGTTTAAACATTCAGCGTCTTGCATTCATAGATTCAATCACATAATGATTTTTCTCATTGTTTGATCAACAAGGTAAATCCACTTTAATCAGGTAGAGATCAGTTGACTGACTCAGTCCTTAGAAAACATTTCACTTTCACCTTCAGAGAACTCGTCGTTTTCCTGCAGTGTTTTGTGTCACTGTGACACGTCGTCCAGTCAGCCAGATCCCAGCAGACCTTATCGCTGTACAGTTAAGAATCCATTGTCTGTGTATTGTCTCAAATAACAAAAAAAATAAGCCATGCATACCCATACTGGGATGACATTGCATGTTTTGGATTATGGGTTGATCGTCTTTGTCAATTATATTCCAATCATTAATTATGAGCTTTTTTTCCTAAAACTATTTAAGAATAGAAGCATGTTTTTTACTTTGACCCATTTAGCCCAGTTCTGGCTTGTCCTGCTTAGATTTCAAGAGGGAAAAGACAATTACAGGTCCAAGATCCACTCTCTAAACAGTGTTTGGTGTCACTGGAGCTTTTACAGTCTTGGGGAAAAAAGTAGCATGGAAAAACTGAACGACTGCTCTGAGTCAACCAACTCTCATGCAGTCATTGTTGGGTCTCAAACACCCAGATGAGAATTGTTTCTCTTCCATCCTTTATCTTTAATTTTGACCTACTTATTATGTCGTAACAGATGTTTTTCTTTAGAAATCCATGGGCTAGCTTTTCTCTGTGAGCAATCCTGAGTCACCTTTAGCAGTGTGCTGTAGACTAGTGTCTTGTTCACGTAATGGGCCGCCTCCAATGATTTGTCTTGACACGGCAGATTGACCATTTATGTTTATACAGCATCCACCAGCCTCAACTTGCTCCACCACCCCAGTGGTGGTTTCTGCTGCTGCCTGATTCAGACGTCATTGTGCCGAGTAGACACATATGTCTAGAAACACTGCTGCTCTTGCTTTTGTGTGACTCAACACTGTTGAAATTAAAGGGAATAAGTTGGTTTCTTTAGGTACTCCACCACCCCACCTCATCTACTACAGAGAAATGACTATTAAAGGCTTGCATGTAGAGTTTTTTATGAAGTTGTTGCAACCTGTCTAGCATATGAATCACTTGATAACAGGGCTGCTCTGTGATCCAGACACACAGATCTGCTGTTAAACACACGAGGATCTGTGTACATGAAAGCTGGGAGAGTCGAGAGTTTTACGGCGGGATACTTCTCCTTTATCCTCACTTTTCCCAGTTGGCCTCCATCCATCAAACCAAAGCAGCTCCCTGTTCTTTTCTCATGCTGAGACAATAAAAATCTGGCCACTCCTCTTCTTGTTTGGGGCACTTGAGACAGATGAGAGGTCACTGAGATTCAGCATCAAGCAGCGGTTGTTTTGCCCCATTGTTGTACCTCCATGAAACTGAAATCCCAACTTTATTGACCTTTTTTCCCCTCTCTAACAGTTTTTTAACTTCATAAGATGGAGGCAGCAACTATAAATTTGATAAATTTGTCTTTGGGAGCGAAGGTATCTTTTATTAAAGCTTGGATGTTTTTCTTAAGATAAGTGTTAGACAAAATAAATGAGTTCCTCTAGTCCTTGAATGCTTTCAGGCTCTTCCTGTCACAAATAATGATAATAACACAAAATACTCAATGATGAAGGTCATGTTAACTTACTGCAGTTTACAGTGATTTTTTACTAAGCTCTGCAAGACTAAAGACTTTATTTTGGTCTGAAATGATCAGCATAAACTTCAGTTAATATCAGTCACGTTTGGCTTCTTTTAAAATGACAACTTGAGTAAAATCTGCTCAGCAGTGCAGTGGAAACAAATGGGAGGAAAGACCTCGATAATGCTATAATTTTAAGATAGCTCAGCAGATGTTGCTTATGCCTTTGTGGCTATGGACTGGGAGCAACGTAAATATGGTCAAGGAAACTTGGTCCGCATGCCAGATACCACTACAGTCATTAGTTCTCCTTTGGGATCTCCTCATTGCCAAGACCACAAAAAACACAGTTTGCTAATTTCGTCTCCCCATCTTGTGCTCCTCCTAGATCTTTCTTCCTGTCTTGCTTTTTCTTAGTCATTCTGCAAGGATTTGGTTTGGAGTTGACATTTTTAAATGTATTTTATGGTGGGCCCTTCCAGGAGAGGGACTCTGGTTTGCTGTGATCTGGTGCCTTTGATGATGAATTTTCTATTTTTTTTTTTATTTTTTATTTTTGAGAAAATTAACCATGCAAGTAAAGTTGTACTTGATGGCATTTACTTTATTTGAAAACTATATTGTGAAATCATGAGACAGATTGGTGGATTTGTCTGTTGATACAAGCCTAGGATGAATGATACTACAATAAATCTGTTTTCTAGCTGTTAAATTATCTTGTATTACACTTGTTTATTTATCTGTATTTTTCACATTTTAAATATAGAAAAATATGAACAAAAAAGCATTTATAATACTGGTTTGGCTTTAGAAAGTTGCATGTAATCACTTGCATTTCTTTATCAGTGAATAAAAATAAATGTCAACACAAAATGTGTTTAAAAATTTGAATCCTTCATGTAATTTTAGTGTTAAATGCTATTAATGGGCACATTTTCCTTTTAAGATTTAATAGTTTTTGTGCCAAGATTACCTCATCCCTCGTTTTTTTTCCCCCCTTATTTCTCAGAAGTCCCACATCCTCTCTAAACCTCTGCTATCCTGAGTTAAGTGTCTATATGAACTGTTTCTGTTTCCCTGGGAATATCTCCCATCAGCCCATGGAGTGACCCAGAGAAACGACATTTTTGACTCTGCTTTGATCGCCTAGCGTTGCTGCATGGGCTGGGTGATGCCTCTGAAGCCTCACCAGGCATCGGGCTTCCCACACAATGAGCGCGGCTGCTTTAAGCAGCTGTCAGACATTTGTTCTGTCTGTTTTTGGGATGACGCAGTCTTAATCACTCTAGCATGCGCTGTCGCCCTCTTTGAGGCCAGTAACGGTTTCAGCTGTTTGTTCCTCCATCTCCCAGCACACACACACACATAGTGCAAGACTTCTTGCATGGTATCTCACACACCTGGTTTGACAGGGTGTAGTATTTCTTATTTAGACCTGAAATCCACCCTTGGAAGGATTACTGTTTAATTATTGAAAGTGATGCCGGATAGATGTTTAGATAAAGTTTTCATTTCATTGCTTGCATAGATTTTTGATAAGAACGGAGTTCTTCAACGTTACCTGTTTCTCAGAAACGATTTTTCTAATGAGAAACAACTGATGATAAGCCAACTTGCACAAGAATATAATGCATTATTGGATCGGTAACTTGCAGAGTTTTGCAAGCCTTTAATGTCATTTTACAGAAGCAAATCTTAATTAAAGGCCAACCTCATTTCAGAGAGAGATTATGTGAAAAATGACTGGAATGTTTATGATGTGAGGGATCTACGTACAAAGAGAGAGAGACCCTTGTTGCCTCAGCTGTGGTGGTGAATGGTACTTGCTGTCTCTGCAGTTTCCATGGGTTTCTTGGGTGTTTTGACATAAAACAGTGAATTGTTGCAAAAGCAAATTGGTTACAAAGTTGTATTTTGTGTTTTTTGGAGGGTCTATCAATTTCCCGATTCCACATTGTGAGAGGTTATTTAGAATTTAAGGTTTCTGTGCATTGTAAAAGGAGTATTAAAGTAATGTTTTTACACATTTGCCTTCTGTGGTTTTAAAGTGAGAACAGCTGGCATTTCGGAGATTCTTTATTATTTTGTTTGTATTATTTCTCCTTCATCTGCCATAACAGGAAAGGATTTTTTCTCTCTCTTTTTATGTAGGAAGGCTTTCCTCAATAAACAATAACCACAGGTGGCTGAGCAGATATTTGTCAAAACAAAAAAAATAGTTTCCTTTAGACAGGTGTTAAAACCTTTAATGCACAACAAGCTGGAAAGTTTATTTTTAAGAGTTTTGTTTTTGTCTTAAGTCTGCCAGCATCACTGAGAGAAAATGCACACGATTCAACCCTCTTCCCAGACATTACATTACATAAAATGGTTTTTTTTCCTGGGATAGGCCACATAATGCCTAAACGCTTAGAAAAAAATTTCCACACATGCGATATGTAACATTAAAGCCATACTCAGTAGCCAGGTAAACAAACGAGGTCTCGCTAGCTATTTTACAGAAACACGTCTCGGTGAACTCACCCCTCCCGTCGGGTAAAATCCTTACGCCAGCCTCCCGCCAACATAGGACCACGGTTTGCAAAGGTGACAAAGCAGAGTATAACTCCAGCCACAGAAATGTTCCCCCAGCTTTTCCTCTTTTCACCTCCAAACGTTTTTAGTTTTCTGCTAGCTGAAAAGGTGTTTTTTTGGGGGGGGACTCTGGCATTTTTATCTTAAAATGGAAGCGCTAACAGCCGGCTCGGTCCTACTTCTACTTTCACTTTCACTTCCGGGATGTTCTGCCCCAAAATGTGTCCGGGCGGATTAATGCCAATCCAAGCAGTGAGGAAATGCGACAGACAGCTGGATTGTCCAATCCTATCATTCGGTCCGAACAATAGGATTGGCTGAAGTTTTTAGAGAACTGCGGGACAACCACTTTATTGATTTCTTTTGGATTTTTTAAAATCTTCACGATATATTTATGGCTATACTATTTTGGAACGTTGTTAAGAGGCTTTAAAAAAAAAAAGTTAAAAGCTACATTGTTTACCTGGCTACTGAGTATGGCTTTAATGACCTCTATCTATCATTAAGCACATTTCCATTATCGTTAGTTATTTATCATTCATGCATGCCAATGGAAATGACAAAAACATGGTGTATAATAAATGCACATTGGTTTCTTTGCACAAAACTAGACCGTAATTTCATTATTGAGTAAAGACCTTTCACACATTGTGTCATATTGCCACAACAGTTTATTTCAGAGTGCCAAACACAAGATTTCTGCTTGTTTCAATGCAGGAAAACGGCTGAAAACACGTTTCTTCATGTTCAGGCTCCCTGCTGGTTTTATTGCTGTTCTGTAATTTAATCATCAATTTGAGAAAGGTCATTTTTTTACTTTACCCGAGGAGATCTCCTCAGTTTTCTCATAACGTATTGTTTCATCCTAAAGTTTCATAAGTGAGTGTTAAAATGGCAGTAGATGAAAACTGCTGAAAATACGTGCAAGATTTGGTAAAAGTTTGGATAGGCTTTTATAAATGCATTTTGTCTTATTTTAAATAGGAAATAAGAAACCAAATGAACCCACTGCTGCTGCGTTTCTGTTAGTTACTGCAGAGTTCAGGACTTGAACTGTGTTCAAAGTAAAATGCACACATTAATAAGTCTGACCTAATCAGATTTCTGTTGTAAATGTCACAAAAACTCACCAAGAATGTGAATTCAGGCATGAAACAGACAGGTTCATCTGTCTTTATATTAATGGGAAGCTGCTCATGTGTGAAGGGGCTTAAGTCTGGCTCTTCTCACTGGGTGGCAGCAGCTTCTTCTCCATCCATATCTACTGCAGCCGCTTTAAGGCATGTTATCACTTCCTTCTCTGTGGCTTCCAGGCACATTGTGGGATGAAACTTCCAAATAGCAACAATCAAGAGTTGCAATATTAATTTGTTTTGATAAAAAAAAAAAAAAAAAAAACGAAAATCATTTGGAAAATGCCTCAAATTCAAACTCTGCAGCCTGTTCTCTCCAGTACAAAAAACATCAAGCTTTTAATGTCAACTTTAGGTTTGAATATATTGAGGTAAACGTTTAATATCTCTATATGCATAAAGAGTTTTAATTAGTACCATTTGTCCAAAATCAAATCAAGATAAAACTATATCAACAGGTGGACTTTAAGCTCACGTTTGCTGTTTTGTATGTTTTTTGCTCCCAGTTATGTTTACAGAGATTTTCATGTCCAGACAGTTATGTTAAGACTTATAAAGGTGGAGAAAGAATGCACCTGATTTACAAAGGAGACCATTCAGCACGCAGACCTACATGGCTATCAAAGCACTGCGGAGCCAGCAGGCAACGATTAGCAGGGCGTAGCTCAAACCACATCTTTCACTTGCACACATTCATGTACAAACACACACACACACTCACCCACAAACCTCAGGTGTATCCACATTAGACACACCCCGTTTTTCCTACTGAAAAGCAAAAATAAGGGCTCTTGGGAGAAGCAGTGAACCTGGTTGGCCCGACTTATTGTTTCAGATTTTAGAACAAACTTTGGACCCTGTGCTGTTATTTAAAGTGTCTAAGAATGAAAAGTATGAGCTAATCATTTCCCAAACACATTCTGTTTATATAATCTAATTGGACATGCTCACAAGAAAAACACATTTTTAAATCAAAATTTTCTCAGTTTTCTAACATAATATTGAAACATAAAACACGACTTAATGCTTTTAAACAGGGGATGTGGAAGGGTTGACTTTTGGTATCCTTTAACAACAGAGTTCTCAAAAGCAGAATACTAAGCCTGTTGTTAACTCACACATCAGACGTGCAGACTTTTGAATTATTTGAATTTCACTTGCATAGCAGTGGTTGAAATCTCTGAATTTCACCCCAGTAGCCAGGTTTCATTACCATTTCTGATTTGCATTCATAAGAAACTTCCAATAACATTAAAATGTTAGAAGAGTTGATGCCCGTTAGGTCAGATGGAAACTTTGCAAATGGTGTCTTTGCAGAAATCTCAAATGAGAAGTGTCTCACACTTTGACAGTTATGATGTGGTAATGCTGTTCTCGGGTACCCTGCTTTGCCTTCCATATACAGAAAGTCAGTTGAACCCGTGACCTTGGAAGTGTGTGCACAGCCGTGAACAAGAAGTCAAACAAGTGCATGAAAACTTGGCCAAAGCAAAGCTTGATGTTGTCTGCTGCATAGCAACGACGCACGCTAACCCACCTCCTCTACCCGTTAACCTGATTGGCTTTGCCACTTCAAAGAGGAGGAAAGACATTTTATCAGTTAACATGGCAGGGTGTTTGAGATGGCTTTGAAGGGCTGATGGTGGCTGTCATAGCCAGTCATTGGTTGGAGGAGTCAGCAGGGCACAGGTTTTTCTAATTACAGCATGACCTTTGGGGCAGACACATTCTTTCAGTCTGATTTTTTTTCTTTTCTTGTTTCCATACATTTAACAGACTTTGTGATCTAAATTATTACCTCAAGATCTTAAGATGTACAAAGTATCATCTGCTAATCACCTAACTTTGCTTTAGTTTATTTTGACACTTCCAACAGCTTTAAAGGTTTTGTTTTCTCATCTATTGCCATCACTATGCAGACACCGTTCAGGGCTATCATACTGTCTGGCTCTTACAGAAACCTGTATTCATTGCTGGCCTTGAAGCCCCCCTTTCACTCTCCTCTGCTTTGCTTTGCCCTCTTTTAAATTTCTGAAAACATTTTTAGCTGTTGTGCAGACAGAATGTCTTGCCATCCTTTTGCTGAGGCAGGCTTTCCTACAGGTTGAACTAATGACCCCAACTCTTTTGTGCCCAGTCTCAAAAGACCATGGAATAGTGCCGATTGCCAAGAGGAACGGTTTGCATGGAGTGCTCCCTTTTAACATATTATGCATCTTTTATATTGACTAGGTCATTTTATGAGGAGTTTTAGGCAAAAACTCAGACGATAAAGATGCTGTAGGACCTCAAGACCTGAATAATGCTAAGTTCACAAAGATTTACCATGATTCTCAGTTTGTACAAAAGCGGCAAGACTTTTCCTGGTTCATGTTTGCTTTTGGGATTAGATTCCTTTAAAGGATTGGCTGGACACAGCCTTTTTACCACGTTGTTGTCTTTTGAACGTTGCTGTTGTCCAGAGGATGGTGGTGTTCTCATGACCTCACCTGGCCCCAAAGAGGGCTCTGCCTAATGGTCTGTGCTAATGGCAATTCAAATTTGTCTTTAACCATATCTCCATAGAAACCGAGGACCACAGACCACATTGCACTTTTGCCTGGTGATACAATCCCACTTTATTCTGAGTGGTTTCATTCATAACAATAATAAATAGGTCAAAAACATTTCCAGACAATGAGCCAGAGATGTCCTAGAACTGTGATCAGTGCATTAAAATGATTGATCACAGTATGGACATGTGTCCTTGCTCATCCGTGTGTCCCAAGACTTTTAACAGCTGTGTCTGTGACTCGCAGAGGACATTGCTGTAATTAACCCCTTTTAAGACTCATTGCTTTTTTATGGTTGCACCATAGAGGCATTAATACACGTGTAGCTCTGTGTGACTCTACAACAAGCCTTTATGATCGAGTTAATGAAATATGCACATGCAGAGACCTCTAAGTCCAGACACGGTCCATGCAGTGTTCTCTGTATTCTGATCGGTCAAACAGGTCACTGTATTTTTCATGAATGTCCTCGTACTCGGTGTGGTGTAATTAAAATTGGTTTCACTTGACATTTTCTGTTATCATGTAGCGCAAAGTATTTCTCATCTGTCAGTCTTTTTATTAGCCTTCCTGCTACAAATCTTCAAGTAAAGCGCGGTTAAGTCACTGTCAGGCTCATGTTTTTTCCCATATCTGCTTAAATTGCCAATTTATGAAGAGAAATGGGTAATGTCATGGTGCCTGGCCAGTGCTACCCCCTCACCTTCTACTCCCCCTCCTCCTTATCCCCAAGACACACACAGACTCTTCACTGCCAGTCACTCTTCCCCTGGGGCCATCGAGGAAAGCATTCCAGTTCCAGGCTGCTGCAGAGCCGTGCATCAGAAAACAAGACCGATGGACAAAATCCTCCTTAGAGTCGATGTTGTGCAGTCTTATTAATTTTGCAAAGAATACTTCAGTTGTTTTTCATTTCGTGAGTTGAAAACTTCACAGACACAGAAGGGTTCCTGTTTCAGACGAGCTAAAACTAAAGCCTTTGTCAGAGTTGTTTTCTTGTTTCATAGACCACCAGCGTAGAGGAAGCCTTTAAACCTGTAAGGCATATGTTGGAACAAAAAGTTAATGAAATATAATTGCTCTAGATAAAATTCAGATTTTTACGCCTCCACCACAGTAGGATGCTTGACTAATGGTAAACAAGGCTGCAAAGAGAGGAAAAGAAAATGCTGCAGGAAAGAGGTTTCACATTGGTTGCCCTTTATTTCCCATGTGATTGATTTTGCACCAGAAATAACGTAGAGGGTGAAGTTAAAGAAGTCTAAAAACAATGTGAAACAAGACGGCTAACAGTTAGTTTGCTTTATACATCAGTTTGAGTTTTACGACCTTTTCCCAAGTATGCTGGTACCATATTTTGATGGTTTCCATGGCTACCAAGTGGTTTGCAATTAGAAATGCCTCCACTGAGTTGATTTTTTTGTTTCAAATTTGAACTATTTGCGTTGATAACATTTTAGTCCTTGATCATAATAGATGGCTTACACTGAGTGACCCCCCTCCCCCACTCTGTATTCTTTGTTGTCTGGTTCTCTCTTCTCTCTGTGGGTCGCTGTGTGTTAACCATGACAGCTTTTGTGAGACTGTCTCGCTGGTTTCGGAAGTACACAAGGAATCCTCATTGGCACTCAGTCTAGCGAAATAATTTTCCTTTTTGCTGAAATGTCCTGCGGTCATCATGCTTTGTATTTTGATTGAAAGAATATGCATTAATTAGAGTCTTCATTTTCTCTTTCTAGTTGCATCTGATCTTTTTGCATTTCTATGTTTAGTCAAAGTTTGCAAAGAATTCAGCGTGAGCTCACAAAGTTATTTATTTGTTTTTGTCATATTTTTGCAGAGTAAACTCAGGACAGCAAGGTGGTTTGAATGCACTGCATATTTTTGAGACTGTATCTTCCAGGGGGCCTTTGCATTCCTACAGAAGGAGTTACAGATCACATTCCACTGCACAGCTTTACATGAAAGGAGAAGGACATTATCCAGATTTATAGCCACGAAAGACATTCAGGATCCAGCAATGTCAACAGTAGGATGCTGGGAGGATAAAAACTGGACTCTTGAGCCCACAGTTTAATAAGAAATTGTATTTTTTCTGTGCAAGTAGCTTTAGAATAGCATATACAGGACTAAAGGAATAGGAAGTAAAATAAATTATTTTTCAAAATATCATTAAAAGAGTTCAATTTAATCAACAGAATTATCCACTTGATTCATGCTTTATTGCATATTTTTCTGAATCAATGTCCTGGAATAATATTGGACCGGTTTATGGGTTGGGTATGCCCATGTGGGCAGTGGACCTGTTCTTTTGATGAGGAGGAGAGAGCATGCTAGGGACTGTAATCATTTTTACATCATCCAGGACCAGCGCTGTGTAATTAGAAAGGGCCGATTCCTTTAACCACAGCTAGGGCAGAAATTGCAGGCCTCATCCCAACCAGGAGTTTGGAAAGTAACTGAAATAGCTCTGGCGAGTTCCTGTCCTTGTGTCCGTCTGCATAATGTAGTATTGGTTGGATGGCGGCAGAGCTGTCACCGTAACACACTGCTGCATATTCACCAGCTGTTGGATGACGAGCTTTAATGTGGCACCTCTTGTCTTTCAGAACCAACTACCAAAATTACATCTTAATCTCTTTAACATGCAGGATGACTGAAACCTGTATCGACCACAATCTCCTGTGAATGCACCAAACTAGGAGCTCACTGGCAGCTGTTGGTGTATAATCCTGCAGCCTTTGTTAAAATAGACCTTCTCCAACATAGGCGTGTGTTCCACTGCAGCAGTTTTCATTACCCGATCAGATAGGCAGCCTTTCATTAAAAAACCCTCAATGGATTTGTTACTTTTTATGAAATCCAAAAAGATCTTATTGGGACTTGATGTATATTGTCCCTATTCATAATCAGCATTCAGACATTTTAACCTAAAGACTCAAACAAGTGTTTCTCTCAGTCTACATGTAGAGTGCCCCTGTCAGGTCAAGGTGACTGCAGGTTGTGACCTCCGCTGGCTCATACACAGGTTCCTCCACGTCTGCAGGCATGTTGAGGTGTCTGAAACCTTTCTGTTTCCTGTTTCTGGCTTTCTTCTTTGTTTAGGAGCTCTTTAAAACACAGGGCCGCTTTGTGTTCACTCCAGTGAAGCAGAAGGATGCAGAAAATGAGCCTCTGTTTCTGATTAGCTATCTCACAACCCCCTTTTCTTTAAAAAAGATCTGGAGGGTGCTAATAGTTTGTCTGCTTTTCATTCTGTCTTACAAACCCCTGAGCTGAAGACAGGAGATGGTTTTTTAAAAAGCAGAACCAAAGTTAATCGACATCACCGTGGTTCACCACATCTGCAGCTATGCCGACAAACGGTCTGCCTCTAGTTGGGTAATATGTGTTTTCTTGAGGTTAATCATTCATCCTTTTTAATTTGTGGCAGTGATGAGTGAGCAACTTTGATTCTGCAGAATAGATTAATATGTAAGTCTGCATCATGGCTCACAGCTTAGTGGTGATGGGTTTTGGTGAAGCACAACCTGTTTTTTCCATCTTGGGAATAAAACGTAAGTAGGTAATTTGTAATTCTTGGCACAGGTAAAGACTATGATTGTAACAAAATACTGCATTTTGACAGGTCAGACCTTTAAAAAGTGTTAATGTATAATCTAGCAGCTCAGAAAATGGTGACATCAATATCTGAGCCTTATTTTCCCCCATCTTATAATTTCCTGCACACTTAAATTGTATGCAGAATGATTGCAGCTAGATTACTGAGGATTTATGTCCAACGATGAAGGTGAGCGTTGCAAACTTACCTTAAGGCTTGTGTTTTAGAGATTATACGATAAGTGCTTCTCCATTGTGATAGGCAGTTAGTTTTGAGTGCTGTTCATAACGTAAACGTAGGGAATTGTATGATAAAGATAAAGACAAAACGCTTAAAATGAAATTGTTTCCCACGGAATACCTAAAATACCAGCAGGAACAGTCAGACTGTGTATTTAGGGAATTAAATAGTATCTTTATTTAATGTTCATGGACAGTTTTATTTGTTCTACTAACGTAATGTCCTTCTCATGTGTCGTAGAGGCATGGGAAATGCTCACAGGCCCATGACCTCAGGTTTAAATACACATGAAACAGACCTGTTTTTCCCAGGTCCAGGTCTCTCTTACTTTTTCCACCTCTTCTGGTTTGGGCCTCCAGTATCATATTAACAGTTTTATCTGATGTTTTCTGGCAGAATGTTTAGTTTTTGTCTTAATGTACATAGTTGATATATTTTTTTAAAAAAGGGGATTTTATTCTGAAACAATATCCTGCAGCAGTACCTTCAGTCAGTCTTGGTGTTGCATTTCAAATTCAGCTTTCCGTCTCAAACTGTCAGCTATTCTCTCAGGCGCTCATTCATTAGACTGAAAAGCCAATAAGAGCGATCTCTCTCAACGACACACCTGATGCCCATTCAGCACGCTGAATCGGATGATAAAAACTTTAATTGGAGCCGACTGTGCCAATAACTCTTTATACTCTGAAAAGACAAGGATGCTTCCAATACTCCTGGCAGCCGATTGCTGGTGTTTATTATGCGCTCTTATTTTTTAAAGCCTCTACAGGAGATTTTGCAACAGGATAAAATAAAATCTTCTCATTTTGTGTGTATTCACCATTACATCCCAGAGTGGAGCTCCTTCAGTTTTGCAAGATAAGATTGTTAGTGTTTTTATTACTCTGTGGTACTGATCAGAGATTAAGAAAGTACACTACTAAGTATATCAACTTGCAACCAAAGCCTGATTATTCAGCCTTATTGTATCGGATGAGAGGAGCTTTTAGTCTAAACTGTTTGCATACATGCAAATCTTGACAAGGGGTAAATTCAAGTCTCAAATCTCCCAAAAGAACATGTTAACTTAATCAGCAAAAATTATTTTTGAAGAGGTAAAATCTGAGATTCAGTGGAAGCCTTGTGTAGTAGTTACAAGGCACCACATGT
This sequence comes from Callopanchax toddi, assembly GCA_006937965.1. Classification (NCBI taxonomy): domain Eukaryota; kingdom Metazoa; phylum Chordata; class Actinopteri; order Cyprinodontiformes; family Nothobranchiidae; genus Callopanchax; species Callopanchax toddi. The sequence goes on from SSNR01000002.1 coordinate 1,390,054, forward strand.
GGATTAGAGCCACCCTGTCACTGACGGCTTTGGACAATGTTGAGATTTCTCTGCTGACACATTTGTTCAGAATTATGCAAAAAATAATAATAAAATCTGAACTTTGTACTTGATATTGCAGTTCTTTAGCACTTAAGAAAAACTGGTATCAAGGCTGCAGATTTGCCAAATTTAGGATTTTGAATGAGTAGTGTAGGTCCAGTCTTTGGTTGTGGATTAGAAAACCAGCATTTAACTGGAGTGAGGTTATTAAAGAGGTGCTGGGAGGCGGCCAGTCTAGTCTACATATGTTTTGTGGATTTGGAAAGCCTTAATGATTATTATTTTTTAAAACCTTTGTGGGTATGGAAGGACACTGAGGTACTGTGTGTGAACCCACTTGTATCTACCAGTAAATCTGGTATCCAGTTGTAGTTTTTGTGCTTCTCTGATTTGTGCCAGAGTGTGAAGCTAAGTTAGCACAGACAATGCTGGTTTCACTCTTATGATTTTTTTTCTGGGCATTTTCTATAGGAGCTATTTATTATTTCATTTCATGTGTTGGAGAAACATGGATCAGACATCATAAATACTTGATCCTGCTTGCTGCTCAGTTCAAAGATCCAGACATCTGGCTGAGCTTCACTATGAGTGCTGGTGATGCTGTTTGCTCCCTTGTGTTCGTCTCTGCTCACTTCTTTACAGATTTTCACCCTTTTGCTGATACTCTGTATGACTTTCAAGCAAATGTATTAAAATCAACTCAGAGAATATTACTGGGCTCAATGACTTGATCCACATATCAGTTTCTAAAGCATATTTGTCTTTTGTATTACTTTTTGCACACTTTTCTAGTCACCTGTACACAAAAATAGCATTTTTTAAATTTTAGAATTTATTTTTAAGCTAAAAATAATATTGAATTTCTTCATCAGAGTTGAATGTGGTCAAAGCTGAGCAAAGGGTTCAAGCGTCTTGTGGCTGTAAGACGGCTTCAGAATTATTGGTTTATAAGCTTAAAAGCATACTATGCAGTTTTGGCTTGTTTTTAGCACCCCCTAGTGTCCATTTAAAATCACTGTTGTTAAAAACGTTAGCATTGTCTTTGCTCAGAAACACCTAAATCTTAACTGTTGAAATGTCTCCTCAGCCTTCACTGCTTTCTACTGGAGCGGTTCATCACTCATTCAAAGAAATCAGCTGTGTTCAAGCAGAGAGAGATAAAAAAATGCAGGAATCATGAGCTAAAAACACTTCGGCGCTAGCGTAACAGCTACTAGCCACATTGGGTTAGCCTAACCCTCGTGAGATACGTGACTTTGTGAGACTTCAGGGCACCGGACCAGAGACTCAGAAGTTGCAAACATGGTATTCTGGATCCAAGCAGCAGATAGGGTTGAGTGACTTTTCATTCACCCTGTAAAAGGTCATATTAGTACATACTGGCTCAAGAAAAAGATTTAAAATATGAAAAAGTTGCATAGTATACCTTTTTAATACAAAAAGTAAGGAAATCTGTGTTTGGTTGGTTATTTTTAGTGCTGTAACAGCAATAAATCCCATAGAGTAATTAGTCACCCTTACTAGATGAGCTATCTAGCTAAAGGTGTGGATAGTGCCCCAAAATACGCCAGGTATTACCGCTTTTATTTTGTTTCAAAAGTCACCTAAATTTATCACTGAAAACAGATCTATAGTTCAGACTAAGATATTCAGAGATCAGATCATTTCCAGGGGCCTGTGATATCAGATTGTGTAAACTTTCTGTATAGATGTGGCATAGAAGTTAGTCAGCATATAAACAGGCTTGCTTGCAAGATTAGTATTTTAGCCTTATTTATGGTAATTCTAGAATAGTCCACTCCACTGGTGACTAAAATAAATATTTTTCTGCAAGCTAAAGTATGTCTGCATTTGCTGTAAACATGTCATTGTGTTAGAACCTCCAGCATCTGTCAGCTTAGAGGTTAAAGCAAATGGGTTTGTTTATTGTTTCAATTAGATTAACTTATTACTACACAGACCTCAGCGCTAACAACCATTATGCTCTCACTCATTATGCTAATGTGTGTTTAGTACATTAACACGCTAGTCTGCAGAAATTTACTCCTGCATTTGTTTCTCCTTTGTTCCATTTATTAACCTTTAGAAGCAGCAGCTGGTTATTTTTTCAAATTTAAATCAAGAATGCTTGTCAGACTGTAGGGTTCTATGTGTGGTAACTGATTTTCTCCTCAACAGGTGACGTTCACAGCCACAGTGCTCAGAGAAGATTCCCACCTGAGGGGAACCTCCACCCCCAGGGGCCTGGAAGTGGTCACCCCTCACAAGATGATGTTTTCAGGCTAGGTTTTTCTAAAGGAGTGTCCATGTCTCTGCCGTCCTCACCTCTACTGCCACGCCAGTCCTACATGATGCCTTTACGTCCCAACAAGAGATCACCAGGTACTTTTTGGATTTAAGTTAACTTCCTTTCTCTTTGCTGCTTCTTGATGTCTTTTAGTTGTCATTTTATTCTTATATCTGATCAAAGAGGTCTCCAGCTGCAGCGGATGGTAATGGCATGTGTTTACACTGCATCTCAGTCCTCCTCCTTTTGCTTGACATTTTAAATTATTGTCACCAGCTGTGGAGGCCTTCAAAGCAACGGAATACCTTCTGTAGCTGAAGTTGTTTCAACCTGAATCTTTGTTTCTGAGGACTTTGCAAAGAGGGGGAAATCCTTTAAGTGGTCGACGTGGGCCCCACTCACATGTGGCACTCATCTGTGGGCTATCTAGCTATTGTTTAGAGTGGCTGCAGCTTTGATGTGTTTAGAGTAAAAAGGGTTGATGGGAAGTTGATGCATCCTTATAAAAACTTCTCCTGTTCCTGATCTTAGTATATTTAGTTGCATTTTGTGGGATCAAATAAGCACATTTAACTTTTTCTTTGACCTTCATGCAAACCATCTGTAATTTTATTACATCATTAAATATCCATAGTTGAACTTGTCTGCCTGCATTATTCAAATATTCCTTGAACACTACATGCATGATTGAAAATATGCTGATGATAGTTTTATTATTTCAAGGTAAATCTGTTGCCTCAAAATTGGCATGCATTGTTGAACCCATGAAAATAAAGTGCTGATTAGATGTTCATACAGACCTAAAGGACGGGAGATTTAGAGACGAGACACAATTTCTGAAGGTGAAAAGGGCCTTGGGGACAGGGGAAGGTGAACTCTCATTAAAGGCATATTTCTCTTGGTGTGCTGTGAGGCATGAAGAAGAGAGAAAGGGGGAAAATGGAGAGACAAGATAGGATGGAGGGCTTCCAACCAGAGGACGTAGGGGGAGGGTGTCCTACCCTGTCCTTACAGGTGACTGTGAAAACCTCTAGGAAGGCAGTTCACACCTCCGGTTATTAAACACATGCAGCAGAAAAGGTCTCAGCTCGGTGTCGAACTCAACATCTAATGCTGTTTTCTTGTTGAGCCTTTGAGGTGATTTTAAAATGCCGAAATAGGATGAAACATGTTCCAATACTTGAAGGGAGGTGAGATCATTTAGTAGTAGAAAAGTCATATTGATGGTGACTAGTAACTGGTTCTGTTAATCTATTTAGAGCAGGAACAGACCTTTTCACACATTGGCTGCAACTAATCAGTAGAAAAAAGATCTTAGCAGAGATCTATGTGTTTATACTGTATATGAAACTAGTAGAATCAGCAGAGTGAAGGCATTGGTTAGAGTGGATCGCTGCACCCCCACATCACGTATGCTTGCTAACTCAGCTCTGTGTCTACTGCTGCAGACTGAGACATAACAGCAGTAGAGCAACTTCCTCCCTCCATTCAGTGTCCATCACTTCACACATGACACCAAAGAAGGTGCTTAAAGTGATGCGAGTAAGAAGCTGCACCCTTTTGTTACATAAGACCTTAATGAGGGTTTTTACACTGAACAAAGCTGTTCCAGTGTTAGTCCTAGCAACCTCTTCTTAGCTAAAACCGGTTTGTTTGTCCTCAGCCTCATCATTATGCACTAAATGCTTCCTCCAATATATTGTTTTGCGTCACCTTTAGAGCATTTAGAATTAGATGACCACAGTGCACTGGGACAGTTAATCTGCACGGTTAAGTCTGGTTTTACCTGCAACCGATTGCCCGCTGAGGATATTTACGGATCACGTTTCCTCCATAAAGCTTGCAGCATCCTTAAGGATCCATCACATCCTGGGCCTCATGCGTTTGAAGGTGTTTCAGGGCAATAAAGTCAAGGACAAACTGGATTACTGCAATAAATATAACCACTTTTTTTTTTTACTTGAAGAAAATAGGAATTATGCATTGAGATACTTGGGTTAATATTTGGTGCAGAATTAAGAAAACAAGGATTGCTACCAAATGACAAAGGCCTGTCTAATTTGTTCTTATAAACAACATTCTGTTTTAATCTACTAAATATATTTCCAATTTTACTTTGAATCCTGCTGCTAATGTTTACAAAACAGCTGAAAACAGGTTATGAATGATCTCTTTTTGTTCGTGAATCGCGCCTTTTTGATCTCCTTCCCACCCAGTCGGGATGTTTCAGGGAGGAAGTGGTTCCTCGAATTCAGACAGCCTTTTTGCGGCTGGGCTTCATTTCCTCATACATCAGATAATCTATTGCAGTTTGAAAGGCTCCAATTTAGTGGTTGTTCTTTTCATGAAAACTTCATAGGGGACAACAGGAAAACATTGAGCTAATTAGGAGTGTGACGGATGCCTGAGCCGCAAAGTCTGGTGGCGATGAGCTTTGATCTGCTAAGCCCAGACCTTAACCATGAAACGCAGCACTCCCATGTGTTGAACAGCACCTACACATTACTCTGTTCACAGCCCCCCTAAAGGACCCCCTGGGCCTAATGCACACCTCTGAATGTGCATGTGTATCTGAATACTTGGTCAAAAAACATTACCATAAACTGATGATTATCCATAACATAGGAAAATTAGGTTGTCAAGTCTGAAGATTTGATGCTCCTCCTCTTCACGGTCTCCTGGGCATATCCACAGTGACCTCCACTGGTTGCAGTGGGTTATATAGGAATAAATGTCTCTGTAGTGTTGCACTATTTAGCAAGCTGTAGGTAGGATTTTAGAGTAAAATGCACTAAACTTGGTGATTTTCTACTTTATTTGAAAGACTGAGGGTGCACAGATAACACTGATCCTGAATTCAGAACTTATAATGCCAAAATTCCATCTTGACGATGCAATTAGTTAAATAAAATTCAGCTTTTTCATCCAGCTTAACTCACTTTTTACCACTTTGAGCAATCCCTCAACATGCTTTAAGGCTCACCAGAACTAATTATGTTTTGTTGGTGGGTAAACTGTTGATCATCAGTGTTTATTGCTGATCTTTATCACAGTTTTGTGGTAGTAGCTGCTCCTAAGAAGCCTGACTGCTGTGGTGAGGTAATGTCTCATCAGGTTAGGAAATGTCTGATCAAAAATAGGAATATATAAAATATCATAAATTCATCACTTTTGATCATTTGTTAAGATTATAAAATAATACTTTTCATAGATTTTGGGGGAATAATGTTGGAATTATGCACTTTTTCTTCTACAAAAGTGTATTATATTTTTCTGTGCAGTCAGGAGGGTAGAAACTTTGTTCAAAGCTAGTTGTGTTGCCTTTGAGCGGCGCTCCCCTGAAGTCAGCTCAGTGGTTTTGACAGTAACCAGACAGCCTCGGGGGAATATCGATGCCTTTCTAGGAGCTGTTCTGTAAAAGACCTTGTGAGGCTGCAGGGCCTCTTTGAAAGGTTCCTGTGATGAGCAACCTCTGAAAACTACTATCCATTTCTCCACTTCAGTGCACTTGACTCTGCTCCAGCTTTGGTTCCTTATCACATGGAACTCCCTCATGCAATGAAATATCAAATCTTGAGTTGCTTCAGAGACGAAGTGCTGAATGAAGTGACTCAGATTCCTCTTTTAATGTCTATTTAAGGACACAATGTAGAAAAATAGAAACCAAATCGTTGCAATGATGATGCTGTGCACATTGCTTTTGTGATGACTGTCCAGACCAGGTAGATTTATCATGAACTTAACATTTTCTGTCCAATTATTTTTCATTTTCGTCTTGAGCTCTTTGCTCCATTTCTGAGCATAAAGACGACTGTTGTGAGGCTGCTCTCATTCTCCTTGGCTGCACAAAGACTACACACTGCTGCATTGATAAGTTGAAATGTGAAGAAGTCAGAGTCCATGTTGAAGAATGTTGGGAAAGCTCCTTGATCACTTCCTGACTGAACAATCCTCCCTTTCTGTGGATTGAACTGGACTTTGGAAGTTGTTGGTGAGGTATTCAGCTGCTTGGTATGTAGATGCATGTGTGCCTGTTGACTGATGGCTTGCTGGTTATGGATGAATGACTATGAATATCTGAGTATTCTGTAGTCACACCACACCTAGCTGCTTTACTCCAGGGACTTTCTTCTCCCTTTCCCTCCCACATTATTCACTGCCTGTTTATTGCTCTTTATCTTATTTGTCAAAATGCATTTCTATTCAGACGGATGATGTTGGATATACTGATGTTTCACATTTTGGTGATATTTTGTTTTTCTATTCTGTATAAAGTATGCTCATAATTTTCATTCTTTTTTTTAATTCTACAAATTTAAAATAAGATGATCTCAATCACATGTAATAATTAAATTAATGTTCCATATAAATGGGTCTGCTAGCCGAGGCGTGCTAGCCGAGGCGTGATGAGGATGGGTCTTTTTTCTGCTCGTCTGTCTCGCCGTCCTTCAGGGGTCAAATATATCTGACGCTTCAATTTCCGTGACCTTTTCATGCCTGTTATGAACTGCAATTGCTTATTCGTCACTGCCTCTGTCTAAAAGGGCAAAGTGGTAATGGCACCCTGTTAAAATTCGAAATGAGATTTTGAATGAAGTAGCCTTGTCTCCCACTTAAACATCAGAGTCCTACCAGAGAACCTTTCCCCTTCTCCCTATATCATTAAGCTTTAGAAGTGGCCCAGAATTAGCCCTAATAGCCAGCCACATGTTTGTTATTAAATGTCTGGGTCCTCTGTTCCTCTTTCTAGTTTATATAAACTGAATATGAACTTAAACACGAGGTTTAGATTACTCAAACTACACCCCGTGTTGGTTTAAATGAAATGCAGACATCTTAACATATTGGGCAGTTTGCTTTTAGATATTTACCTGAACTAAGTGTATTTCACAAACAGCCCCGCTCTGTCCCGCTTTAATTGGAACCATGTGACTAATATGTAGTCTGACCATCAAATGCTGAACGGAGGTTTTCAGGACCCACTTAGGCTTTGTTTGCCAAACAGCAGGCTGGTTTGGATCACGTTTGTAGACGCTTCACTGGATGAGCTTCTTTTATTCTTTCATCCATCTGTCCACACAAACCAAAGAATCTGTAACATCTCAAATCTGCTCCCTACGCTGTCATTTTCTGGCTTTTTTTTTTGCTTCTAAACATCAATTTTCAATTTAAGATCTCTACTTCTAGTCAAGAGAGCTTGCAGTTTGCAGAATTTCCACTCAATTATCAAAAGGGCTTTTCCTCTTTATGCATTTCAGCTTGCAGATCCATAGATGGCACTGTGCATCAGCAGCGCTGTTTTCAAGACAACATCTTTATTAGGATTTGCAGGAATTCTTTGAGATTGCTGGTTAACAAAAGTGTTGAAGGGGAACGATCGTCTCCATTCACCCATTCATACCATAAATTATCATATGGGTTTCATATACAGACATCTGATTGGATGGAAGGAGGTTTGCTTACAGGTCAAGGCTGGGGCAAAAGTAATGAGTCTACATCGCAGACATCTCCTATTTTGGGGTTATTTTCTAATGTTTGCTTCAATGTTTTGACTCTAGAATTCTTGTATTTTTTTACACTGGAAAATGTTAGCTGTAAGCAAAACACTTCTAGTTGCTAGGGCAATTTGGACTAGTTTCTGCCTTGGATCTCATTTTACAAACAACTTTATAGCCTTTTAGAATAGATTAGATGGCCTTTCCTACCACTTCACAGAACCAGCTTATTTTAGTCCCTGCAGGGTTGATTAAAAGGCTGTAAAGTCACAGAGGACAAGGATTTTTTATTTTTATTTTTTTGCATTCAAAAGCAGCCATGTTGGGATGAGCAAGCAATCTTATTTTGGCACAAGGTAAACACAGACTTTCAAGTCCTTGCTAAACACAAGGCTCCTCAGAGGAGGCTAAACCGTCCCAGATACTTCATCTGACTCTCATCAGCACACCTGGACCATAATCTGTCCACATGACGTAACTGTTTTTTGCAGAAATAGGACATGCTATTAAGAGGCAGTGCACAGATGCACGAACATGCAGGAAAACTGTTAGTAAATGAGTTATTTTGTGTCTCCAGCAGGGCATTTGTGTGTCTGAGCACTCATTTTTAGTTCACTAAGAGGCTAATTGTTGTGGTTTCCTGCTGTAGTTTACATTCCCACAGCTAGCTAGCAGTGCTTTACTGGAAGTCTCCTGCCAATGCAGACCATATTCAGGGTTGTTGTCAGACAAACCAGAGCTGCTATCAGTGTAGAGAGTCGCCTCTGAGTGTGTGAGGGAGTTTTACGCAGCCAAGCCTGTCTGACTAAGACAGTGCTGCGTCTCATCTCTCGTCCCATCTGGATCGTATTAATCCTCTGAGAACACACTCCATCTCCTTCGTTCTCTCCTGTTTTGCAAGTGTCTCTGTCAGCTGCACTTTCTCATTCTTCCTTGTATTTTTTTTTTTTGTGTGTTCTTTTTGACGCTGGCAGGTCCGGTCAGGAAACCTAAATATGTCGAGAGTCCCCGTGTCCCCTCTGATGCCATCATGTCTGCTCTGAGGAAGGTAGCTGATAACAAGGATTCCTCCCACAACGGTGAGTTTTACCGTTTGTAATAATAGAAAAGCTGATCCAAAAACTGCTTGTAAAGTAAATATGTAACTTTTATCAGCTCACAGGGTTTGATTTAATTTTTAAAGGTTGCCTTCTTCCCTCATGTAACCTCTTTTGCAAACACATAATAGTGTTGTGTTTACTCTGAACTGTGTGTTTAGATTACAAAGGAGCTGCTTTTCCACTGTGCATGAGTGCACAGTTTGACTTTTTATCACGAGAACCCAATGAAGACTTCAGTTTCTCAGAAACGCTACATATTTCTGCTCTTGTGGTCCCACTTTTCTGAGAGGTGTGCTATTAGCATTATTTGAGCCTTATTTTCTTTTGTGTTGGGCGTTGTGTTTTTGAGTAATTTTTCCTCTTAAGTGCTCTGTTTTGGTTTCCAGCAGACCAGGGCAGGCTCAAATTCCTCCCACAGGTTTAAGTGGAGATGTAGAACGCGTTATCTTTAGCTGAAGGCTTTACAGAACGAGTGCCCTCTGACTGTACACGACCCGTTGACACAGACCACAGCAACCCACCGCAGCACAGTCACTGTTGACTGGGACATACCAAGAAACAAGGGTGTGTCTGACATTCAGCTGGAAGGAGCTCAGAGCAGATAGCTGATAAATGACCGCTTTTCATGTTTAGAAGTTTCTGTAGAAATTTTGGAAATGCATCTTCATGATTCAGAGTTAATTCCTCTTGGATCACATTATATTGCATCATGTTCCTGTGCCACTCCTATCCACAATCAGACTGATCTGATTCACTTAGTATTTTATGAGTTTACTAGATGGGATCAGCACACGCAGCCATTTTTATTTATCCAAATCCTGGATGAGGTCATACAGATGGAACCATTAAAAAAAACACTTTAATTAAACGACATTACAACAAATCAACTCATTAAAGCACAATAACAGGAGAAATATGGGGTTCATAAAGTGTAATTTACACAGAAGATTTTATAAATACAAGAAAATTTAAGATATTAGCAAGATCAACGACAGTAGATGAGTTTATCTTCCTCACAACAAAATATGCTAAAGAAGTTTAGAACTGCTTGTGATGTCATTACAGGACTGCAGTTGCCTCAAAATACATAAAGCTCTATTTCTTTGCACACTTGATTGCACAGAAGCTGACTGGTCCATTTTAAGTCTGACTGAACTGCACCCAGGCTAAATCAGGAAACTCTTATCAAACATTCCTTTGCAAACACTGATAAAAGTTCCTCTTCTTGTACAGCTGCAGGTATTTAAGTTTAGCTTCTATTCCCCTAGAGTGACTTGTACTTTTAGTCAAATATTGACTCAGTCTTTAAAGAGATAATAACAATCTGTTTGTAGGATCAGACGACTGCTTTTGGCTTTTATTGCTGCTGTGTATTGTTTCTCAATAACTGCAGCAGACAAGTCAGGGCATCAACCAGGAGAGCCCTTCATCTTTTTCTCACAGTCATAGTTGGCAGGTGAAAGAAGTTTACTGGGAAGAAGCTGCAGGGAATGAGGCAACATGCTCAACCAATTAGGTTTCATTAGGGACTTGTACAGATTCTAACCAATGGTGGATACTAATTGTGAGAGCCCAGTTGTAGTTGGATGAGAATCTGAGCTCAGCTAACATTTGGAATCACCTGCTCATTTAGACGTCTTATTAATGAATATTGTTTAGATTTGAGCAAGAATTTGAAAAACTTTTAGTAAAACACATGTAAATGAAGATATTCTGTATTTATTATGACATATTTTAGTTTACTGTTTCACATTGTTCAATGTTTGGGTTTTTCCTTTCCCTTTATGAGGGGTTAAATGATAACTTTGTCACAGAAGTTTGAGATGCATTGAGATGGGTGTTTGACATTGCTGCTTTAGCAACAAGGTCGACGTCAGCGAAAAATGTCAATAAACGCCAAAAACTCGACTTCCTGCATAAGAAATGTGTGACATTTAGAGCCAGATTTATAGAGGACAAGCTGGAGGATGCGTCTCTTGAATGTCAAAAACTCGTGTTCTACATCCTTTGTCAGACTCGTTTGTAGCCGACGCCGTTTATTTTATTTCAGGGCGTACTAATCCAAACTTTCTCATAAAAATAAATATTCACAGGGTATGTTTTATTTGTCCCTGAGTTTTAAATGATTATAAAATTTACATGCAAACTTGTTTGTTTTGTTAGATGCTTTGTACTGAACAAACGGAGTTGTGAACTAAAAAAGGAAGTGTGCTGTTGACCAGGAGTGGAGTCTTTCCACATGCCGCTGTCTTCGAGGACAGATTGGATTTCGTCTGCATGGCTAAAAGTGCAGAGTGTATTTTTGTGTTGACAAAAGCTTTTATGTGTGTTTATGTGTGACGTTCAGTAGTCGGGTGGACAGTCGTTTCAGCTGTCGTAGAGCCTCGTTTCTGTCAATCATGACCGAACTGTTCACTCCAATATTATCTTCTTTCAAATGACCAATTTTACATCTGAGATATTATTTTAGCACAAACATTTGACTTCTGTATCTTCATGAACTAATCATTACCAGGTTTAAAAAAACCTTTAATATTTCAGCTTCCTCTCCCTATTTAACAACAGACGTGTTGATATTTTGGTTCTTTACACATGTAGCCCTGATTTCTAACAGCTAACTAATTCCCTTCTGTGTTTATCATTATATTTGTAACAGCTGCAGTAAAGAGTCAAGCTGAGACTTAAGGCAACAGTAAATACCACCACATCCCATCTTTAGGCTTCATTTCATTTGCACATACTGTACTGTCAGTTCCTCTAACTTAATTTGCCCTAATGTCTTGTTGGACTCTACTACCGTGTGCAGTTAAAGTCATTTATGGTATTTCTGTTGAAACGTGCACCAGGAGAGCTTCATGGGGGCACGTCACCTTGTGGCTCTGAAGCAGGATGCATGCTCTCATTGAGGGTTCATTAAACCCTCTCCACAGTTGGGGTAATGAAACTCCAGCTCCTAATGAGCACCGGCTGGATTGTTTTCCTGGCAGGAGAGAGTTAAGGCAACTCTGTGGAGCACGTCTGTTCAAGGTGCCCCCCCACCTCCAGATCTTCCTCTTCCTCCCTCCTCCTTCCGTCTTCATTCTCGTAGCACCGAACCACATGGCTCCTATTTCACACCTGCTCATAAACCTCCTCAGGCAGCAGATAACGATGTTGTTTTGTTATTCCTTCCATTTGCAGAACTCTTCCTGGAATAACAAAGTGGTTCCAGCTACATCCCAGGTTTTCCATAACTCCAGGCCAGTTAAGATCGGATATTTTATCGAGGAAATGGTGCTACTTTTTCGTTTGTGTGACATTTAACTTAATTTCCGCCGCACATTTAGACAAATACAACAGTGTGCACTGACTAAGGTGCAGTTTGGCATCCTGCCCCAGTTTTATTGTCTGCAGCAGAATCATTTATCCTGTCATTTCTATTGAGCCTCAAAATGATTCATAGAATGTCAAGTGCCATATTAATGTCCTTCTCCTCTCACTTATGTTACTGTGTTAGGTGAAGTCCTTTCAGTCAGTACCAATTTAAAAGGAAGCTAATAATGGTGGGAGAAGTTAATGAGCACCCTGAGAGAACCTCGTCTTTTTTTCTCCTTTTATCCAGTTTGGATGGTTTTCTTTTACCCTCTGTTAAATTATGAGGTTTGTCAGATGAGACCTTTTCCAAATTAAAATGAGCTCTTTTTAAGACTTGCAGTTGTTATTAGAAGTTATAATTAAATGTTATTTATCTGTGCATTAATTGAGCATTTATGGTTTCTTTCCTATCTTGTTTAAAACTTTTTAGGCTTTTTATTTGACCTTTACACTAAATATGTGTTTATGTTTAGTGAAGTGAAGAAAATAAGAGTGATGGTTAGTTGTGTGAATGTAATGAGGGTTGGTTTAAACTCCATTTATAGCTGAGATCTGCACCAGTTCATTCTGTGATGGTGCCTGACTCGATGCATGTGGAAACATCCATTAATGTGTTTTTAGAAACATTTCTTCCTTCTATCTTAATGCTTTTTTTCAGCTCTCCGACAAAACCTTTTTGAAATGCATTACAAGTGTGCTAACTGCAAATATGCTCAACTCCATCTTTAAAAAGTGAACTAACTGCCAATACGCACAAGCTGTTTATTTGTATCGTTGCCTTTATTAAAACAGAAGCAGCAGTTTTTCTTGATTGTAATTTCACTCATTTGGTTTTTGCAAAAAATACAAAACAAGAATAATACAAATGTGTTTTGACAGCCGCAAAATAATGCACTTTTTAGGAACGCATGCAATTATGGAAAAAACTGAGCACACACTGATTTTGGTCTTTTAAAGGCACACTAAGTAACTTTTTCATATTTTAAAATCTTATTCTTGAGCCAGTATGTGCTAATATGACCCTTTACAGGATTAATGAAGCCACTCAGCCCCATCTGCTGCTTGTGTCCAGAATACTGCAACTTCTGAGTCTCCGGTCCGGTGCCCTGAAGTCTCACAAAGTCACGTATCTCGCGAGAAGCAGTAACGCTTTACGGCAATCTATGTTTACACATCAGAACCTGCTCAGAACAGACGAGCGGAAGACACAGACAACATTTATGTGAGCTAAGAGATCTATTGTATTGTGTTCGTCGTGGCGGAGCTTCAAAGAAACGAAGAAAACCTTTATCTGATATTTGAAAACACTGGAGCACAGTGAGAGGAGGGGAAATGGTTTGTTTTTATGACAGTGATTTAAAACAGACACTAGGGGGTGCTAAAAACAAGCAAAAACTGCCAAGTGTGCCTTTAAATGACTAGTCTATGTATTTGTATTCATTTTATTAAAAATAGACTGAACAGTCTTATCTGATCAAATGAACAAGGTTAAGTACACCAAAGGAGTTGTTTAAAATGTTACAACATACAAATTAGTTGCAACATGCAGTGTTGGACATTAGATCTTCAGATCAATAAACTCAGTCTCTTTAGATGTTTTGCTGCTGGTTTTATCTTATAATATTGGTGTATTTGCTATTGATTGAGCTCTATTTAATATACAGTAATATGGACAGTGTTACATCAATTATAAAACCTGAACACAAGACACTACTATCTGTCTTTAGAGGATATTGAGCTGATGGCTTAACATTACTAGATTAGATAAATAGACATGTTGGTGATGAGTGTGTCCATGTATACTGTAAAGTGCTGTAGCTGAGAGGCCAAACATTTATTAAACATGGACAGGAGTGTCCAAAAAATTAGACACACTCCCCAATGTGACAGAAAAACCCCATTATGTATGATGCTTATGAGCCGAGTGTGATTAAACTTTACTGCCCTTCATCGATGATGTTTTTAATGCATTTGGCTGTTGGAAGAATGAATGATGAATAGACCTTCATAAAGAAGGTTTCTCCACTCAGCTGCACCATTCTCTGAAATCACATAAACTCACTTCTATTTAAAAGCAAAAAGCATAAAAAGTGTTAATTTGCTGTACAAGAAGCTATAAGTTAAACACAGATTTCTCCATGCTCTGGGTTTGATAAGATTAAATTTAGAGGTTTGTGTCTAGATGTGTTCAGTGTATTGATTTTCTGAGCAAACGCTAGCTGCAGATATTATTTATGTGGCCCTGGAGCCTCAGGTTTGTTTGTGTTGAAAGTGCTGCGTGTGTCGTTCTGTCAGCCGTGATGAGTCCACGTCAGACGTGTCCCAGGCTGCTGATTGGTCGTTGGAGCTCGTTTGATACGCGTTGTTTTGACAGGAGTCCATAACAAAGAGCTGGATGATTGATTTATTCAGATTTAACCTCAACCTTACTGATAATTGTAGAAGCACCTCAACATTCACCATCTAATCTGCATAATCTCATTTTTTTTACTCTTTTTTTCAGAGTAAATTCAGACATTGCTTCACCAAATTGGTCTCCAGTTCAGTAAGCTGATATCTCAGGGTTTTTCTTTGCTAATTCATCTCCTATCATGCTCTATATACTTCTTACTCCTGAGAATCTAAATAAGCAGTGCAAGATTCCCTATAAAAATTGATTTCAGCCCACTGCAGTGGAGAAGATGATGCAAACGCAGCATGTATTAATTTAACATGTCTGTAACCATATTGACAGAAGCTTCAGTTTATTGACTAGCGAGTCTGAAGGCTTGTGGAATTATTCCAGTGGTTTCTTTCAGGTTTTCATGATATTTCAGCTTCTGAAGAATAAAATGTGGTGCAATTTTCCTTAAAGCAGTTTTAATATAAAATAGAAAGAAGCCAGGCAACCCAGGAGGCATTTCTGTGAAAGAGGAGGTAGAATATTCTGTGAAGCCTCAAGTTACAGATTTCTTACATGTTTCTTCCCTCTGAAAGGATGTAGGGGAAAGAATCGAGAACCAAACTAATTCAGAAGTTGAATTTCTGGCAGAGCTTTTTTAAATTTTTTACCACAATTGTTCTGGGACCACCTGCATGATGGTAGCATC
This sequence comes from Callopanchax toddi, assembly GCA_006937965.1. NCBI lineage: Eukaryota > Metazoa > Chordata > Actinopteri > Cyprinodontiformes > Nothobranchiidae > Callopanchax > Callopanchax toddi. The sequence continues at coordinate 1,405,421 of SSNR01000002.1, forward strand.
CACTGCACACACTTACAGGGAAAGAAAAAACTTAAAGGTAACTTGACTGAGCATACTTTGCATGATAGAATAAGTATTTGTTTCTTTTCTTTTATAAAAGAGATTTGATATTTCAAATATAAAAGCTATACATTTTCCAAATTAGGAGATGGTAAAAGATGTTTAACATATAGTTCAGTCTGAAATTTAGCCTGAAAATAAGTCTTAGAAAAGCAGAACACAATATAAATCTCTAAAATACTTATTATAGTATTTTTCTTTATACACTTTGTGAGAAATTTTCAGTTTTATTCCTTCACTGCTAGCATTGGTGTCTGTTTTCACATCACATACCACCTTTACTATAATACTCTGCTGTATGCATGCATCACAGTATTGTTTAAAACTGTCATCGAAGTAAAAGGCATCCACTTTGATGAATCTCAACAAACATCCAAATAACTGTCTAAACCATTAGCCTTTACTGCATATAGAGACATGCATTTAATAATAACAAGCAAATTGCTTTTTTCTTTTAAAGCAGAGGAATGTAAATCCAGTGTCAAAAAAGGAAACAACAATGTTCATCTTGTCACACTGGATGACACAGAGGCAGCTTAAGAGACATGCATTATTCCACTTCATGCTTTTGCTTCTGATGCTGCAAAGTTTTAAACTGCTTTTACTTTCAGGTCTGATAGATTTTATGCAGACATTACACGATGCAGTTGTCTGTTTACATGTCCAACTTTTTAAAAACTTTCAATTTATGTAAAATATCTCACTTTTGTGGCTTTTTAAAATGTACTTTGTATGTTTTGAAGCTACTCAGGTCAGTTCTTTCCAGCATAATTTTTCTCTGCAGAAAATAACCTTTTGACTTGGGGAGGAGCAGTAGTGTGTGTGAAACTGCAGGGAAATACACAACTTGTGTGTGTGTGTGGTAATTTATTTAGCAGAAACGTCTATGTATCTACCTAAAAAAGAGATGTAAAGAGTGATTATTAAATTAAATAGATTTGCAAGAATATAATTTTGTGCAAAATCATTTAAATGGCTTTTAGGAAAGAACTGACCGATCTGTAAATCTACTCAAAGTCATTAAGCATGCTTCATTATTCATTTGCCAGGAAGACGATACTCGAGCACAGATCAGATCTCTGTTATTTTTGTCACAAAATTTGTGTTGGGCTTTCCTACGATATGAAAACAGATGTGTGTGTGTGTGTGTTCTGCTGACATTCACACCCACAGATGATTCTCTGACTAATCTACAGCCTGCATTGTGTCACCGTATGGTTTCAGCTTGACTTGGAATCTCAGAGCACTAAAAAAGTTACAAGACACTGAGCCATTTTTCTAGATCGCCTCGCCTCGCCTTCTTCCGCTTATCCGGGTCCGGGTCGCGGGGGCAGCATTCCAAGTCGGGCAGCCCAGGCCACCTTCTCCCCGGCCAAGTCCACCAGCTCCTCAGCTGGGACGCCCAGGCGTTCCCAGGCCAAACTGAAGATGTATTTCCTCCAGCTTGTCCTGGGTCGACCTGGGGGCCTCCTGCCGGCAGGACATGCCCAGAACACCTCCCGAGGGAGGCGTCCAGGAGGCATCCTTACCAGATGCCCGAACCACCTCAACTGGCTCCTTTCGATATGGAGGAGCAGCGACTCTACTCCGAGTCTCTCCCGGATGTCCGAGCTTCTTACTCTATCCCTAAGGCTGAGCCCGGCCACCCTGCGGAGAAAACTCATTTCAGCCGCTTGTATCCGCGATCTCGTTCTTTCGGTCACTACCCAAAGCTCATGACCATAGGTGAGGATTGGGACGTAGACCGACCGGTAAATCGAGAGCCTTGCTTTCTGGCTCAGCTCTCTCTTTACCACAACAGACCGGTTCAGCGTCCGCATCACTGCAGACGCTGCCCCAATCCGCCTGTCGATCTCCCGCTCCCTCCTTCCCTCACTCGTGAACAAGACCCCGAGATACTTGAACTCCTCCACTTGAGGCAGGACCTCTCTCCCGACCCGGAGTTGGCAATCCACCTTTTTCCGGTCGAGAACCATGGCCTCAGATTTGGAGGTGCTGATCCTCATCCCAGCCGCTTCACACTCGGCTGCGAACCTCCCCAGCAAGAGCTGAAGGTCAGAGCTCGATGAAGCTAGGAGGACCACATCATCCGCAAAAAGCAGAGACGCGATTCTCCTGTCACCAAACTCCACCCCCTCCACACCACGGCTGCGCCTAGAAATCCTGTCCATAAAGGTTATGAACAGGACCGGTGACAAAGGGCAGCCCTGGCGGAGTCCAACCCTCACTGGGAACAGGTCCGACTTACTGCCGGCTATGCGGACCAGACTCACACTCCTCTGGTACAGGGACTGAATGGCCCTTAACAAAAGACCTTCAACCCCATACTCCTGGAGCGCCCCCCACAGGGTGCCCCTGGGGACACGGTCATAAGCCTTCTCCAAATCCACAAAACACATGTGGATTGGTTGGGCAAACTCCCATGACCCCTCCATCACCCTAGCGAGGGTAAAGAGCTGGTCCACAGTTCCACGACCAGGACGAAAACCACATTGCTCCTCTTCAATCCGAGATTCAACCATCGACCGGAACCTCTTCTCCAGTACCCTGGAGTAGACCTTTCCAGGGAGGCTGAGGAGTGTGATCCCCCTATAGTTGGAACACACCCTCTGGTCCCCCTTCTTAAAAATGGGAACCACCACCCCGGTTTGCCACTCCACAGGAACTGCCCCCGATGACCACGCAATGTTGCAGAGACGTGTCAGCCACGACAGACCTACAACATCCATCGCCTTGAGATACCCAGGTCGGATCTCATCCACCCCTGGGGCTCCGCCGCTGCGTAGTTGTTTGACTACCTCAGCGACTTCTGCCCCAGAGATTGGACAGTCCGTTCCCAGGTCTCCCAGCTCTGGTTCCTCCTCGGAATGCGTGTCGGTGGGATTGAGGAGCTCCTCAAAGTATTCCTTCCACCGTCCGACTATAGCCCCAGTTGACGTCAGCAGCTCCCCGTCCCCACTGTAAACAGTGTGAGCGAGTTGCTGCCTTCCTCCCCTGAGGCGCCGGATGGTTTGCCAGAACCTCTTTGGAGCCGACCGATAGTCTTTTTCCATGGCCTCGCCAAACTCCTCCCACGCCCGAGATTTTGCCTCGGCAACTGCCACTGCTGCACTTCGCTTGGCCCGCCGGTACCTGTCTGCTGCCTCTGGAGACCCACAGACCAGCCACGCCCTGTAGGCCTCCTTCTTCAGCCTGACGGCTCCCCTAACCTCTGGTGTCCACCAGCGGGTACGGGGGTTACCGCCACGACTGGCACCGGCTACCTTGCGACCACAGCTAGCAACAGCCGCCTCAACAATCGCAGAGCGGAACAAGGCCCATTCGGACTCAATGTCCCCCACTGCTCTCGGGACGCGGTCGAAGCTCTGCCGGAGGTGGGAGTTGAAGACCATCTTGACAGGCTCTTCTGCCAGGCGTTCCCAGCAGACCCTCACTATACGTTTGGGTCTACCAGGTCTGCGCGGCATCTTCCCCTGCCATCTGATCCAGCTCACCACCAGGTGGTGATCAGTTGACAGCTCCGCTCCTCTCTTCACCCGAGTGTCCAAAACATACGGTCTCAGGTCAGATGATACAACTATAAAGTCAATCATCGACCTGTAACCTAGGCTGCCCTGGTACCAGGTGTACCGGTGGGCATCCTTATGTTCGAACATGGTGTTCGTTATGGCCAAACTGCGACTTGCACAGAAGTCCAATAACAGAACACCACTCGGATTCAGATTGGGTGGGCCGTTCCTCCCAATCACGCCCCTCCAGGTCACGCTGTCATTGCCCACGTGAGCGTTGAAGTCCCCCAGCAGGACTATGGAGTCCCCAGTAGGAGCGCTATCCAGCACTCGTCCCAGAGACTCCAAAAAGGGTGGGTACTCTGAACTGCTATTTGGTGCATAAGCACAAACAACAGTCAGGACCCGTTCCCCAACCCGAAGGCGTAGGGAAGCTGCCCTTTCGTCCCCCGGGGTAAACCCCAACGTACAGGCAGAGAGTCTTGGGGCTAACAGAAAGCCCACCCCAGCCCTCCGCCTCTCACCCGGATCAACTCCAGCAAAGAAAAGTGTCCAACCCCTCTCCAGGACTCGGGTTCCAGAGCCAACGCTATGTGTCGAGGTGAGCCCGACTATATCTAGCCGGTATCGCTCAGCCTCTTCCACAAGCTCCAGCTCCTTCCCCGCCAGAGAGGTGACGTTCCATGTCCCGATAGCCAGTTTTCCCATCCGGGGATCGGATCGCCAAAGCTCCCGCCTCGGTCTGCCACCCGATCCACAATGCACCGGACCCTTCACTCTCCTCCTGCAGGTGGTGGGCCCACAGTTGGATGAGCCCATGTCTCCGGTTCGGGCTGGGCCCGGCCGGGCCCCATGGGCGAAAGCCCGGCTACCAGGCGCTCGTCCACGGGCCCCAACCCCAGGCCTGGCTCCAGGGTGAGACCCCGGTAACCCTCCGGGCCGGGTACACTGGCTCTTAGATTGCTTCTCCATGAAGGGTCTTCTGAACCGTTCTTTGTCTCACCCCTCCCCTAGGACCAATTTGCCATGGGTGACCCTACCAGGGGCACAAGTGCCCCAGACAACATAGCTCCTAGGATCGTTAGGGCACTCAAACTCCTCCACCACGATAAGGTGACGGTTCAAGGAGGAGCATTTTTCTAGATATTTAATGAAAAATCATTTCATCTTTATCATCTGTGGCTGCTGAAGTTGAAGTTATTATGAAAAATGGCACCACTTTACATCACTGAATACAGAGGACCACAGATCCATGAGTGATGGTGAAGGAAGCATTAAACTTGATTTTTTAAAATTAAAATGAATGCAATAAAAATTTTATTACCCGCTTCTTCATATTAGTATAAGAATATATATTTTTTTATGATATATGTGTTTAAATGATAGTGCCTTTGTAAGAATAAGAACACGTCTGGTAACATGCTGAGCTTTTGGATCAGATTTACTGTCAACATTATTAATAAGTGTGGAGGACGGAGGGCAGAGGAGAAAATGAAAGAGAGAAGGAGAAGGTGTGGACAGAGAGTGATATAATAAGCTTTTGTACCTGCTCTCTTCAAGTCTTTAAACCAATAATCGACCTGTCAGCCAGCTCAGATAATACTTTGACTTCACTCAAGTCACCATCATGTTTGCATTTTATATGTATGGATTATAAGGACTTTTTTTAACACCTTAAAGTTTTTTTATATAATCAAATAAAAGAATTGCAATTGAAAGTCTAAACTTGTAATAAAAACTGAGAAAGTCTGAGTCCACTCATTGATATTCAGAGGCTCAATGAGTGAGAGCTGTAAGCAACCAGAAAGCCCTGGAATTGGCACTCAAGGCATGTTGCAGGACACACATACACTCAGATAGCCTCTGCTTTCTTAACAATGCCAGACATTCACATGTATCAGACACCAACACACACACACTGTGAAGCCACAGCCCCCTCCACACTCTCTCCCTCTCTTCTCTCCTCGCCCTCTTACGGGTCTGCAGCACATCAGCAGCTGCTGGAGAGCACAGCGTAGCATTTCAAAGCAGAGCCGAGGAGGGCAGGGCCCGCAGCGTGGCCCTGTGTGGCCCATCCTGTGCAGAGAGGGAGAGAGAATCTTCCCCCTGCTAATGTTGAGCGTTTCTCTCCCTCCTTTCCTCCCTCTCATCTCCAGAGCTGCAAGCAGAGCAACAGCCAAGCTCCTCCTCTCCTGCCACTCAGGAACTGATGACAAGGCTGGGCTTTTTACTGGGAGAAGGGATCCCGGGTACAGCACGCATACCTATGGATGACAAGAATGAAAAGAAGGTATTTGATTTTTCCTCCCTCCCCTTTACCTCCCTCCCTTGCCCAGCAGCAGCAGCTGCAGCACAGATAGAGAGATAGAGCAGAGCTGATGAGAGGAGAGGCTAGTTGTCACAGTGTAACAGTTGAATGGAGGATTTTGTTGCTACCTGATTTGTTTTCTCCCTGTGAGTTATGGACAGTTTTCCAAAGTGGACCATTTGGATGTATTCTTTTTGGCACAGCAAGCAATGGTAACTATCAGACTGTTTAATCTGAACTGTTAAATATCATCTAAGAGATGTAAGTGGATCTTTAAAAATTGTTGCATGTTGTTTGGTTTCTGTGCGAGCTCTTCGGTGTCATGTGTTTGCCTCCCTGTAACTTAGGAGCTATTTCAGGGGCTCTTGAGTGCGTAACAAGAGCATCTGAGCCCAGGTCCAGAAATAGTTATGTTAGGTCTGAGCCTCAGTTTGTTTGGCTCTACTAATTAAGCTGGGACCGTGTGAGGAGCAGAGCCCAGCATGCTTCACTTTCCTCAATCAACTTGTGTTTTGGATGTGATGGACATGGAATTGGCAAATCTAGGAACATGAGAGCAGAGTAGAAACTGTTTGATGAATCATGGAGAGATGTCACAAGAAGCTCATAGGAGGTTGTGACTTGTTCATGTAGGTATGCGTTTTCAGAGCTCATTATGGTCATCTGAGAGCAGTTTTGTTTTCCTCTGTAATGCTGCTTTACAGCATGTCTTTAACTCAGCGTGATTCTGGATTGCCTTCGAGCTAATTAGAAAATGTCAGCTTGGCGTTTGACTCTTACTGTGTTGTTTACATGCAGAAAAAAGAAGATGCTATACAGTAAATCCACTAGTTGCTCATGGTGCTGCGAACCATTTGTGCTGTATTTGCAGCATGATGTTGCATAAATCCTGAGACCTTCAAACGGAAAGCTGAATTGTGAAATTGGTTCTTTTAAAATTGATGCTGCACAGTTAATATTTTTTTTAAATGCTCCAGTGATGTTTTAAGCTGAATAAAATGTTTTATAATCCACACTTTGTGGAAGAGGCTGGTTTTCTGAGGTTTTAATTGGTAGTTTGTTTCAGGCAGTTTAATAATTTTCTTGCATCCTTGTAAAGGTTGCTGCTTTAAAAGCAAACAGGCAGAAGCAACAGCTTTTCTGCAACAAATTAAAAGAGTTTATTGCAGATGAGAGGTGACATGTTTCAGCCTGGACCTGCAACTTTTTAATGTGCAAACCTACAGTCATTCATGCATGTAAGTGATATCTCATAGTAAACTAGCAGAATTTAGTATTTTATGAATTAGGATTGTAAAAATGCTGTTAATTCTTTAGATTTTATGTGTTTTAAAATAGTAGTTTTGTTCTTCTTACAATGAAGCATCGACGACCTTCACATACATTGTATTTTGCTGAAGGAAAACGGAACAAACCAGGTTTAATTTGGATTTCTACGCTTGCCAGTAGTTTTAACCAAATGTTCAGTGGTTGTACGGTCGTCGACGAGGCCAGACGACAATAGAAAGTTACCTATTGTGTTCCTCTAAACATATGGATATGAGTGTGCGGCTTTTAAACCCTGAGCCATTTACAGTGCTTTATTTCGCCCTTCACCTCGTGTGTCATGCTCACATGTGAAACGCGTGCTTATTTGTGAAGGAATTTTCCATCTATTGCTTTCACATGATTCAGGTCAAACAGACGGTGAAGCAAATATCTTTTTCTCTCTTTTTTTAACAAATTAAATGGGAAAATGTTTCACTTATTGATGCTCAATGTGAACTTGGTGAGTTAGATCAGTTTTAACCTCTTTCTTCTCTTTTCTCAGTGCGATCTGACCAGCCAGGGTATTAGCCCCTGCTCCACACTGACCAGCAGCACGGCCTCTCCCAGTACCGACAGTCCATGCTCCACCCTGAACAGCACAACCAGCCGCCCCCCGCTCAGTCACTCCAGCCCTTGTGGAACCATCATCAGCCCCAGCTCCACCCTCGAGAGCAAAGACAGCGGGATCATAGGTGAGGAAGAACTCCATCATCATCCTTGTGACGGTTTAAGATAAACGAGAATGGTCTGTCTTTGTAGCAAGATTTAAAAGTACTTTAAGGCAAATGTGCAAATACATGTGGCCATGTGCAAGTTTTGATCTAAATGATGCCTTTATCTTTGCAGCTTAAAGCTAGGAGCATACCTCAGTGTGTAGCGGTACTTCATCTGTATTACATCAGTTTGTCTTTAGCTGCACAAGATTTTGTGAATCCAGATTTTCATTTTAGGTAAAGCAAAGATTGAATCAAGAACTTAGGCCAGTATGGTTTTAGGTTGCTGGCAGCTAATTGGGCATGTGATGCAACCATGAACATATGAAGACATATTTTGTTGCAGTATAGACATAAAATGTCTTAATTATCTCTGTTTTTAAGTTATCCACACATTTCTCACACTTTCTGACTCACAGAAACTAAAGTTGGTTTAAGGGTTCAAGACGTTTGGAATGGCACAATGGAACCCAGAACATTTGGATAGTTTAGAAATTTCCTTGTGAGATGCTGGTTATTGTTTGACCACTAAGTATTTGGATTTTTTTCTGCACACTGTAACCACCGTTTTCAATTCCCCCTCAAAAGTTTTGCATAAAGCCGTTTATCGTCAAATTTCTCATCTTGGAGGTTTTGCTGCACACCTGCAGCGTGCATCACTGTGTGTTGTCAGTCATTTGTTCCTCCGTCAAACTCGTTGAGACCGAATGGCATTTGTGTCACATATTATTCACCCTGAGTGTCAGTCAGTAGGTTTGTATAAAGCTGCTTCCTCACGAGAGAGTGACGAGTTGACAGTCGCAGCAGTTCGACGATGTGCTGAATCGCTGGTAATATCCCTATAAGACATCTGGGGATTTACACAAGCTGACAGGAAGATGGCAAAGTCTATTGATGCATTAATTCATCTGCTGTTTCAATTCTCAAAGCCTCAAGCAGCTATATAAATGTTAGAGATTTATTCTGAGAAAAGGTTTTTGAATATTTAGAGAGAACTGAATTGTTACTTCATGATTCTGCTGTCTTTTTCATGAGGATTTTTAGGAAGAGTCAGCAGCTGTGTGTAAGGGTTAAACCTTTATCCTTCTGTGGACTAAGAAAATACAAGATGCATTTCAAACAGAAAGACGGGTCAAAGAACATCACATCTTTTTGGGAATTGCACTATATGATAGTTCTGCAGCAGAAAGCAAAAAGCACCAAAGTCCAATCTAACAACAGTTTCTCTAGAGTTGATATAACTGATTGCTATGAGCCAGTCAATCTGCCCCCTCAAAGCAACACCATCGCTAGCTTGTGAATAATTTATGAAAGCTGTGATATAGTATCTTCCAGCTCAAGGCTTTGATGCAAATCAAAATTAATCGTTTAAGGGAAGAACGCTGCCGTGTTTGTCTACAAGAGTCCTAAAGAGAAGATCTGCATGGAGTCTTAAAACTGTGCAAACAAGAAAAATGAGCATTAAGACTGTTGAAATGTTAAGGTTCCTGATGATGGTATTTTACTGGTTTGTGTGCCGTTATATTCAGAACCACTAGGCTACAACATCTCATCCCCTCCGTCTGGAAAAAGTGTTTCAGGAAGCAAAAAAGAACAAAGCTCTACTGCATAAGTCAGATTCCTGCCTGTGATTAATGTTCCCCGTTCTTTGAAGTTTTCACCCATACTCTGGTTTTAAAAAGCACATTAATTTAACTTTGAACTGCGTTAAACAAAATTTACAAAACAGCTGCATAGGGTGCTTAAAGAGGGCCTAAAATTATGACTGCACACTTTATTTTTTTATGAGATAACAGCAAAGATTTGAACAGCATTTATAGTTTAATTCAATGCTTGAATGATTTTAAAGAGATGACCAGGGCAGGGGGAGATGTGAGGACTTCCTGTTTGCACAGATAAAAGAGCAGGAGTCACACGGACCTGAGTGTTTGTTGTATTAATGATGATGCAATGTGCTGCTGCGTAATGAAATCCAGATTAGCCGTGAGTCTGAAGCAAACGCAGCCAGGTGGCCGGTCAGTTGCAGAACTCAGACTGCGTTAATGGTTTTCTCTCTAGCTGCTTGTCATTGTGCAGCTTCAGCTCTCTGCTCAGCGTGCATCCCTGTGTTAGAGGATTAGTGGACTTACTCTCATGTAAACAAAACACCTGTCTAAACAAAGACAGTAATAAAAGGTTTTGCAGATAGTTCACTTAGACGTTTGGATGTAAATTGACTTTATTTGTGCAGCAGCTAATTGTTGTTTTCAGTGTATAATCTGAAAATGGGCTGTCTTTGAAGCTAATTCAACAAATCTTATCCATCATGCTCAGTTTTTATTAGTGTGCATGAACTTCAGTGTTGAGAAGACCATTAGGGAAAAGTAACAGCTCAGCACCTCACTAAAGATTAAGACTGATACATTTTAATGTCTACTTTTCCTCCTGTTAATCCCTTTGCTTGCTTTAATTTCGTCTTCTTTGATGCAGCCACCATCACCAGTTCCTCAGAGAACGATGACCGCAGCGGCTCCAGCCTCGAGTGGAGTAAAGATGGCAGCCTGAGGAGCAGCGGGCGCCATGGCCTGGCGAAGAGCGTGCGGGCTGACACATGCTCCCCTGTGGTGGAAGAAGACTCCAGCAGTGCCACAACAACGCCGGCCGACACCCCCTCTAGAACGGACCACCACCAGCAGCCCCACAGACCAGCAGGAACACCGGGGCCACCACGACCTCCAGGTCACTCACCCGAGGGACCCAGTCAGTACCCGCCGCAAGCCTCCTCCTCCCTCATGATGCCGAGACCAAACTCTGTCGCTGGTAAGAACGTTTGTCTTCAAGGTTTTGGTCTGTGTAAAGAACTGGGAGGCTGAAAAAGAGCTGTTTTAGTCAAAGCGATGAAACAAACCCAAACGGCAGAAAGCATGAGGAGATATACCAGAAACGTGTCCAGGTTGTGTTGTTCGCAGCAGGGGCAGAAGTTTAGGATTAGGCAGCTGCTGCATGTTGTGCCTCAGCTCCGTCAGACCTGAACACAAGCCTCTGCCTGGCTGATCTGTTCTGCATTCCTGCCCTTGAACCTCCCTGTTGTGGTTCAGCTCACGATATCCACACAGCTGTCACAGTTGCTGATATAACTCAGTACCCCCTTTTTCCCTTGCCTCCCCTCCACCCCCACCCCATTCTGTCCTCCTCTGTTGCTGCTGCTGTTCTGACCTTGGCCTAATTGTTGAAATGGTATTTATGAGCTATTACGTTGTGCTGTGTTGTACACCCGGGGTTCACACAGTCGTCGACAGTTATTCTGATGTGTCGTCAACTCAGAAATCACAGCGCCGTATAACAGCAGGGTGATGACTTTACTGCATACCAGGGGTAGCTGTGCAAGCTCAGGGTTAGGTTTAATAGAGACGTGAAATAACAATATAAACATAAAGGGCACAAGTCCAGCATTGGTTTAACAGACCAGTGAGTGCAGGTTAAAGGTAAAGAACTCAGATTGTGCAGAAAATCAGGTTGCAGTCTCGAGGGTAAACAGAAAAAGATGTTCTGTACAGTAGTGAAGCTAAAATGTGTCACCTTGCTCTGAGGAAGCAGTTTCACTGATGAGGTGAAATTACAGGAGCAGAGGGCAAAGCTGGCTTGAATATACTGAGCTCTGAGACTGGCAGCTAAGACAGAAAACTCGAGTTGTTTCTACTGTTCGATCATTGGAAGTGTTTTTCATTTAGACAATACTGTATCTTGTGTTTTTTGTCATAAAGCTTAACCGTCTAGACACGCTCTGGCTCCTAAAGCTAGCAGACCAGGAAATATTTGGCAGTGGATGCATGCTTGTTTATGGGCTGATGTCATAGTTATGCAGCGTTGCCCTCAGGGGACCTTGACAATTCACACCTTTAGATTTTACGCCGTGTGACAAAACCACAGGAGAGGACATCAAGGACACGGTGAGACAGCTTCATTTATGGCTGTTTAGGTGTCATGGTGGGCAGGGAATTGTGCTTCTTCTCAACTAATGCTCAAGGGAATTGCATTCAGTAGAGAGATAATGATTATTCTGACAGCCATGCTCGAGAAACGGAGAAATTGCTTCATCATTGTAGCTGACTGCGAGTTACAGATAGGTAATCAAAGATTGGAGGTGACACGGTTTAATTGAGTGCAATCTAATTGAGTTTGATCCATTTTTTAGAGCATTTCTTCATATTACTGTCAGCAAGAAGTGCATAAAGTTGAGAAATGGCCTTTGTTCTATGTAATGAGTTTTTAATCAGCCAGGCGTTTAGTCTCAGTGCTTATGTTGTGTGAAGCATTTTGTTTTTGCTTCCTTTAATAGTTGCAGGCAGATCTGAGTGAAATCTGAGAGGATGCTGATTTATGTTGGTGATTTAGGCTAAATAAGAAGCAGGTCTCTCAGATCTTAGGTTTTATGTGGAGTCTGAGATGCTTTCTTTGTGTGTTGTGACCTTGGTGTGAACCTGTAGGAACGTGCCCTCTTCAGATCATTGGCAACGATCTTGAATATTTTCCACTTTCCACCTGTGCTCTTTCCAGATTGATGGGCAGCAACAATAGCTTCTTTAAGATCATTGCTGAAGTCTTTGTGTTAACACACCACCTGAACACTGCAGATCATCTAACTGTTAAAATATCACATTTTTTCAGGGAATCAGATCTGTTTGATTAGCAGCACCTGGCTACTACTACTAACTACTAGCATCATTATTCTTTTGGAAGCAGAAAGTATGCATAGACATAGATTTTATAATAAACATTTACTTCTGTTTTGGTGCATAAAACCTTGGAAATGAAAGATTATACCTCAGTAAGTCTGTGCATTGCTGAGAATCATTATTTGTGGGAAATTTGGTTCCAAATAGAAAATAATTTCTTTACCAGAATTCATCAAAGCAGCAACTTCACAGGTTGTGACAGATTTTTCAGCTATTTGTCATCAGCAAAGCTCATGTAAGGGATCGAAGATGTATCGAGGGACTAGGAGACGTGAGAGTGGCCTTTTCCTGGGTTTCTCTGTGCTCTGAAATGCAACGTGAAAGCTTTTAGTCTCCTGTAAAAGTGTAATTTAGTCATTTCTTCAACAGGTGGCCAGTAAAAAACCTGCTGCTGCAGCTTTTAGCTCCCAAAACAACTGATGGAGTAACAAATATGTTCTTAACAGGGAGTTTATTGATGACTGATTGGAATCAAGTTTGATCAGTTGCATGAAATCTCCTTCTAAACACTAACATTTTAATGAGTAGTCTCCCTAATCTAGTGGTAGCTACTTAAAATGGACAGTTTTATATTGACATGTTGCCTAACCATGCATGGCTCGTCTCTTCTTGAAGACATGCATAGATAAATGATTGATTATAGATTAGCTGTAGCTACAAGGGCCGTTTCTGTGTTGCAGTGTTGATCGATTGAATTTAAAATGTGTTTTGACTTTACGTTTCATTAGATTGTTGGTTCTTTGCTATTTGGAGCAGATGTTTTAAAAATGTTGAAATTTCATCTCTTTAGAGATGGCCGGGCAGCTCAGATGTGGAGATTGAGATTCTGGGTATAATGTTAGAGTGGTGCCAGTGGTTACGTCCTCTGTCAGTGCTGCTTTGTGTTGTGTATTGATATAAAACACGCTCTCTGTTATATTGTGTTCTGAATGTGTCTGTTTCACAGGCACCACTCAGGTAAAACTTCTTTTAGATTTTTCATTTGACTGTTCTCACAGGACAGGTTGTGTCTCTATTAAATATGAGGATGAGATTTTCAAGGTAACCATAAAACATATTTCTGTTTATTTAAAATGATTCTCTAGCTATTCTGTGTGAATGCAATTAGTTGATCAAAGGTTTGCAAAGGGCAGACAGTAATTATGAAGTCTCCAGTTGGTGCAGCACTGTAGCAATAACAAACATTAACAGCCTTATAAAGCAAATATGTTACGACACCTGCCTGTTGGATGAAGTAAAAAGGCAAAACCTGTAAGCTCGTGTCATTTTTGAAGTATTTTTGCAGTTTTTTTTTTCTTGTTTGTTTTGCTGACTACCCTCTTGTTTCGACTGCATTTCATCGATGTTTGTGATGTCTCCCGGGAGCCGTGGAATCCACGTCCGGCCCCGGCTTTGTGTGGACACTGATCTGTTCGTTCAGAGGCTGAAATGAAAACAAAAGAAAACAGATAAACCATTCATATCCTCCGGCACGTTTGGGAAAGGTCACAGAGTCGTCTTCTGGTTTTCAGAGAGTTGTTTGATGCTTGTGTGTCGCAGCGGGAGTTAAAAAGAGAAAACCGTTTCAGAGATCAGTCGTTTTAGAGTTTGCAGGCCGACTCAGTGAATCCCATCAACAGACTGGGACTTGTTAAATACCCATTGGAAACCAGTATTAGATATCTACTGTCTGCTGCTGACTGACAGCTCTCTGCTCTGTGATGAACTTAGACCTGTTTATTTTGTAGTAGCTATAAACAGAACACTCAACTCTTCAGTGGTAATAAGTTGAGGTGAACTTACTATTATTTTTCCTAGTCAATCTTTTATCAAAGCATTTATTTATAACAAATAAACCATAAAAATATCAAATTTGTTATGTCTCCTGATGAATTCACCACCAGCAAAAGTCTTCTGTCATTCACTGCTGCTTTAAATAGAAGAGACAGCCGGGATGTCCAGGCAGGGACAGAGCGGAAATTAAAAAATGTTTTTATTTAAGGGATTTGTGATGCTTAAAAAAGACGTCGCTGGGCGGCGTGCCGTACAGTGTGGGGAGCTAAAATAGAGATTTAGAGGGGCGGTTTTGACGTTTGCCTCTGGTGTGTTTTTAGTTTTTAGACAGCCGGGTAGATTTGACTCCTAATGTGTGCTCCACTCCTTTTAAAGCTCACCATTCAGGAGTGTTTGACAGCTGGCTTTCAGCCAATATGGAGACAGGAGCTGCCAGATGGGTTATTTTGTGTCTGTGGCATTAAACTTTTCTCTGCACATCACAGTTTGAGTTTCTAAGATGAATAGTTCTTCCTGTGTGCATTAAATGCAAAAATAAATATATTTTTCTGCTTTGCACAAATATTGGTTCAAACTGTATCTCTTCCAAATGTGATGTCATTTAATGGAGATGTGTGATATATTTTAAGAAAACAGAGAATAAAACATGTTTTTAAAGTGTTTAAAATATTACAGAATTTTCACCTCTTTGTGAAATGTGCAGCTGGAGTCGCTGTAGGATGAGGATCTATTGACAACAGCAGCTTGTGACTTTTTTTTTTGGCACCGTCTTGATTCCTTTAGAATATTTGTGTTCTTTTCAATGTCTATACTGTGTGAGAGTTAGAAAATATCTCAGCATTAGGCTGTGATGATCAGATCTTTCAAATATTTCTTGATTTTAGAGAAAATTTGGACAGGAAAGCTCATCTCACCCTTTAAACTGCTAGTCGTAAAACACTGGTGTCTGTAACGCACTACTTCAAAAGGCAGGGAGATGTTGGTTACTCCCTTCTCATCTTTATAGGGAGTGGATGCAGCAGCAGTGAAAAGGAAAGGTTCGGGCTGTGCAGTGGTTACAGTTCTGTCCCATTCTGTTTCTGGGATGGGATCCACTGGTTTCATAGAGCAGCCCTGCCTCGGGGAAAAGGAGGGAAAAAAGTCACTTTTTCATCAGAACACAGCCTGACACATTTGTACAGCTTCAAAGCAATTGCAAGCTCCAACTTCAAGGTATCACATGTAAGTTTTATCAATGAGCAGAGACGTGCAAGAATATAAGAGTTGAGAGAGTGGTGAAAGAACGGGATTTAGAGTTGAATTTGATCTTTATAGGAAGGAATTCTGTGGCTCTTCCTTTGACTCTAAAGGGTTGGAGATGGCAGGTAATAGGACTTAATGAAATACAACACTTGATGGATTATTTCACATTAGATTGAGGCCTTGGAGCAACACTCTGAACTGAAGGTTAAAGCTTCTGTGTTCTTGAAAAGATCTAAAGAGGAATAAAAACATGTTTTTTGCTTTTTGCAGCAATTTGTTTTCCTCACCTGCAACAGTATTTCTACCATTCGTCTCATACTCTAATAGTCTGTTGTCCATTCTTTTTCCTGTAAGTGGATGCAAACGCATGCAGCACACAGAGAGAAACGATGTACGCATGTGTGTGGAGGGGGATGCGCTTTTGGAAGGCTCCACATTCATTTAACATGTGTCTAATGTTGTGGGTGCTGTGACCGAGCATTAGAGAGAGGGCAGCTGAGCCGTCTGCTGAGTGTGTGTCTGCACGGAAGAAGTAAGATGGAGGAGTTGCTCCTGTGCTCTCGGTGAGCTCATCCACTGGGATCACTTTTCAAAGATTTAGCTGAGAATCTGCACCCTGCTCGTTCAGGTATTTTCCTGCTAAGGAGCAGAAATCCCACTGTCCTCCATGGTGGCGCTTCAGGATGTAAGTAGTCATAGCCTAATAATGAATTAATTAAAGTTTTAGGTATGTTTCGCTAATTGTTGCTCCTTAGCTTACTTTGCAGACTTAAACTCGGCATAGTAATGCAAGAAAGCAACTCTGGGACCTTATTTTATGCGTGTTGTAGCTCAGCAGTCGGGTTTTAATTAGTGGAACATTCCAGGGAGCAAGTTAGCAACCAAGTGAGGAAAAGAGGAAGTGAAGAGAGCGGTTGAGTGTTTGTGACAGCCTCTGTCATCCGAGGCAGATCAAGAAGAAAACGGAGGCTTTGAAAATGCTCATCAACCAGGCCAAAAGAGAATGAAGTACAATGAAAACTGAGCTGCTATTGGAGGAGACACATCTTTAATATATTAACAGTTTGATGCTTCAGACCACAAGTTGAATTGCTGTGTAATTCTATCATCAAGATGTTTCAGATAGAAAACACCTCCTGCTGAGTGAATTCTCCTCCTTTCTCCAAAATGAGACAGAATCCTGATGAAATCTGTTCTGAGTTCATCATCAAAGCTTGAAAGTGGATTTGTTTTTAATATAGTAAATTATTAACTAAATCTGTAAATGTTTACAGATTTACTCATGTTTCATTCTGTTCACCAGTCTAGTACTTAGATTTGAGGAGTACTCTCATAACATGCCCCGACCAGATCAGTATTTTCAGGAAAAATAAAAGTACATCTACTCCATCCATCCAGCCCAGTGGGGGGGTGTAGGGACAGACCTCTTACTGCTATGCTGTGTGTAGCTGTCAGATGAAATCAAAGAAAAACAGAGTGCATCTGCCTTAACTTTAGGATGCTGCTACTCATTCTGATACAGTTTACTGATTTCTGCACATACAGCCTCTAGGAAACTCCAAATGTCAGAGCGCACTGCCTAGCATCTCCTCTCAGAGAGATGGTAGATCTGCAGCAAAATAGTAACCTGATATTTGTGTCTCGCTTTATTGTTTTTATGAAAGGTGCATTCCCCAATTCACTAAACTAAACACTTCACTTTTATTCTTTTGTGTCTGTTTCTGCAGCAACCAGTTCTACAAAGCTGGAAGACCTGAGTTTCCTGGATGAGCAGCGCAACACCCCCCTGCGGACTTCCATCCGCCTGCCGTGGCACAACACAGGAGGACGGCCGCCTCAGGACTCCAAAGGTGACTGTGCTGTCATCAAGTCCATTTTCTTTTTGCAAAGTTTACAAAACAATATCACCACAAAAAAAATATTTCCATCTTGAATTGATTTTTTTCTTCTCAGCACGTTTTGCTCCCTACAAACCTGTGGACATCATGCTCAAGCCCTTGTTGTTTGAGGTACCCAGCATCACCACAGACTCTGTGTTCGTTGGCCGAGATTGGCTCTTTCAGCAGCTGGAGGACATCCTAAAGACCAGCGAGTCCCCTGGGAGCCAGGGAGCCGTGGTGCTGGGCAGTGTGGGTTATGGGAAGACGGCCATCATCTCCCGGCTGGTGGCGCTGAGCTGTCATGGAGGGCGCATGCGCCAAATCGCCTCCAACAGTCCCTGCGCCTCCCCTAAAAGTCAGCTCTTGGAATTCTCCCTATGTAAATGTACTTATATGTATCCACATAGATGTTAAAAAATGTGTTTGTCTCCCAGGTGGTGCAGGACAAGGCACAGAGCTTCCTCTCAGCCAGCCTCCACAGCCAACTCCACCATCCAGCACCAGCAACACCCTGAACACCAACAGCTGTCCAGGAACCCCCGAGATGCAACGACGCAGGGAGGAGGCTGTGAAACGCCTGGCTTCAAAGGTAGAAGCGATCCAAAGAAACTTAGTGGCAGGGAAACTTAAATCAAGAAATAAAAACTCCCTGATGCCAGTGAGTCTAGGAACTATGCTCATGTTTTTTGGAGTTAAAGATAAATCTGGTCTAAATGGAGAACAACGTGTGTGTGTGTCTAATTGAAGTGACAGTCTGAAGCTGTGCAGATGTCAAGTTGAGTTAAATAATTTTAGATGAAACAGTATTTATTTTTTACTTTTAGTTTTGTACATATTTAAAATTATGTTTAGATTATTTTTAGGATTTGCACCGAGCAGCTGGCTGAGGTTGGTAGAAAATCAAAACAGCCTCACTAGTTGATATTCTGATAACATGTTTGACTCACTCACCCTGTCATGGATGCCTCAGTAGTCCATATTGATATTGCACAGCCCTCTCCTCTCAGTTCATGCACCAGATATATAACTATTTATGCACAGAGATCCTAAATGTCTGCGAAACCCAAGAAACGTCTCTTGAGCCAATTACTGTGTAAAGTGTTTCCAATAGGCGCGCTCTCTGGGGGGCTCTGTTCCTGTGATGTGTGAACTCTGATGCAACACTGAGCAGCTCCTGTCAAATTCTGCCAGTTCCTTTTTATCATTGATTTAAAAGTGAGCTCATAGCGGGGCTCTGAGGCTATTAAATGTTTTGGTGCATTGTGATCTTCATGCCTTATTCCTGTTACAGAGTGCAATTGAATACATGTGTTTCTAGACATGAATGCAGAGTTGTGCTTTAGCTGCTGCAGATTCACTGCAGCGTTGCATCATCTTGTCTTGTTGTTTATTGATGCAGGGGTCTGTGTGACTTAATAGTGTCCTCCAAGCTTTTTAAATCTTTCATCTCATGCTTTGCTTTAATGGCTTTAACCAAAATGTTTTCTGTGATTTCTGTTTTTTCTCCAAATGTTTGCTAGGATAAAAACCCACCACAGCTCTGCTTTTCTATAATTATTATAGATGATGTGTCTTAATGACCTGACCTGGTTTCAGACCTCTGGAGCAGAAAAACAAGATAATGTCTTGCATTCAAGTAACTGAGTCATACTTTTAGTTTATTGAAATCATAAAAGTCTTGGTACAGAGAAATAATAATAATAATAAGTGTGAAAACTTTTTAAGGGTCAGAAGATGAACAAGCCTCCTCCTCCTCCTGTAGCCTTCAAAGTGTGTGTCAGCTCCTTCAGGCTGGACTGTAATTGGTCAAGTCAAATATCTCAAGGGCATTTCTCTTTTCCTCCTCTCACCTCTGTTCCACCTTGTTCATTTGAAATCAGACATCCTCAGAACAGTGCAGGAGTCTTAGTCACACTCAGAAACTTTTGCTTTTAGAAGTCCGCTCTATTTATTGGCTCCTTTTACAGAGTTTATAAAGAGGTGAACCATTGCTCAGTTTATTTATTTCTTCTTTTATGTCGACTAGAGTGGATAAAGTCTCGGTCTGTTTGAGGAGATCATGCAGGTCTTTCAGGATTCTATGAGGCTTTTGGAAATGCTTTGAAGTTGCAGAAGGTTTTCAGGTTTACACTGTTCAGTTACAAAACGCCGGTGTTTTACAGATTTTTTTCTTCATTTTGTTTCAGGTGGTTGCATATCATTATTGCCAAGCAGATAACACGTACACCTGCCTGGTGCCAGAGTTTGTGCACAGCATTGCAGCCTTGTTGTGTAGGTCACACCAGCTGTCTGCATACCGAGAGCTTCTGCTGAAGGAGCCCCACCTCCAGAGCATGCTCAGTCTGCGCTCCTGTGTTCAAGACCCCATGGCTGCTTTCCGAAGGGGGGTCCTGGAACCGCTGGTCAACCTTCGGAAAGGTAAACGGACCCAACTAGTTCATTTTAAAGGATTTTTAAACAAGTGTGTTGACTTTTTAGCACATTTCATTGCTGATAAATATAGTTAAATACTCCTATCTGCACTCTCACTACAGGGGAATGTTTTATTGTGTTTACAGAGAGGAGAATTTCCGAGGAGGACCACATCATCTTGATAGACGGGCTGAACGAAGCAGAGTTTCATAAACCAGACTACGGAGACACCATTGCTTCTTTTATCACTAAGATCATCACAAAGTTCCCCCCCTGGCTTAAACTGGTGATCACTGTCCGAGTAAACCTACTGGTAAGAAGAGAAATAACTCATTAGTTAAAAAAAAAAAAGAGGAAAAAAAACTGGTTGAGTTCAAATATGTTTTGCTTATAATTAGTTATTCTTTAATCCCTTAATATAGTTTTCAAAAGTCTTCAATTATTGTGAATTTCCTTATAAAATGTTTGATCAGACTGTCAGTTTTGATAAATGTGCGACTTACTGAAGAGAGTCGAGCAAATCCAGGAACATTCCTGGAAGAATTAGCAGACGGTGGCCTGGAACTCCCTGACAGTAAAAACCATCCGGTGACTTTGAGCTGCTTTAGCAGACGACCCTCGGTTAAACGGCTCTGAGGATCTTCTGGGGTCGGCGCTGAGGTTTTGGCAAGCCTGATGAGCCAAGCGACACTTGATTGAGTCTCGTAATGCGGTAGCCGACTGACATCCAGAATGGAGGTTATTAATGCTCGAGGCATCAGCTTCTGTCCATCAGCATGCGCTGCAGATTCAACCCATTTATTTATTTTTAATCCTGCAAGCCATTTAGAAGTCTCTTATTGGCAAGGATCACCCACTGTGATAAATCAATATGTCGTAACACAGATCATTAGAATCCTCTTCATATTTATCAGGATTGTTTTCATGTTGTTCAGATGGCTGAACTTAATGCATCGTGTTCTAATATTCTTATTTGGTTTCCTCACAGTAAAACATTAAATTATTTGTGTGGCTTTTGACTAATCCGTCTTGTGGATCAGCATCTTAGAACATTCATTGTATCTGTCGCTGTGTGCTAAATAAATATCCGTTTGCTGTAAGTCGTCCTGGTGAGGAAGAGAAGTGTTATCTCACCGAGGCAATGCTTCTCAAGCCTCAGACAGGCAGAGGATTGCAGGATTAAGGTGCATTGATTCCTTCAACCTCCAGGACTTGGATTGAAATGTGAGCTCTGGCTAAAACGTCTGGTCTCCTGCTAGCCGTCATCCTATCCATCCACTGCCTCTTAACACTCACTTTTCCAGTCTGGTCTTCTTCATAGACACACTTTTAGTGGTAAAAAGTGTCAGTGAGCTCACTTTCCCACTGTTAAAGAAGCATTTTTTATATTAAATGGACACGAGCAGAGTTTAGTTGCAGCTCAGTGTTGATTCTGACTTTTGCTAGTGATGCACTTTAATTACTTTTAAATTCTGCAACAAAATACAAGTTATTTTAATATTGTCTTTACCTCGTCTTCCCCAGGAGATCACCAACCTGCTGCCCTTCTCCAAAATCTCCCTGGACGACTTTAATGACAACAAGGAAATAAGCAATGACCTGAATGCTTATATTCAGTACCGCATCAATAGCAGCAAAGATATCATGAACAATATTAGCCTGAATGGGAAGGCCGATCCCGGCACCGTGAGCAAACTCAGCAGCCACCTGATCTCACGCAGCCAGGGCTCCTACCTGTATCTGAAACTCACCCTGGATCTCTTTGAGAAAGGCCACCTCGTGATCAAAAGCTCCAGCTACAAAGTCGTGCCTGTTTCACTGGCTGAACTTTACCAATTACAGTGCAACATGAAGTTCATGACCAATTCAGCCTTTGAGCGCTCTCTGCCCATCCTCAACGTGGCTCTGGCCTCGCTGCACCCCATGACTGATGAACAGCTGTTCCAGGCCATCAACGCCGGCTACATCCAAGGCGAGCTGCCCTGGGAGGACTTTCAGCAGCGCATGGATCTGCTCTCAGGTTTTCTCATCAAACGGCGCGACAAGACGCGCATGTTCTGCCACCCTTCCTTCAGAGAGTGGCTGGTATGGAGAGCTGATGGAGAGAGCACAGATTTCCTCTGTGACCCCAGGTCAGTCCTCTGCTCTGTAAGAAAATGTAACACACTCCTTAGAAACCTGGGCCTCTGGTACACGTGATGAGCTTGTAAAACAGTCAGTCTTCATGCACTGCATCACAAACAGACTCCGGTTTGCAGCAGGATATAATTTACAGCATACTGATAACTTAGCTGCAATAAAAGCAATATCAGTAAAGAAATGCACTCGTTTAAAGCACATTGTCTGTAGTCTTTGGCAGCATAAATGGAAATTCAGGCCTTTATCTCAAAACTGTAGCATTAACCGCCCACGTTTATGTACAAGCCAATTATTTCACAAGTCTTTAATTCACAGTATCATTTCCAAGTAATTGCTGGTGTTTGCTTTTGTGTCGGTGGCTGTTTTGCATGCGAGGAAGGATGATGAATAAAGAATACGCTGAATGCCTCTAATCAATAAGCACGGCACACTTCTGACTCAGCGAGGTAATTGTGTTTGAGATGCTGCAGGTACAGTAATAACAACCCCGACAACTTTTTACTTTGTTCTAAGTTAAAAGCAATTTACGACACCACAATGCACAGCTGTAGAACGGATACTTAGTTAACTGAATGTGTTTATGTTTATCTACAGGATGACGGGGTAGAAAAACAAACAAACATGCTAACTTCAGCAAAAAGGGATTCATCTTCTTTCATGTTTTATAATTTACTAGAAATGAGTGGAGGTGTGTTTATTTGCAGACTGAGTGCTGCCTGTTATTTACTGATGCTGCATCTAATTTGACTTGATTTGAGACATTTTGGAGCTCTGTGTGTAGAAACCAGTCAACCATGACATCATAATATGAGGACTGGACTCGATTTAGTCTCTTTTCTAAGATTTTGTTCAAGTTTTGGCTTATTTGTGCTTTGGAAGAAGATATATGTGTACAAATTGGTGCATTAAAGGGATATTTCATTCACTTTGACATGGCATTCTAGGGATGTTAATTTGGATTTTCTATACAGATTATAAAATGATTCTTCTGTCCTGCTTTGCTGCAGATCAATTTAGTTTGTCTCATTTAAAAGTTTGAATTCACAAAGTCATATACATTTAAAAAGCATGATGTCAGTGTGACTGTTTTTCTAATATTATTTTATTTAACCCCCTCTCTCGTGTGCACCTTACTAACATACTGATGTCTCTAAATGGACCAGTGCCGAGCTTCGCATTCTGGTCATTCACAGCCCTCCAGCTTCATTAAAAACAAAAGCTTATAGTCTGGCACAAACAGACAAAAGCTCGCCTCGCTGTGCCTTTCAGTGCCTCGGTGCAAATAGGGAGAGTTGTAACCGGATCAAAGTGAGCTGCAATCATGCATGTCCTTTTAATGAAGTTCTGCATTAATTGGTGCCAGAGTGCCTGAATGAAGAAGTAAATGACAACAGAATTTTTTTTTTAAAACACGGTTCCCCATCTTTCTGTGGGTCGCCACACAGCAGTAGCAGTGAATTCACAACAGCCCAGAATAAAGAGGTTCTCAAGACGCAGCCAAGTCGGTCTTCATTAGCAGAATAATCAGAGCTTTCATGTTATACGATGCAGATGGACAGTGTTTCCTGGAATTGACAGCAGACTTCTCCTGTTGGTTTCTAACTCAGGAGCGGCCACGCTTTCCTGGCCTTCATGTTGTCGCGGCAGGAGGGGAAACTGAATCGTCAGCAGACAATGGAGCTGGGACACCACATCCTGAAGGCACACATCTTTAAGGTACAGCCTCTCAGCATGCATTCAGATCCATTTTCTGCAACAACAAAAAAAAACTCTTGGTATTCACTCTTTTTTATCAAAGCATAAAATGCTGAGGGAACTTCTGGCGCTCAGATTTTTTGATGTTTGCTTCTTTGCGCATTAACATCTGGATTGGTTTACCTGCAGGGTCTGAGTAAAAAAACAGGAGTGTCGTCCAGTGTGCTTCAGGCGTTGTGGATCAGCTGCAGCGCTGATGGGCTTTCTGCAGCCCTGGCTTCCCTGAGGAACCTCTACACACCTAATGTCAAGGTGAACATGCTCTTCATGTCTTTTCCTGCTTCTGTGCATTAATTAAACATGGGAGAATGAGCTCAATAGCTCTGTGAATCAGAGACATGCTTTGATGGATTTTTAAAAGATCATCAGACTAACGAGCAATTTTCACCCACTTTTTGATTGTGCTTGTGTTTTTTTTCTGTTTGCATCAACATCTGCCACTGCTTGATGTCACATCAGGACCCAGCTCCCAGTCGCACACTGTGATAACTCAATTATATATCAGATATCGGCCAAGCCTACTCATTTTTATATAAACAACATTGAAAATTAAAAACATGAAGAAGGAAATTGGAAATAATCTGCCTGAGTGAGGAAAGGAAATAAAACTCAGAAACTCTTAGTGAAATAAACATTTTCATCCCAGACATAATTACCTGTCTGTATTATTTATTCAGAGTTTCACCTTAAACTCATCCCTGTTAATAATCTGGAGCTCCGTGCAGAAAAGGGCTCAGCAAATACCAGTTGTCCCTTTCTATCACTAATTAGGCTAATGTTGGTAGAGTTCATTAAGCTGCTAACGGAGAACAAGCGGGTGTGTACTTCCATGTGCAGCCGTTGTGTTTTCAGGGAAAGTAATGATTGGCCTTTTCTGGAAAAAGGCTATTACATCAAAATTATGTATTCTGACTCGCAACGGAATTGGTTTTTCTTTGCCATTAAGGTTATGGTTTCGGTGTTGTCTGACGTGAGTTATTGGGTTTACTTGTAGAATCACTCAAAGAGACATTTACAGAGTGACCTCGTTTTGTCCTTTGGGGAAAATGGAGTCTCTGTTAATTGATTCGACAGAGACTCTGAACACACGATTTCATCTCCTGCTGTAGAATACTCATTTAGTGATGCAGTTTTGTTTGACAAGTTATTTATTATTGATTTCCTTCTTATGGGAGAGAAAAAATAGTAACTTGATAATTGCATTTAGTAGACTGTGGACACTTTATCTTGTGTCTGACCTTTTCTTGGAGGGTTTGAATTAACGACAGTAGAAGTAGAGGAAATCCTTACATACATGTATATCAATGAATGGATTAGTGTTTTTATATTTTTGTGTCTTTATAATCAGGTGAGCCGGCTCCTGATGCTGGGAGGAGCGAATGTGAATTACCGCACCGAAGTCCTGAACAACTCGCCGGTGCTTTGTGTCCAGTGCCACCTCGGTCACCATGAAATAGCCTCGCTGCTGCTGGAGTTTGGCGCCAGCGTGGATGTTGTGTCTGAAAACGGCATGAGTCCCTTATGCTTCTCTGCTGCTGGAGGACATTTGGGACTCGTGATGCTGGTCTGTAAACGGGGGGCCAAGGTGAGACCTGCTCTACTTTTCAATGGCTCAAACCACTAATCACAGCTACATGTGTTCATATAAATCTGATGCCTGCATCTCTGTGCGGTAATTCCAAGGCTCTTGTATTTCTGCCAGGTGGATCACGTCGATAAGAGTGGCCAGGGTGCTCTGGTCCATGCTGCGTTGCGTGGACACACGGAGATAATCCAGTACCTGTTGGAGCTGGAATGGAGTGCTGAGGGGCAGCAGCAGGACTGCTCTCTGAAGAACAAAGCTCTGCAGCAGGCTTTGATCGCAGCCTCCAGCATGGGACACACACAGGTCTGACTGACACCCATGCATATGAATTTAAAATGCATACATTAATGAATGAGATAAAGAAAGTCAGGGGAGGTTTTCTTAGTAGGGATCAATGTTCTCAGCTGTCCAGATGTGTTCAGAACCAGCTGAAATAAAGTCCCAAAGCTCAGCTCAGAATACCAGAACTGGATCAGTGAGCCTACATGTAGCTCAGACCCTGTTTAGATATTAATCACACAGATCATGACTCGCATAACCTGATGTGGTGACCAAAAGTCCTCAGTTCTGCTGTCATTCATTTAAAATCAGCTGATTTTTGTTGTTAAAGTTTTGCATACACTCTCCCCTGGAAGGTTTATCGGTGCCATTCACTCAAATGGCATGCCATTAATCCAAGTTTCTCTCCTTTGGCAGGTTGTGAAGGCCCTGCTGGCGTTGAAAAATGAGCATGCTGTGCAAATTGATAGTCATGACACTCTGTGGGGCGAGACAGGTATGTTCTCATCAATCTTTGAGCATTATATGACTCTCTTATATTATCACCTGCTGTTTTAGCGTTCCCGCCCTGGCTGCTCTAATTGAGTGCTGCAGCGTTGGGTCTCGTCTCTTGGCTCCTCAGTCACGCCTCCTCTTTAAAGCAGAGGCCGCTCCACCCAAATTGTGTGCATGCTTTAGTGCATGTTCTACATTCTCGTGTTGTTGTGAGTTTTCATGTGAAATTCAGGTCACTGGATTACAGCTACCTGTTTAGTGCTGCATGTTAGAGTTGATTTTAGGCATCAAATTTAACTTTTTCTTGGCTGAGAAGTTAAATATTAAAAAAGGCAAAACAAAGTTAAAACAGCAGGTGTAAGACTAACAATACATCCACCGTTTGAGAAATAACATCCTGACAAATGTTGCATCCTTAAATACACTAAATGAAAACAAATCAACAACTTTATAAAATAAATTTTAGATGCATGAAATCAGACTGTAAATGTCATTAAATGTTGCAGCTTCTGCTTTAAGAGTGGGAAAACAGCAGGTCATGCTCGGATAACATCTCTTCTTATCTTAAAAAAAACACAAACTGGAATCAAGCATATTTAAAAAGGAGAAATATTCTAAGCCAGCAGGATTTAGCTCCACCAGTTCTGTTTCAGGAATGTAGGTCAGCCTGTGCGCTGAGAGCTGGTCCACAGAGGTTACCTGGTTTTTGTGTCTTGCTAAACGTCACACCTTTTGTCTTGCCTGGGAAGAAGAATGCACACATAAAGGGATTTGTCCCAGAAAGCAAATGTCATCAAACGCAGCGTGATGCAGAATTAATGAACATTTAGCGGAGCTGTTTTCTCTTTTTAGTATCCAGTCACTGCGCTAAGTTAGAGAGGTGAAGCCCAGAGATCTTTACGTTTGTCCTCGTTGCATGTTGTGTGTTTTTTTTTTAAACCCTCTTAACTGTCGAGCCTGACGTGACTAAGTTGTTGAGCGAGGACACACAGCTGTTACCAGTGGGCAGTGCGTCCATGTGTGGAAGTGCCAAAAGCAGATGTTTACTTTAAAAACCTGCCAGGCCACTTTACTCTGAATAAACTGGGTGAATTACTTTTTTTTCTTTTCTCTGTTTGTTTAGTTTACTCTGGCACATCATATTCTGTTCCTGCAGTGTGATGCTCATTATTTTAACTGTATTTTCCTCTACTGCAGAGGAAATATAATAGGTGCACAGCAGGACACTTTATAGTTTATAGTCAAGATCTAGTTAGTCACATTTCCATTTAAATCAATTAATTTATGGCTTTGAGACATGTTTTTTTAATAAATGCCCCAAATCAATCAAGTGTGCCACAAATACATTCATTTTTTAAATTAAAACTCACCTTTTTCTGGTGCATTAAAGATTTTACTTGCTTGCCTGTAACTATAACTTTAAAATGATTTCCATTGATCCATAAGGAAAACAGCAGACACATGAATATTCAGAGCACTAAGTTTTACTTTCTAAATGACTCGTCTTGGCGGTCCTTAATGTAATAGCAGCAGTAAGCTGTTGCACGGCGGACTTGTTTCAAAATGATTTCTGACCGTTTGACATGATCGTATACTCAGAAGTTCTCACCCAGCTGGCGGACATCCAGGCTCATCTGTATTCAGAGTGGATGGATTAGAAAACACGGTTTAGATCATGATGTGGCTCCACTGGAGGTATTTGTCAGCAGACATAAAATGTTGCTGCGGTGCACCGTATTACTCATAGTGGAGGAGTTGGGATGAGACAGGAGAAGAGCTTGGCTCATGCTGAATAGATGCAATCACCCAAAATTATTAGCAGCGAGCAGAGTAATAAATGTGAGTTTTACCTAAAATCCTTCTTCTGCTTTCAGCTGCAGATTTAATAACCCAGTTCTGCTGAGAAACTCTGAACAGTTTCTGACAAAACCCCATCAAAACCAGTCATTCACTTTTGTCTCTGAAGCTGCGCTTCGATAACAACCTGTGAGACTTCCTAACATAATCAAAATTCAATGCTATATTGCATATTTATGCAAATAGGCCCGCTGTGTTCTGTGTTTAAATAGAGGCAGATTGGATTGTACATCTGTGCAAGCTCCCATCTTTTTGAAATCCCTTTTTAGGATGCAAAGCGCTTCCCTGTTATGCAAAGAAAAGGTAATTTAACAGCCCACAATCATTCTGGTGACAGCAGAACTTGTTCAAGGTAAAAACCAACAAATTATTGTGCTGCAATCTTTTGTAAAACAACTACATAATGATATAGTTCTATGTCTAGTTGCTGTATTTCTATGCATGTTATTGTTGGCACCTGTTGGAAGAATTTGTATCTTTTTTGACTGTCTAGTTCACACTTCATTGTTAATTTTTGGAAGATGATGCTTTTTTGTGAGGTTTAGAGCTGTAGAACACAAGACTGAAGGCCTGGATTTTTACATGTTTGAGAAGTTTAAATAAATCAAAGTATGTTCGAGATCAATAAACATCTTTAG
Source organism: Callopanchax toddi (assembly GCA_006937965.1). Lineage (NCBI taxonomy): Eukaryota > Metazoa > Chordata > Actinopteri > Cyprinodontiformes > Nothobranchiidae > Callopanchax > Callopanchax toddi. The sequence goes on from SSNR01000002.1 coordinate 1,434,089, forward strand.
CTTTTAGACAGCTTCTGTATCAGTGGACACCTTCAGGTCAGGGCTGCACGATTCTGGATAAAATGAGAATCACGATTTTTTTTGCTTAGAATTGAGATCACAATTCTCACGATTTTTTTCCAATATAACTATTTATTGCACTTATTACCTGCACATCAACTTCACAATAGCTGACACTGAACAAAAAAACAATAAATGTCTCTCATCTTCTCTTTGAATAATTTTAACAATAATAACAACTTTGAACTTTATCATTTGAGGGCGAAAGAGGAGCGCTTGTTTTCATGCAGGTTATGTCCCGAATCAAATGCAGTACAATCGTCGTCATCTTTTTTTAAGAATTGTTGTCATTTGGGAATGAGATTGCATACAAGTCTGAATTGAGATCACGATTTTTTTAACGATTAATTGTGCAGCCCTACTTCAGGTGATTTTTTTTTTTTTTTAATGAAAATTTTTTTATACATAAAATCTGCCCACAAAGCTAAATATGTAGAATGCCAGTTTACTTAGTAATTAACATTATTTAGCATCTGTTTTTGTCTCTGAATGCAGCAATCAGTTACTTATCTAAATATTTTTGTTTTTCAATATTGTTTTCTTGCAACCAAGGTGTTTTTTGGATGATTTATGAATCATAAGTATAACATTTTTTTAAATTCCTAAACATGTGAAAAAACTGTAAAGTTGAGTAACAAATATCACTATCTGGTCTTGAAATTTTAGTGTTTTCGGTTCCCTAGAATGTCAAGTCTTTAATTGTTGATGGACGCTATAAATGACTAGAAAATCAAACTCCTTCTCTGAGGAACGTTGAAGATTATTCTAAACCGTTTTTATAATGTTGGTCTAAACAGCCATTGGTCATTCCAGCTGTTGTCCTGTGCGTTCTTTGAGAACTAGCGTGTTGCTGATGCATCTCCCTGAAGCCCAGTCTAAGTTTAGCTGTTTAGTCATTGTTCTGCTGTGTGAGGAAATCCACGTTTGGAGCAGATGGCGGGCGGGGTTGTTTTTGGCTGCGGTGACTCTTCATCCAGATGGATGATGTCAGTTTGATATGGAGGCTCAGCGGCACCTTTTAGTCTCGGAGGTGAATGTGAGAGTGGAGCTGATCCGATTCTAGTGCTGGAACTCGCTCTGTTTGGAGAACCAGCACTCATTTAAGACCGCTCCCTCTGCTGACTGACTGGACGCATCCAACTCTAGAATTATGTCTGTATAGTTAAACAGTGTTTCCTAAATAGCATTAATAGCTAAACCAAAAAGGAACTGAGTCGTTTTGGGGGGTTTGTGTGCTGTTGCTTGAAATGACTGAATTCTTGTCTCTGTGAGGCTTTGGGAACAAGAGGCTGGGATTTTAGTGACTTTTATTAAACACCACTTATGCATCCTGTATGTTGCTCTTCAGCGTTGACGGCTGCAGCAGGTCGGGGGAAGATGGAGGTGTGCAGCTTCCTGCTGGAGCAGGAGGCGGCGGTGCAGCAGGTGAACCGGCGGGGGGTGTCTCCTCTGTTCTGCGCCGTCAGACAGGGACACTGGCAGGTGAGGTCTGCTGAGCACATCTTTTATATCTGATCAACTGTAGCGACTCTGAATCAGAGACATTGTCTTGTTTGTGATTTTCAGATTGCAGAGCTGCTGCTACAGCATGGCGTTGACATCAACATCAGTGACAAACAGGGCAGGACTCTGCTCATGGTGGCTGCTTGTGAGGGCCACCTGAGCACGGTGGAGTTTCTGTTGTCTAAAGGTGAACACCACTTCCTCACACGTCATAAACATCATGAACCATTACATAAAGGTTATAAATGGTGCGTTTGGCTTAAAGGTGCTTCTTTAAATTCGATGGACAAGGAGGGACTGATGCCCCTGAGCTGGGCTTGTTTGAAAGGACGCAAGAGCGTAGTGCAGTTCCTGGTGGAGAAAGGAGCTGTCATCGACCACACCGACAAAAACGGAAGAACTCCACTGGACCTGGCTGCTTTTTATGGAGATGCAGAGATTGTGAGTTAAACTTCTTTTTTTTTAACAGACCTTTATTTAGCTTTAATCAACATTCCTAAATGATCCCATACACCCGGTCCCCTGTAGGTCCAGTACCTGGTGGAAAGAGGAGCGGTAATAGAGCATGTGGACCACAGTGGGATGAGGCCTCTGGACCGGGCCATCGGTTGCAGGAACACCTCGGTGGTGGTGACTCTGTTGAAGAAAGGAGCCAAGCTGGGTGAGAACAACTCTTTCAATAAATTTTTATTTTTCATATTTATTATATGAATCACGTGAAGTTTAGTTTGGGTCTTTCACATCTTGATGAACAGAAATGTCATTTTTTTCTGTTGAGTTTGTTTTTCTTGCTCAGAATCTCATGATTCTAGGAATAATCTCAGACTAATTTAGTGGAATGTTGTGGGAAAACAGTTTCCACCTCTGCTTCTGTCTCGCTCAATCATGAGTGCATGCGGCCCTTTTCTTCCTCATTTGCTGCTTGAATAATTTTAAGAATGACTTCTCATCCCAGTGATAAAGCTACCTGGTCCTGCAGCTTATCTGCAGAGCTCTGTTCTCAGAACACCATCGATAATGGACCCAATGTTCCTTTTTTCCTCTCTCCGTTTATTCCCTCTCTGCAAATACAGGACCGTTTCAGGCCGAGTAGCACATAATTGTATATTGTCACGCTGCAGTTAGGAACACATTTTCCTCTCGCTGTTGCATGACCTCTCTTCTGTTCACTCTCCCTCTCCTAACTCTTTCCTAACTGGCCCTCAATAAACTAAGGCTACAGAACGTCTCCTTACGATCGATCAGGTACAATCTTTAGGTAACTTTACTTTGTACCAATTTCAAGAGAATAAGCTGACAGTCTGTTTGCAACAAAGAACAGCAATGTAACGTGTTTTCTGCATCAACAGGAAATGCTGCATGGGCTATGGCTACTTCCAAGCCTGACATCCTCATCATCCTCCTCCAGAAGCTGATGGAGGAAGGAAACCTGCTTTACAAGGTACAAGTCTGATGACATCATGTGTGTTTTTATCTAAGAGGGAGCATAAAAATGTGAATATATAAAATGATAAAGCAGATCCACACCACTAATCGAAGGAGCCTTGATTGATGTTTGACATTTAACAGAGGTTGTTTAGCAACATAAAGGACAAAGCTGTCATATCTATGTGGTGAATGTGTGATTGATGGGATGGAAGAACCAGAGTTGGAAAATTAATCCTCTAGTGAATACCTCGCTCCGCTTCCCTCTGCTACATTTTCAAAAATCTCTCCTGTTTCTGTCTTCATCCTCACTGCATGTCTGCCCTCGTTGTGTCCTCCAGAAAGGAAAGATGAAAGAAGCCGCCCAGAGGTACCAGTACGCCCTGAGGAAGTTTCCTCGAGAAGGCTATGGTGATGACCTGAAGGCATTTAAAGACCTGAGGGTCTCTTTGTACCTCAATCTCTCTCGCTGTCGCAGAAAAACCAATGTAAGGCTCTCAAAAAATCCTTTGCTACTCAGTCACCTTTGTATTTCAGGAACTTTTACCAGATTTCTAACAATGTTTTTTTTTTTTAAGTGACATTTCATGTGAAAATGTCCCCAGTTTTAAGAAATCGGGGGAAAAAACTTCAGATGTGCTCATCGGGACTAAATTTGGCAAAAATTAAATTTTCAATAATTCATGCAAATGTTAGTTTAGTCAGATTGAAATGTTTAAAAATGACCAAACAGTCTTTGCATAGTTTCTTTTCCCCCTAATAAATTGTTTCTGCAGAAAGACTTTGTTTACATAGATTCTCAGTCCAGCAGGAAAACTGTAGTAGTGCACCAGCTGTTGATGTAATGAGTGAAACAGACTGCTCTCCTGAGTCTCTACTGTAACTTTACTATGGCTGCAGCCCTGATGTTTATCTCATTACATGTCAAGGATTTAGAGTTGATGACATGTTGCATGGGTTAAATTAAACATTCATTTTATCTAGAAAATATATGTGCAAATATAAATATTCAATGATGCTTGTTTTGTAGGACTTTGGGATGGCTGAGGAATTTGCAACAAAAGCACTGGAGCTGAAACCCAAATCCTACGAGGCCTACTACGCCCGAGCCAGAGCGAAGAGAAGCAGCAGGTAGACCGGTCTGCACCAGTTTTACGTAGTCCATGCGGCGTTGTGCATCTTATAACAACGTCCCTCCCTTTGCAGGCAGTTTTCAGCGGCTCTGGCTGACCTACATGAAGCTGCCAGGCTGTGTCCCAACAACAGAGAGATCCGACGCTTGCTGGCTCGAGTGGAGGAGGAGTGTAAACAGATGCAGAGAACTCAGACCAAAGGAAGCTTCGCTGGAGCTGCAGCTGCTTCCAGCCAGGTATCAGGAGAGCACGAATCTGACCAGGAGCAGGATGAAGGCCAGGACGACTTCTCACAGCACAGCCTCGCAAGAAGCATGGAAGGCCAAAGAAGTATTCTGGAGGAGGAGGAAGAGGAGGAGGAGGAGGAGTTGGTTGCCTTAAAGCATGACCAGACAGGTGAAGCCTGCTGGCCCCAGAACAGTTATTCCTTTAACAGAATCTCACCCGCTGACTCCACAGCTGTCAACAACTGCCTGGGACATCCGAATCACAGCCTGACCCCTAGTTCCCCTCCAGGCCCCAGCAGACTTCCTCCACATAGGTACCCTCGAGAGCACCGGGAGGCGCTGGCCCAACAGGCTCTGGTCCTGCAGCCCACCAAGCAGGCTCAGATAGTGAAGACCAATCAGCACATGAGTTCCATGCAGGCTGTGGGAGGGGCAATGGGGGGCCGCCTCCCTGGGTCCAAATCTCAGTATGCACCGTCCAGCCCTTTACCAAGCCGACACATGTCCAGCGCACTGAAACCAGGTCCAGGAATCGACATCAGTCCCCTGCCCCCCCCACCAGATGAGCATATGTATGAGAACCGCATGTTGCTGGCAGCTGCGTCCAGCCCCATGACTCAGAGTTGTGACAGTGAAAACCTCCTGTCCTCACAGGTCTCCTACTCGTCCTCCAAGGGTCTGGGTCAGGACAGGCTGTCGGCACACTCTGCTTCTTCTCTGGATGGGCTGATCTGCTCTGTTCCGGGAAACTACTCTGATCCAGGAAAGGACAGCATATGTGGTGCAGCAGGATCTCAGGGAGGAAGCACCAGCAGCATGCGTGTGTCCAGTTCCACCAGCAGCCTGGCGTCCAGCAGCAGCCTATCAGACAGCGGCAAGCTGGGACCTGATGTCCGCTCCAAGATCCCCGACAAAATGAAGCACAGTCAGCAGGCTGGCTCTGCTGCAGAATACAAACCCCGACCTTTCATGGGCGTCACCGACAAGACGGCGCGCTTCCAGCCTCAGCAGATTCAGCATCATCCGAGCCTTCAGGCCACCAGTCGCAGCTGGCTGAGCCACTCCTCCGATGGCCTGGTGTGCCACAACGTGTCAGCGATGGCCCTGCAGCCGGTCGACAACAAATACCAGGACCAGCACAAACCTCCACTACCGCAGGGTGGCATGGCAATGAGTAGCTTACAAAACGGCATGCATGCCAAGGAACTTGCAGAAAAGTTCTGCCAGTCGGCCAACTGTTACAAAGAGTCCAAGCCGGTGTTGGCAATGTCGCACGCTTTTGTAGACGGCAAGTCCAAGCAGTCTGGCCTGGTCCGAGATAATCCTGCCCTCCACGTAGCTTCAATGAAACCAAAGCGATCGTTTATAGAGTCGAATGTGTAGAGATGTTTGAGATCTCTCTCCGTCCAAAACGCACAGTCACTAGCAAAAAAAAACTGGTGAGCAGGACTGGTGTTTTGTTTTGTTTTTAAACCAGGCTCAGTCTAATTCCAGGCTCACTTTTAAGCCTTTTAAGAAGTGAAGTTTGCAAGCTGTTTGGATCCAAACAGAGCAGCGTGCTGAAAGCTCCAGATTTTACTCCTCTCAATCTGCCGCTGATTGCCGTCAGCTTCTGTTACACGACAACATGTCCGCCATCGTTCAGCCAAGATGGAAACGTTGCACTGATGGAGATCTGTGGACACGTGTTGTACAATCCTGGTCAACAAGATGACAGCGAGCACTTTACACACAGTTAGGTCATGTGAGTGCTTTAACAACAATAACAGTTTTTGTGTAAATGTCATAGAAGAATGTTGAACTGTGTTCATCACACCTATGGTGCTGAGTGGGAGAAATGTTTCAAAATGTTTTCAGACTTCTTCGCTATTTGCACACTTTGACTTGTTTATTGTATTTAAAATACTTTATAACTAAATTATCTGACTTATAGAAGTATTCTGATTCCTATATTCTAAAATTCATCACATCAGATCCAAGAAGATTCTGCAGACCTCTGTAATAAATTAGTGCCAAGGAAAAGAAATCTGGAAATATTTGGTTTTCAGATTCCTCCCTTCCAACCTGATGAATATGGATAGAAGCTGCAAACAGGAATACTGTAGAATAAAGAAATGCAGGTGTGCAAAAACCCTGTGGAAAATATTTGTAGGTTGCAGCTTCTGCCCTAAATAAAGAAGCTTAGTGGTTTTAGAATGTTTGAAAATTATTAAACATTTGCTGAATTTTTAAATTGATTACAGCCTAAAATAAAACCCTACAGTGCTGCATTGTGTGCCAAAAGTGAAGCGGTCTGACTAAATCCTGAAACGACTGAGCGGTGGAGTCTAAGGGTTGGACATTCCTGGGATTTACAGAGGATGTTCTAGATCCTCATGTTGTGTATAGGATATAAATATGTTCTTTTCCAGTGAAGGTCTACGTTTAAGTGTATTGACAAGTTCTGGCTTGTGTATTTTGAGTTTTAGGCACAATATTGTTGAAATGGTGTTGAATATATTTGTACATTACATAAATCACCATTAACACTGAATTCCTTTTTCTGTATCTGCTTGTTGTTGCTGTCTAGTTAATTTATTCACAGTGCCAATGGCTTGGTCAATTGTAAAAGCAATATATTTTATATAGTTATTTTTGCACAGCTAAGACATTTTATGATTCTCAGTAATATTGAGGTTTCAGTGCATGCTACAATTGCAGTTTATATTACAGAGTAAAAATATATAAAAACAAATGTTCTGGGGCTTGATTTTATGATCTACGTTAAAATGCAATTGTTGCCATGTTTTCAGTATTGTGAGCTTTATTAGCTGTGATACTGTAATTGAGCATTACTGCCATAGTCATCATGGGAGAGAAATAAAAACACTGAGAAAATTAATTTGTTTTTTCCCCTTCTTTAAACACATTTCTGTTTAGGAAAAATATGTTGGGCTTTTCTGTAATCTTTTTTCTAGTTTGGCTGAACAGCACCCCCTGTGGCCACATAGGGCAACTACACTTTTTCTGTCACAACTGCTGCATGCTGCTCTTTAATAGACAAGCCAGTTCAATGTTAAAATTTTGACTGTTTTGCAGCTTTTGTGTCACAATTCCAGCTTATTTATTACGAAGGAATAAAACCTGCCGTTCTAGCTCGACTTCCATCAAGTTGCTGCCATCTTTAGGGATCTGTTGGAGGTGAGGAGCGTCGTCTGTAGGTCAGGTTCATCATGGGGCTGGTTTTGCATCAGCTCCATTGATTCTTGCTCTTTAGGAAAATCCATCTGTGGAGCACACAGACACCTTTTATTCTCTGAGATGATGCATGTGTTTGCCTCTGAGGCATGCACTGTGTTCTAACTTTAACCAACCTGCAGCAGTGATCCGGTGATCGGACACAGGAACTCATCTGGGGACTCTAAGCCACGCTGCTCTTCCTTCAGGGCTTCTCCCCCCCCCCCGCCCCCTCAGCAGACGTTTGCAGAGACCAACAAAGAGAAAACAGCTCAGTTTTGTTCAGTACATTTTAGGATCATCGTTCAAAACCGTTGCAGCTGTTTCATGCAAGTAAATCAGTGAGAGTTCAGCGCCTGTATGCACTGACCTTGTTCTGAAAGAAACAAAAGCAGAGATAAATCTTTATCCACGCTCCATCAATCTGTGCTGACTCGCAAAGAGCGAGGCATTTTGTTGTGTGATGGCTTCACAACTCAGGCGAGTTAACATCTCCACTTATTCTGCCAGAGAATAAAACTCCAACAGGACCAAAAAGAGGAAAATCTCTCTGCATGCATCCGCCTGCTGACAGTACCCTTTGAATTTGTCATCAGCAGCAAAGTTTTCCCAGCAGCGAAGAGGGAGGGGCGACCTTTAGGGCTGTGCATGATTAGTTGTGTCTGTGTGCAAAAGCAGAGCCACAGAGAACAGCTGCAGTCAGATCTTCTTGCAGATCTGAAATACAGAGGACATTGTAAGAATATAGAAGGTATTTAATATAAAATTTATGATACACAAGCTCCATATTAATGTTACAGTTTTAAATTGCAGAAACCAAAACGTAAGTTTTTCCTCATACAAAATTAAAGCTGGCAAAACTTGTCAAAACTAAACTTGACTGCATATTTCCTCAGATTGCTGCTCTTAAGTTCAGTCATTACATTGTATTATTAAAACATCCATATTCTAATGAATTTTCCCATTCCATTAGACTTGTTTATAACATTTAGCGAACAAGATTTCCATCCATCCATCCATCTTCTGTAACCGCTTAGTCCTCCACAGAGGGTCGCGGGGGAGCTGGTGCCTATCTCCAGCGGTCAAGGGGCGAGAGACACCCTGGACAGGTCGCCAGTCCATCGCAGGGCCACACAGAGATGAACGAGACAAACAACCACACACCCACTCACACCTAAGGACAATTTACCAGCCCAATTAGCCTGACAGTCATGTTTTTGGTCCGTGGGAGGAAACCGGAGTACCCGGAGAAAACCCACGCATGCAAGGGGAGAACATGCAAACTCCACGCAGAGAAGCCGCAGAGCCGGGACGCGAGCCCACGACCTCCTTGCTGCGAGGCAACAGTGCTAACCAACTGCGCCACCATGCAGCCCCGAACAAGATTTAAATGTTGAAATCCAAACATCTGAAGCAGAGTTTGGTGCGAGGATGTAGGAAACATTTTCGTCACCTACTGCAGAGTGCAATCAATCTTCCTGTAGGATTCTGACACTCACACTGGGGTTTTGATTTGTTTTTATATCATTCCTACAAGCCGTTCTCTCAGAAAGTTTACTTTGTCCTGCAGATCTTACACTACTGTTAAATACAAACACATTTAGACTGATTAGAAGAGCACTGAGCTGCTGCTGTAAAGTTTAAGGAAGATTTGCACAAAACTGAAAATTGCATCACCTGATAACATCTATAGACAAACCAAATATTTAAAAATATATATATCAATTCTGTTAAAAGTCAGAGGTGTCCAAAAATTAAGTTATAAAATTATTTTTATAACTAATCTTTTGTTAAAAGTGCCATTTTTTTGGAGATCATGTTTCATGTAAACTTTGACCATGTTGATGCTGTTAAAACTCTTCAATCTTCTAATGAAACATCACTTCTTCACATTAACCTTCGACAGCAGAGAACCTGTTATTTCACTCACCCCAGTGGATACTGGGAAATGAGCATTACTTTGCACTTATAGCAGAAATTAGAGATGAGTGCAAAGAGCAGGTTCACGTCACAGTAAGGCCTTGAGTCACTGTTGCTATGAACCTGTTAACCTATTGACAACATAAAGGAGCCTGGGGTTCTAATGGGTTAAAAGGATAATAGCTGCTGTCAGAACACCAAGTTTAAACCTAGTAGAGAAAAAACCCAGCCTTCAGTCTGTCCATCTATAACTCTCTGAACCCTTCAGGCTCTGATTCAGCTAATAAACCTGTTTGAAAAGTTTCACGTTACCATTGTGATGCTTCATTTAGGATTTCCATACATTTCTCCATCGTCCATCTCAACCATACCGCCCACTTTACATTTAGATTGATCATTTGATGCGGGGGGGGGGGGCTCTTCTTTCTCTGCTTAAACATGAATATTTCATAAAGCTCACTGAAATCTCATTTGCTCTGTGTGTGTGTGTGTGTGTGTGTGTGTGTGTGTGTGTGTGTGTGTGTGTGTGTGTGTGTGTGTGTGTGTGTGTGTGTGTGTGTGTGTGTTCATATTTAGACAAACTGCATGCAGGTCGGTTTCAAGGCACTAAAAGAAATTTGGCATTCTGAACCGTTTTCTGCACCAAACACAGCAAAAAACATGCTCTACATTACTGAGCAGCATGAAAAACATTTTACTGTCTGCTGTCATCTAATTAATGCAAAGAACCAATAAAAGGGGGGCAGGGGTAATCTGATTACAGCTGGGACTGTAAAGCAGGAAGTTATTAGAATTAGCAGTTCATGTAATTAAGCGTTTCTTCTTGTTTATGGTTTTAATTGAGTTATAATTTGTTTTTAGGTATATAGAGTGATTTAGATCAGATCTAAATATAAAACACACCTGTCAGGTGTTATTAGGAAAGAATTAGAGGGAATATTAGCTGAACTGAGCTGAAATTTTCATTTTGATCCTTCTTTTTTTTTTAAACAGTAGTAGACATCTTGAAGTCCTGAGACTGACTGATGTAAAACAAACTGCTGATAACCTTCAAGACTCACTAAGCAACGGTCATCATTAACAAACATCTACTTTTTGCTCTTTTAAACAAACAAAGAGGTGGAGCAGCTCATGTTGTTTAACCTGAGGAAGTAAAATAAAAAAGGCACAGCTACAGCAGTAACTGAGTAAATAAAACATGGAAGGAATGCCCTCACCTCCACAGAACCCTGCAGAGAAACTGGCTCATTCCCTCAAAGAAACACACAGCCACACTTCTAAAGGGTCAGACTCAGGAGGATTACTCTAGTACTAGTATATATATTTGAAAAGTATTTCTGCTTATGCTGCCTGACTATGACAGAGAAGTGTCAGAACATGAGATAATGTATGCAGAATAACTAGAATCCATCTGCTGACTACAGGGTGACTGTCTGATCATGCAGAAGTGGAGGACGGTGGTCAGGAGGAAGATGAAGTAATAGGTTTCTGCTTTGTTTCATGTGTCCTGCATGTTTCAGGTGTTTGCTTGCTCTGATTCTGCAGCAGCCTGATGGGAAAACAACCAAAATCATGTAACTTCAGCAACTCTCTATTAGGAAACATCGACTTCAGTTAATCATAATCAGATAACAGCTTTAACAGAGGCTGATGTTGGAGCGTCTTTTGGCTCCTGGATGGTTCAGTTGCTGCTTGTGTTTTGCTCTCTAGCTACAGTTTGTGTGAAGACTGAGCACATCGTGCCACTGGATGGTCCTAATCTTATTGTCAGAGGGATTATCTGTGTTTGTGAGCTAAAGGTTATCCTGTGGAGTGTTGTTCTTACTGTGTGATGTGTGCATAAGCAGAGAGACATGCTGAAACTCCTCAAATCAAATAAAAAGCAGCTTATATCTTTCCAATTCAGCATTCAGAGTGGAAATCCTTTCCCAAAAAAAGTCATAACCCCTCCCTGCTAAATCCCAAAGTGCCCATCAGTGCATGTATATACTCCACTGTACCAGACAGTTTCATCCTCACCATTTCCCAGTTCAGCCGCCGTCTCTTTCCTCAGCTGGTTGAGTTCTGGTCTGTCGATGTTGTTGGTTTTAAAGATGGTGATGAGCTCCTCGAGTCCCTCCTCACACAGCCATGACTGCACATCCTGCTTCGTCCAATCAGCAACCAGCAGCCTGGAGTGACCCGGCAGCTTCCTTCCTGCAAAACACACACACACACACACACACACACACACGGGAGGAAGTGCTGAGCTATTACACTCCAATCTCCTGCAAACAAACAGCTTCCTCTCAAGCGCCACAGAAAAGAAATTCCCTGTGTGCTGATATAGGAGTGATAATTACTTTCATATGCACCCCCCACACACACACACACACACACACACAGTTGTATTCCTTCACTTCAAAGGACATGACATTAAATCAAGACAAACTGTAAATTAACGAGTCTTGATTTGTATCCAAAGAGTTTCCTCAAAGTAAAAAATAAACCCATGAGCAGCCATGATTCATCCTAGAAACGTGCACTTTTTATGTAGGATTGGAAACTCAGGACTTGCTTTTGGGTGCTGACCTTTTCCCCAAATCGGCCATCTTGACTTGTCCTTGCAGAAAAATGACAGGTGGAAAATGATGATGGCTCAGTGATTTGCTCCAAGAAGCTTCAACGGCGTGTGCAAAAAGCAAAGCCTCTTTAATTGGAATGCCAAGAAAAATGAGATTCTTTGGCTTCAGGGCATTAGGTGCAAAACAAATTCCAACCTCAACAGTTAAACTCAGTGGAAATATTCACTTATGAGTTCATTCAGCAGAGTAAGACCACCTTCTCTGTGCAGCTCGATACGGTGAAGCATCTGGAGCCTCAGACGGAGGCTGACTCATGGAAAGACTGTGCCAAAAGTTAGAGAACGTCAGCTTCTCTGCAGCGTGGCACCGCTCAGACTGAGTGTTTAATTAGTTTAACAGAAAGCGCCTCTTTCCCAGCATCTTCATTCGTTTTCGTTTGAAAACTGATAGCCTTTTTATCTCTGCGTCAAAGAAATCATGATGCGAGTACATTTTGTCTGCAAAGCCAAGTTCTGATTGTGTTATTGGGGAGCTTGTCAATGCACAAAACAAAAATCCTATTTTATGGGAGGAAAAAAATAACCATTTCCAAAAGTATGAGTATTATTCATGCTGCTGCTGCATGGTCCCTAACATATTAGAAGTATTGGTTATAGATCCATACATACCTCAGGTTGGGAAGCTCAGATATTCCTCTACTATGCTCTCCAGCAAATTTAACAAGCTATTAATCACAAAAAGAACTAGACAAAAGCTTCACATTGCATAAAATATGAGGAACAATACATTCAGTGCCATCTAAACACTGACACTGAACAATTCACACAACAAAAAAGGTGTGAAAGTAAAACAACAGCGGTTAAAGTTCAGAGACGAACTGAATAACTGCTGATTTCTGAGGGACGGAGTGATGATTATTTACCTTGACATGATGTCCGCTGTGATTCAGCTGCTGCAGAAAAACATGAAAGGGAACAAGTTTAAATGTGTGAAAAGACAGAAAGAAACAAGATTAAAGGGAAGACACACAGAGAGACGGAGGCAGAGCTTAATGGAGAGGGAATTTAGCTTTGTCAACATCAGGCTGAGTAATGGCAGACGGAGGAGCAGCACTGATGAAGCTTTAAGGCCTCCAGATGTCCATCGATTGCACCTTCCCATTACTAAATACCTCCTTTCATGTTGAGCAGGAACTTGATTTTTTTTGGTACATTTTCTCCCCATAACAGCAGCTCTGAGGCTCAGTGTTTGCCCAGCTGCATTAATAAACATCCTTCCTGCAGACACTGCAACCAGACAGTAATATTCATGAAAAAGCTGAAAACACTCCTTTGGGTGTTTTCGACTCTGCAAATAATTGTCCAGACTTACAGACTCTTTAAAATGTCTCTGCTCTGTAGTTATGAATTTCTCCCACCTCCAGCTCCATTCATTCACTGATCTGTCCATTGAAACAGTTGCAATCAAACCAGATGTTGGAGACACAGCGACAGCAGTCACATCTGCAGGAAAGGAGGGGGAGGAATGTGAAGGTCGAGGATGACAGAATTCAGGTTTCCTCAACCTTCTTTTTTAAGGGGGATTTTAGATCTTGAATCCTTTCATGCACTTCAAAGCACTCTGCTGGTTCTTACCTGTGGTGCCACATCAATGACTGTGCAGAAGAGCAGAATATATTGTTGCATCACTGCACCCAGAGCTTCTGGGAAAAGCTAATCAAGCAAAAATCACACATTCTAATCTGAAACACTGGGGCTCCTCTTCTGCTGCTCGTCTGATAGCTGCAGAGATTGCATCGCAGCGGGAGGGTCGTCCATTTACCCGTCAGGTTGCTTCAAAGTGTGGAGTAAAGTTCCCAGGTTCTGTAAACAAAGTGCAAACAGGAAGGTTTTAAATCTGTTTACACAGGAGGTGAATTTATGTTGAAAAATCATCGTTGTCACAGTTTAAGTGCTAAGTTACTGCTTTGTGTATTGTTATGCCTCAAGTCCACTGAGCTGTTAAAATCAGAAAATAAAAAGTCAGCAGGAGCATCGGTGGTTTATTTATGGGAAAAAACTTCCTAGAATCATGGGGAGCGTCATTTAAACCCAATATGCTCTAAAATTTTGATTTAAAAAAAAAATGTCACCACCAGTTCTCCATTAGCAGAGAAAGCTGGAAGTGTCAGAAAAAGCTTCATAACCCAAACTAACAGAGGCAAGAAATAATGTCTGTATTAGAACTTTAATAGACTCCCTACTGATCATCAAAAAAAAAAATCCTTCTTCCCTCCTGCAGCTCTGCCACCTGCTGCCAGGAGACAAAACTAATTTTATGTTTCAACCCTCTCTCATATCAGCATTTAATGGATCAGCACATATTGTACTAACAACTATAATGTCAAATAATAAAGATATTTCAAAAAGGCATCCAGAGAGATTTTTGAGGCTGGCTTGTCTCTCTGAAAGCTTTTCAGCTGCATTGATTTCCTCCCACAGTTCAAAGTCAAGAGGTTCACAGGTGATTCTGGACTGGCTGCAGAAAAGTCTACGAGCGTGTAAGTTTGTGATGGACTGATGAGCCAACGGGAGCCGAGATCAACTCACTGTGAACAGAATGTTTTACACTGAACACCTGGATCAAAACAATAGTCGGGTTTGGAGTTGATTAGATGAAAGTGCTTATGGGGTATAATAAAGGGTTTCCATTGCTTGATTTTTTTTTAAACCATGCACAAGATCAAATCAAATTTACTTTATTCATCCCAAATGGAAATTTGATTTTTCTGTCATTTGTTTAGGTTTTTTTCAAAGAATCATTAAAAATGGTTCTAGAATCTAGAAGGTCTGTTTTGCAGTGGATCTGAAGACTATTTGACTGAAGAGCCTGTTGAGTTGAGAAAAAACAATAAATTTGAATCACCTGAACTCAAGAGGGTCTCAATCATACAAAATCTTGCCAAGATGAGATAAATCTACATTTCAGTTAAGATTGTTGCAGGAAGAAATGAAACAAAGAGAAACCCTTCAGTGTCTCTCAACAAGCTGCTCAGATCAGCAAAGAAAAAACTGAAATAATCATGAACTTGGGCCGCCATGTGGAACACATCAAATCCTCCATAGAAGTGGCCGTTACCACGGCAACACGTCACAGGAACTAACACCACTGCATGTCCAAACACAGCCTGTAACCTGCTTACATAACCTGTGAAAAACCTGTGAAATCTGCTTGTTCTGCTGGCGGTCGTACAAAATATGAATGTGTCTGAATGAACCAGATGACCTTCCAAATCTTTTACTCACACACGCAGAGTCCTGTGCTGCTGATTTATTTGAGCAAAGAGTCTTAAAACGATGCATTATTAATGAGTCGGTCTGCAGCTGATTTCAGTCAAATAAAAATCCTGTATTCTGTTGAGATTTCAAGGCTGCAGAGAGTTTCTGTTTCTGTCGGGGGGGAAGCATTAGAGGAGGGTTCGGCCTACCTGCTCTTTCATGCTGGGTAAACAATCCATATTTTCAGCTGGCTGTCCTGTCTGCAGGAAGCCAGTCGAAACTCCACACAGCAGTCTTCAAAGAACAAAGGATAACACATTTTCCACTTCTCAGAATTTAGACTTGATCAAATCCAGTGATAGAAAGAGGGAATAGACTCTGATGGTCAGTTATTATCAACTCATCCTGTTCTATATTATGAGAAAAAGGGATAGATTTGGAAATAAATTATGCTGAAATTCCAGCTTTTTTCTTTAAACTGCGCTTTATGGAGGTAAAAGAAAAATCGGTGTTGAGGAATCGGTAGTGTGACGACTCCATCTGCTGATGAAAGCTATGAGATGTTATAAAAAGTGACATGAGATTCCTGAAACTGTTTGTCAAGCAGCAGAACTAAACTTACATCTTTGTATGTTTAAAAAGCCAGTTTCTATATATGGTCCATAATGCAGCTGGAACGCAACCAGGTGATTTTCCAAGAAAAACGTATTAATTTAGGGGAAAAAACTTAAGGAAATTCAGTTTAATCGATTTACTCTAGTCAAGTTTAACATCCTAAAAATTTGCAGGCATCATTTGGAAAGGTAATGGTTTATATTCTGGTTATTTTTTAAATGACATTAAGGATCTTCAGAAAGTTAAATCTTTATTCTCCTGTCCTGCAGGAGATTTGTCTGGTTTGGCTACAGAACATAAGGAATGGATGCTCTTTTTTTTTTTTTTTAGTGCACAAAAAACTTGAGCAATTTATTCATTTGAAATTCAAATTTTTTTTTGTCTTCAAGCAAAAGGACTTGTTTTTCCATATTTTTTCCCTCCATAATTGACCAAAATGCTGTGTAGGACCCAGACATTTACCACTAGTTTTACACAACAAGATTTAAAAACCTTAAAACTTAATTGATTTGATTGGGGGAAGTGGTTAATTGTAGTCAGAGGTAATTATTTTCATTATGCTGGATGCAGTCACTGCCTACCTGCAGAGAGTCTTTGAAGGGAAGTCCCAGAGGGCCACAGTGCCATCGCAGGCCCCAGTTAGCAGGAGCACACAGCGGTTAGAGGAGGGTACTGGAGCTCCATGAGTCTGGCGTCTAATAGAGTGAAATAAAGTCTCCATTGTGTCACAGATGTGCTGAGGGAGCGTTTTGCTCACAAGGTGGCGCAAAATACCCAAAACATTTCAAACAGAAGACTCCAGTCCTTCTGAGCACTTTATAAAACTACATGCCTCCTTTTCTTCTAACCTTTAAACTAAAGAAGCTGCTGTAATGTGCATCTCTCCTCCTCCCTCCTGTTAACCAATGAAATCTGTCCTCTCAGTTGTTATCAATCTTGAGTGATTGCCTCACATAACATGCAATTTAGTAACATAACCTCAAGTTATATGTGTTTTTTCTTTCAGCTACTTTATACAGGTACTTAACTGCAAAAAGAACCATAAAAATTAAGTACAAATGCTGTTTTTTTTTCTATTTACAAACAAAAGTCCTAAAAAAAGGTCCACTGTTCCTTTCCTCCCAAAGATTACTTCGAATCATTTACTTCAGATGTTTCAAATTTACATTTTGGACTTCCATGTATATAGGAGCGAGTGCTGCAGAATAATCACTAACGTCCTCACAGCAGCTCAGAAGAGAGGCCTGTAAAGGATTCCTGTTCAGGACAGCATTTAGAAACACAGGTCAGACACCAAGAACAATATTTAAATTCACGTTTTGACACCCTGGGTGACATAATCATGTGTTTGATGTAAGGAATGATGTTCAAATAACATCAGTTCCCAAAAACAGAATTATGTATGTTTTCATACATATACTGTATGCAGATGAACAGGTTGGAAGCTTCAATAAGAAATTCAATAAAATTGATATTTTTCCATTTCTCGGCTATGTGCATTTTTCAAACAAACAATATATGATAATACATAAACTGCATAACTAATTACAAAAAGTAATTATTTAATCCCCAAGTAAACCAGTGGATTGAGGATTTATTATTAAACATAAGAATACTTTAAGTTGAAAACCCTAAAGAGCATTTTTCTCCAGCACCAAATAGACCAGGAACTTGATATTTTCTGTTGATAACAGTTTTAATAAAATGTTTTTTTCTTTTTTTCCAGACAAATTTAAACAATGACATTCAAAACTTATAAAAAGAGTCTAAGACATTATATTGTTTACTTTGGAGTCTTTTTATTGCAGAAGTTCAGTCCTTCGTTTGTCAAAAAATCTCCTCATGTTGTAACCAGCTCGTCCGATTACAGAGTCATCCTCGTTAAATCTTTTGCAGTTATCAAAAACCAGGTTGACATCAGTGATGAAAGTCTCCAGATTTAGGTACCTGCAATGATCAGAACAGTGACCCAAAGTTAAGGAGTATTTTTACACAAGTAAAACAGACATATAATCAGCAGCACTGACGGTAAAACGTACAGGTTGTTGGTGAGCTTTTCCTTGACGGTGGAGAAGTCCATCGGTTTCTTGATGACCTTCTTATAACCAGGAACAGCTTTGTGGTTGACGGGTCTGAGAAAGGGCCACGCATCCTGATGGGCCTCCAGCTCTGCCAGCAGAACTCTGGGAAAAAGAAAACAACTATCTGCTTTTTCACAAGTTTAATGAATTTCATGAGGTCAACTAAAACAATTGTTCAAACAATGAAAGCAGCTGAGCCTTCTGCATGTTGTGTTTCTACGTACTTGCAGACTGCCAGCTCACTGCTGCCTTCATTGAATGATTTGGATCTTTTTGCACAGGAGGCCAGACGGTCATCTGTGTCCTGGGAGCTGTCATCTCCTCTCCTCTTTTTGAACTCCTTGGTACCTCTCTTTGGCACGCTGTTGCTGCTGGCAGCCTCCTCACGGACGCGCTCTCCGGCCACAGATGGCTTACCGTTTCGTCTTCCCTCACTGCATCTCTTCCCTTCTCCAGCTGTTCGGCTTTGTTGCTTCCTGCTGTGAGGCGTTTGACCACTTTCCTAAATGACAGACCATTCACACAAGACTGCAGAGGCTCAAAATATGAACATCTATAAAAGAAAATAAAAAATAACAGCCTAAATATATCAGCAGTGATCATTTGGTGTGCATTTACGTACCTTTGCCACACAAAACGAGCAGAACCAGTCTCCATCAGGTACTGTGGTGATTTTTGGATCGTAGCAGTAAGTGTGGCAGCCTTTGTTGCAGCCATCACAAATCAAAAGCAATTCCTCATCATCTCCTTTTTGACAGAGCTGGCAATGCTGAGGAGGTTTAAAATAAAGATTTAAAAATCAGTTTTTATTAAATAAATAAGAACACATGCAGGCTGACTGCATATTTTTTGAAACATAATATTTACTGAACATATTTGCACAATAAATCTGTAAACCAGACAGAAAAGTCATGCAGCACTAACCACTTTCATGATGGCTCGGTCCCAACTGATGGTCTTCTGCAGCTGCTGAATGCAGAGTGACAGCTGGGCTGAACTGCGGACTCGATCGAGGGCTTTACGCCACTGTTTCCTCCCGGAAGCCACCTCCTCCTCACTGCTTGAAGCGAACACAAAGTGAAGCTACGTGAAGGAGCCGGTACTTGTTTACATTGTGATGCACCAACTCTTGTTAATAGAAAATCTATTTTAGACATCATCCAGTCAAGGCTCTACCTTCGTTCAATGTTCCTCTCCAGATCCGAGAGCCTGGTGACTGCTATATCAAGAGGGTTGTTGGGTAGCCGGGTAAAGTAGACAGAATTCTCCTCCTGGTTAGTTTCTGTCTGACCCACAGCAGAGCGTTTGTGTTCATAATAGACCAGACTCTCACTGCCTGCCTGGGATTCAAGGGGCATCCAACCCTGATGGAGATGAAGGCCATTAAAATATTCAATGACATTATTTATATAAGTTGGTAAAGGAGTGAGATTAACTACATGTACCTCGATATGTAAGTTGGCAGCAACTACCCTTTTCTCCAGAGCTTCAACCTGCCTCAGCAGGTTAACGTCCACCTCCATGGCTCGCTCTTCAACACACCAGCTCTCCACACTCTCTCTGCTCAACTCATTCATTTCCAGCTCTGTCAAATCAAATTCTGTCCCCCCTGAAATATTAAGCAACACATAAAAACATAGCTGGTAAACTGGTGTCAAAACTTTATCGAGGCTTTGTGGATAACAGATTCCTCAACGTTTTACATAAAAGGATAAAAGGAAGAAAGAATTGAACACTGAACCGACTGATGAAATCTGTTCTGTACAGCAGACCATATCTGTGCAACAACCCTGTTGGAGACAGTGTGGGGAACATGATGTGGGTCACGCACATGTCTTTTGGCATCGTACAAAGCATATATGCTTTTGGGATGAAGTCAGTAAACAGATGAGAGAAATACTAGGATACCAGCTACCAGGAACATGAACAGCTATGTATCTGGGATATTTAGCAGAAGTTAGTATCCTGATTAACGACCGATACTTGATTAAAATTCTCTTGGCAGCTTCAAAGAAGGCCATTACACAGAAATGGAATACAATGGACCCCCACCTTAGGTAACTGGATGGATATAGTACAGCAAATGCACAATTACACTCATATATACTATTAGATTACAACAAGCAAAATGTGAAGATCTGTGGAAGCATATGAACACAAACTTAACAAATTATCACCTGGCACTTTTTAAAATGTGGTTTGTTCCTTATGTTGTTTGATTTGTATTATATAAAAAAAGGAAAATAAAAATCACAAGTTTAAAATAAAATTCTGTCCCCCAAAATACATAGAAATATTTACACAACGTAAACTGAAACCAATCATTGTTTAAAACAAACCATGTTTGCGTGTTTTAAAGATGTGGGTCATGTGCTCCATGTGTTTTTGGATCTGTTTCTGTAAGACTCTCTCTCTGATGCCTCGACTGTGGAGGGTCTTGATCAGATTCTGTAGGTTCTCCATGTCTGAGACTCTCCACCAGCCACGTAGCTTCTCTGTCAACACAGAAATTCAACAATTACTGTTGAACTAACGTCTGCCATGATTATCACAGCCTGATGATTTAGTGGGAATAAAATCTTCAGCAGATTTAATTAGTGAAATGTGCTCGTCTTACCTTTTGGGATAGGCTGAGGATGAGGGTAGTCCTGGGTCTTTGGTACTTCCACAGCAGGAGTTGAACCACTGAGGAGCTCGTTACTCAGGGGATCTGTTGTCTCACGTTTCTTGACAGAGCTGGTCTCTTCTAAACTGAGATCTCCGTTCCCCTCTGCTTCCTGTGATAGCAGATTCAACATAAGTGGATATATAGTATAGTAAGAAAAAAGCTTTTTCCACAGGAAACCTACCAACACCCATCAGGCTCTAAAGACGATACAGAAATAGCATGATGGCTAGCACCAACCTGAAGGATAGATGATTCTACGTTATTGATCCCAGCTTTGTTGGGCTGGCTTGATGTTGCTGGGGGATTAGGGAAGAAAAAGGAGGGGGGTTTGGCCCTGATGGGCTGTGGAGAGGAGGAGGAAGCTGGAGAACTGGAGCTGGAGGTCACAGAGGATCCATCACAAGGAGAACGAGGCAGCAGGCTAAACCACTCTTTGCTTTTTTCAGTCAATATTTTGGACAGCTGGTCGTAATGAAGGATAGATTGAGGGCTGTGGGTCATCCAGTTACTGTTTGTGAGCAGGGTGAGTTCAGATGATTCTGGAATATAAATCTTCTCAGTCTGTGAGGTAGGATGAGAGGGATAAGACTCAGTAGAAGTGTTCTGATGACTGATGTCTGTCATTTTGGCTACTTCAAACAGTTTGCTGAGCTTAGATAAAGAGCTGGGATTCTGGAGGAAGAGATTGTTTCGAGGGCTGTCTGGTTTGGTTTTATCACAGTCTGATATGTGAGCTGGGATGGAAACTTCTTGCTTCCTCTCCTCTTGCCTCTGATGCTCCTCTTCAACTCCGATCACCTGAGCAGCCAAGTGTCTTTCCTCTTCCTCAGAGCCTGAGAAACATAAAAGTCAAGTCATTTCTGGCACACCAGACATAAAAACCTTTAGGAAGTCAAATCTGTACGTAATTATTGTTTTGAACATTCACCATTCTCCACTCCTTCAATAAAGATGCCACCACACTGTGGAAGGACCCAGTAACGCCTCTTATATCGATCCTCACCGATCATCATTGAGCGCAGCGAGTGAGACGAGTCAAACAGCTTCTGTCTGATTTGACTTTGTAGCTTTGGGAAAGAAAAAAGACGAAGTATGAGTCTAATGTGTGATGGATACATAAAGTGTCTCAGAGGTTAATTTACCTTGTACGTTTTCTCAATCTGCTTCTCCAGTTCATCAGTGTTCACTGAGTGTACACCTTCATCCTATATAATAATAAAAAAAACCTTTACAGTCAGAGGATGGGATAAATTTGACGGTTTTAGAACGATTGATCTAACAAAGCTTCTGACCTCGTCTTCACAAATCTCAGCTTTCTTCTTTTTCTTTCCTCTCGATTCTTCCTCCTCCTCATCATGATCTTCACTGTCATCATCCTCATACTCTTCGTCCTCACTGTCCATTTCTTTCCTCTTGCATCCGTTTCTGAAGGTGGAGCCATTGAAGCCGTTGTTGTCCTCTCCTCTCACACGGCTGTCTCTTTTTTCCAGAGTCTTGACTTGGATGTTCTTTAGCCTAAAAAAAAAAACAAGAAAGATTTTGTAGAAGTTTTAAACACAAAAGGTGAATTCACACAATGCACAGAATCTTTAATTATAAACTGATTATTTATTTACTCACTTGCGCAGCTTTCCCTCGACAATCCACTTATCCTTCCTCAGGTTGGTCATGCAATCAATGTTTTTGTCAATCTCACTGAAAAACATCAGAGAATTCATCTTTTTGAATCCAGCAGGGACCCAGTGGATAAGATGGTTACCGCTGAGTGGTTGGCTGCATAAAATCTGAGTATAAATGCCTTTAAGTAGTGAACTGGTTGGATTCCCCACTAGTGAACTTCTGCTGCATCTCACAACCTTCCTCTCCTCCACCACATCTCTTTCATGCAAACCTCATTGCTGATGTAAAATGTCAAAAATCAGGAAGGCCCTGAAGTATTTTCAGAGCATCAGAGTGCAGCAGGTGTGTTTCAAAGTGTAGGAATAATAAAATATTTAAGACACAGGGTTTGATGCAACCCTGTGAAACTCCCATAATTGGTCATATTCATTTTAGTTCTTGTGTCATTTAACACAGCGGAAACCTTTGTGAATAAAACATGTTGGTTTTTCAACTTTCAGGCAAACAGGTTAATAAAGTCTTAGGTTACAGCGATGCTTTAAAATTTTTTAAATATTTTCCTCAATCTGCCCTGTTGAGGAAAATGGTCCGCTTCCACTTGTTGTGCAATATAAATGAGTAAAAAAGAAATCTATCACTTCACATGTGTTTGTGCTAGATTAAAATTTTTCTAGAGACCTCATTCCTGCATAGATGCAGTTTTGTGGATCTTATATAGGAAGAGGCTATACAAATATATTTCCAAGCTCTTCGGTATCAAAACCCTTTTGTGGATCCATATTTCTTTAATATCAAACACTAAAATTGCAAATGTGCACAAAACTCTAGTCAGATTTTAGAACAAGTCTCTGATCAGTCGTCTAGAAACATTCAGCTGGTTAATGATGCATTACTGTATTTCATAACTGGATACACATCCATAAAAACATCAATCTTCAACAGCTTAGCAAATTATAGGTCAAACAAAGAAAACAAACTAAGATATTTTTTGGGGGGGTTCTTACCTGATCACAGCTTTACTGCAGCAGAGCTCATTAACCAAGAATGCCAACATGGCGGCCTTCTGTGACGGACTATGAGCCTGGAAAGCCTTAGTTTTCAGGCTCACAGCCAGAGAAGCCAGCTCTGTGTGCTCAGAGTGACTCTCCATGTAGAGCTGCAGAATCTCAGACACGTTGTCCTGGTTTATCTCCACACTGGTCAAGTGGTCCCCCAAGATAGTTTTGCACTGAAACACAAACAAAGGGAGTTATGTAAAGCTTTAACTGGAGTTACTATTAATACACTGCTTAATTAAAGGAACACTTTTTAGTCAGTTTGGTATCAAGTCAGTTAAACTTCTGATTAGTTAATTAGGGGGTTGTTAATCAGTGGCAGCTGTTTACTGTTAATGAAATTTACCACAGGTTCAACAGAGGGGCAACAAAGAGACGACCCCAAAAACAGAAATGGTTTTTGCAGTTGGAGGTCACAGTCTATTTTTCCCTCCTCGTCTTTGCTCGACTGCTTTTCAATAGTTTTGCATTTGACTGGGGTCGGTGTCACTGCTGGTAGCAAGAGGCGCCCTCTAGTGTGTCCTGTGGTAACTGTTATCTCCCAGAGAACACACGGATCTGCAGGTCCAGCACAGGAAGACCTGTGCTTTTTACAGATGAGAGCAGATTCACTTTGAGCTCATGTGACAGACATAAAAGGGTCTGGAGAAGCTATGCTGGAACCTTGACTGCCTTTAGGTATCAGGATGAATTAGATCCATTGTTACTCTTCACTAACGCAGTGGGTCATGGGTTCCTCCTGGTGCGTGATAATGCCCAGCCTCATGTGGCAATCTCAAATCACTGCAGTCCAATAGAACACCTCTGGGACATCATGTTTACGTCCATCTGACGCTGCCTGGTTACTGCCCAGCTCAGTGATGCCCTGGTAAGAATCTGAGAGGAGATACCCCAGGACACCATCTGTCACCTCGTAAGGAGCCCCGGGCATGCATACAAGCAGGCAGGAACCACACAAGCTAGCTACTGAGAACCATCTGAATTGCTGCAGTGACATTTCAGCTCACTGGACTTGCCTGTTGCATCAGTTTTTGAGTTACATTTTCTTTGTGATTCCCTCCGTAGGCTGATCTTTTTCATCAAATGATGTAGCATCCTTTTGTTCCTAATATTTTACCCATTCCATATCAGTGTGGATATGCAGCATGATTTTTTATAATCAATATCTGAAGCATTTTCACGGTGTTCCTTTAGTTTTTTGAGCAGTGTGTGTATTAAAGTAAGCTGTCCCAATAGATGGGTGCATAAACTGGGTCTAAAAGTGCATATAGTCATTTTGGAATAACTTTTTAAATAAATAGTAAAAATAAGTCATTCTAATCTAAAGATAAACACTTCTGGCTCCAAACATATACAAAATATAAAAATATTTGCATTAATTTCCTGTGGTAATTGTTTGCTTGTGTCCTTATATGTATTGCCTATTTAACAGAGCAGAAGGCATTATCATTTCATTAACTGTACATAAACAACAGATGTAACAACAGGCCCTCACCTTGCACCCTGCAGGGACACCAGGGTCACACACAGCAGCAGACAGCATGCTCACCAGCAGGTCCTGCACTTTGTGCATACTCTTACCAATGTTAAGTAACCCCTGCTGAAGGTTGCTAATAGTCAGCGAGTCTGAATTGAAGTCCAATTTCAGGACTTTTCCAAAGTTGCGCAGAAACTGCAGAACCATCAGGCAGTCGGAAAATGGTTTTCCTGGTAAGATCAGTCCAGGCATTGAGCATAACTCTGGAAGGGGCTGAGAGAAACGCAGTGTTTAAATGTATTTTTATTCTAGTTCAAGTTCAAGAATCTTTAATCTCCCCTAGGGGCCATGGGTTACACAACCAGTCCAGTAGTGGTTACAACAGCAACATAAAAACAACATACATGTTACATTATTTAAAAGTTTTTACATTTTTAACCACTGATAAAAAAGATCTCAAATAGATAAACACTGTATTGGTTACAGAGGAGCCCTTTTGGAAACATTTGAGTAATTTATACATTACAGCTGTCAGACTTGATTTACCCAATTATGTGATTTTTTGATTTGTGTGTTGTAACAAAAGCAACCACTTGATGGCACTGTTGTTATCTACACCTGTTTCCTAAAGTTCTAGTTGCTTTAAGGTAAATAAAATCACAAGCGTAGAACTCCAAAGAAATCTAATTGTTGTTTTCTGTCAACAGATCTTTAGATTGATGGAAGATCAAATGTTGACACACATGAAATTATTTTCAGGCAGTTTAATGATGATTAAATACCTGATGATCTGCTAAACACATGTCTTCATTTGGCTTCTTCAGCTCCTTTGCTTTTTCCAGTTCCAGCCTCCTGAGCTCCAGTTTCTTTACTTTGCTTAATTGTTTCTTCTCTTTTCTTTCTTGTTTCAGACGCTCTTTCTCCTACAACAAAATTTAAAAAATCTTTTTATGATAATACAGTGCTATAGTTATTTATTTTATAATGATTATTATGAGATAAAACAAGAATCACGTCGCATCAGCCAAAGGAGAAAAGCAACGTTTCCCAAGATTGCATAAATTTAATAATTGTTCAAAAGATTGCATAAGCAAAACAGCTGATTGAAATAAAACTTTGAGGCTTTAAAGAGAATCTTCCGACATGTATTACTGTAAGAACCTTTGCATCATTTTCCAAAACTCCTCATTATTGAATTTTAAAATCAATTTTCTACTAAATTAGTTTCCAGTAACAATGAGCAATATCATTAAGCCACATCCTACCTGTGCATTTAGGACTTTCTAACCTTATATTGTTTTTTTTTTTTTTTTAACCAATTTGTCCCCATTTCTTAATTCTGCTGTTGGCAAAATTACTTAAGACAAATACTGTGCTACTGCATGTTCCGTTACTGTAGTTTGTTGCACATTTAAGTTACCAAAATGGACAAAAAAATAAAACCGTAAGAAGCATCAAACAGTGAATACTCACCTCTGCTTTCTTCTGGGCCTCCACAGCCTTCATCAGTATCATGTGCTGCCTCCGCCGTTCCCTCTCCTTCCAAACAGCAAATATGTTGTTTCAATCCTCACTTTAAAATGTGCAATTTATTTTGTAGACAATAATATTGAGCTAAGTACAACCTACATAACATGCAGGGTTAATTAGGTCAAAAATCAAGGTTTTGGACAAGGTGAAGACTAAATATAGAGATGTAGAATAGCTAAATGCAATACATGATGTATGAAAGCAGATGGGACGGATGCATACAGACAACAAGAGCTTAGAGGCAGCATTTATGATGTTAAAACTACAAACAGCAGATGAAATATAATAAAAGTTATTCACACAACAATCAAGACCTCCTGAAAATTATGATGAACACAAACGCAGACAAAATGATTTTGAGCAAACAAAAACACAACATATACTGTGCTGTTGTTTATCAACATAAAATCCAGTCAGAATAATTCAAAGTGTTTAAGACTTGGACAGATAATGGATGCATTTATTACAGACTAGAAGCACAGACATACAGTGCACTGCAGCTTTAAAAAAAAAACACATGCAAAAAGATGTTACACATCACTCACTTCACTCGTTATATTGATTCAAACAATTCATTCAGACACATGCATGTGATGTATTGGTAAATGTGCAGAAACATACATGCTCATACCATTTCTAGCCTATGTCTCTCCAACTCCTGTTAGAAAGAGTTGGTAAAATATCAGGAAGTAGAAAATCACTTATCAAAAGAAAAATTTGGTGTGTAAAAAAAGAAATTATGCAAAAAAGATCAGTTAAACCTTCTCCAAGTGTTTTTAAATTCATTGTGGAGTAAGGATGGTTTTATATTACTGATAATGTAAAAATAAATAAGAATCCTACCTGTTGTTTTAGTACGACAGCTTGAAGTCGTCGAATCTCTTTCTCCTTTAAACAGGAAGAAATCAATTAGAAACCAAAATGCAGTCGCAGAAATAAAAAAAACAAATGAAAAGCTCTCGCTGAACAATATTAGTGCTGAACTTTGAGCCCACAAAGCATTACTGGTTAATGGAACGAGCAAATGAAAACATTATCAGTCATAAATGGGTGTACAACAAAATGAGACGATCCAGCCTTTTTCTAATTACAGTGATAAACCGAGGCAATCAACATCTCCTCTCCACCGACAAGCAGTGACAAAAGAGCCAGAAAATTACATTATGACAGGAGCTGCAAGTCAGAGATGAGGTTTGTTGGAATGCTGAGCAGGAGAATGGGCCGGCTTTTATTAAAATTGATAAAACAACCAAACAATGCTCATAAATGTCGCCTCACCTTGTTTCTTTTCTCAGTTTCCAGTAATTTGGCATTTGCTGCCACTTCTTTTTTCTTTCTCTTTTCCTGAGTACACATTAAAAAACAAGAAAAAGAAGATTATCTCAAAAGTGTGATTCATATTTTTAAAATAAGCTTCACTGTAGACAGGAGTTTACAAATATTGCATCTTATATATTATTATTTCCTCTCATTATGGAGACAAAAAGACTTTAGTTATAATGAAAGGACAGCAGGATGTGAGTATATTCAGAAAAAATGATATCAGTAATTACAGCTCAAATGAAATCCTGCTAAGAGCCACTCGCCAAGCGTGTCAGCTGAAATTTGATTTATAAAATGCTGAAATACTCCACACACAGCTTGTATTATTAAGGGAATGCAAAATAGGTGTTTCACCTAACCGTGGTAAATTCCCCCCCCCCCCCCCCCCCCCCCCCCCACACACACACACACACACACACACTTAACTGTATTTTGTATTAAGCTCCATCACGCTGTGAGATTTTCATATTCAACGGCACTTTAGTAAGAAACCAATTAAGCATTAATGTTTTTTCCATCTTTAAAATCCCATCAACAGCAGAGAGAGGGGGTTTTGAATTTTTCTGCGGTAACGTTCAGGACAAACCTCGAGAACTTGCTGTGCACGGAATTCTTTCTCCATACGAATGTGCTGAATGCGCTTGATCTTCTCCTGGTGAAAGGACGAGGGTGAGATCAAATGAATTTACTGTTAAGCCACGTATGTTAGAGGGTTGTAGGAGAGCAGAACGTAAGATGAAGTATCCCAGATCTACTCTGTACCTCAAACTGCATAAACTCTCTGTGTGAATAATGCAGCTGCTCAATTATAAATCAGTATGTAGAAGAAGATGCATACTTGCTGCCTAAATATCTTCATTTCTTCCCTCTTTTTGCGCCTCTCCTCTGCAGCGATCATTGCTATAAAACAGAAATGAAGTTGATCTGAACAGAGAACATCATCTGGTTTAGAGAAAAGTGTGAAGACAGACATTTACCTTGTTGCCTCTTCGCCTCCTTGGCTGCTTGAGCGATGGCCTGTTTCTCTAGTTTCCTCTTCATTTTTATCTGAGCTGCCTGACGAGCTATCTCTGCAACATGATGAAACAAAGTACAATTTAAATGATAAAATAACAGATCTACAGAGATCAGATTTATTTTCATTCCCTCTTCCTACAATTTTAAAATTGCATCACTTTGTAAAATTGTACAAATGTGGTACTGTCATGGGCTCAGTGCATGCAGCAAACTAGGCATGTCAGTTTTGACTTGCTATTACCATTGATACAGAATTAGCCAAAATCATTTTTTGTAAAAAATAAAAATAAAAAAATTCAATTCATGCATTAGTTCCATGCTTTTAGGCTTTACTCATATAAAAATAAAATAATGTAGATAAAGGTAAAATGAAATGAGGTGGTCCAGCCTGTCATTAACTGAGGCAGGTTCATAATACCTGCACTGATAAAATTCTCCCAGCAAAACTAAATGATGCTGCAACAAGCAGGGGGATAATGGAACATGTGTTCAAGGTAATCAAGATGTTTTTCTATACTAGGCATTTAATAAAAAACAATAATAATAATAATAATAAAAACATGTTCAAATCTGCAGGTGTGACATTTGGAGCACTAAACTGACCTTGAGCCTCCAGTTTACGCAGCAGCTTTGCATCATTAGCATCTTGGAGGTTATTTTCACCAACATTTCCTGGATGAGGATATTTGACTGCAGAACCATCATTGGTCAACTGCTGCTCAAGCTTTAGGCGACGGCTGCGCCTCCCATCCATGGCTATGATACTGGAAGCAATCTCATCCTCAGCCAGCAAGAACCACTGGAAACCCTGAGAGAAATGAAGGAGATGATGAAGGTATCCAAACATAGATTACAACATAAAATGTTTCACAGTATTGAAATCCAGAACTGAACTGAATATTTAGACAGCAACTACAGATCACATGTAGTTAGGTAATTTAGTTAAAAACAAGGATATCATCAGCGTTTACCTCTGGTGTTTCTCTGATTTCATAGAAGTGTCCAACTTTAGCTTTTGTGCTAAAGCTGAAGTTTTCTCTTGAAATTTCAGTTATTCCATTTCTAAATAAATACTGTGGAGAAAAAAAAACATTCTTAAATTGTCATTTAAAATATTCACCTGCTAATTCAGTGAAGCTGGTGTACGTATTGATGATTTACCTTCATGACATCAGAATACTGACGCAGCTTCTTCCCACATGGAGCAAAGTAAGCCACCTTCCCCTGGAGTCGGCCTGCCACAGTCCTGATCCGGGTCTCTCTCTGCCACCTGGACAAAAACAAGTCTGAGCTCAATTAAACACATCTAATACAAACACTTTGGTAAATAAATTAGCCTGACCAAGTGCAGTAACCGCTCAGTTTTCACAGCCTTTCCTAAAGAGCAAAGTGCACTTTTGGGCTATTATTGAAGACAGAAAACTGGCTGAAAATGTAGTTTTATGGCCTCCGTTTCCTGTGAACCTTTTGATGAAAAACATCCCTGAAAGATGAAAGGCTGAACTCACTCAAGACAGCAGAATTTGTGGACTTAGAGTTGAGAATGTGTTGAAACTTTTGACCCTTTGTGTGCAACAGCTGGGCTTTATTTTAATTTCCTGCCCACCAGAGAATGTAGAAAACTCAAGAAGCTCAGAACATGTTTTTCATGGTCTACTCACACACCAAATTTGAGCAGTAATATTTAAAAATCTCAGTTTATATGAATGTATTACCACTCTAAAACTGAATTTGTAACAAATAAACATAGTAGAGTACAAAAATACTATTTTACTGTTAATGGGTTTTGGAAATAGCTACCACAAACTGCCAACAATGTAGTAAAAAAGAGATGTTGAGAATAAATGACGCCAACTGAAGTTAAGAAAACATCTCACCCAAATGTTAGAGGCAGGTGCAGAGCTCGCTCATCTGTGACTCTTTTTTTCTTCGACCCTGAAAAAAAACTGAAAAATTACTTTTGTGTTTTTGTCTCTCGAAGCAGGAGCTGAACAAACAGAATTACAGAAACATCTTCCAGATTTTTAAAATTTGATTTGCATTCTTTCAAGTAAAAAGTGTGGTTTTAAACCAAGATAGTCACATTTTAGAATTAGTTGAAATTATTATTTTTCACCTCATCAGTTGAGAATTCTTCAAAATGCCAGAGCAAAAACAGATTTTTTTTTTAAATTGTCTAATTATAAAAATGACATTACAGGGTTTCATCATTTACTTTTTTACAAAATCAGTTGTTTATGTTGTGTTACTGTTTAAACATGTGTGCCAACTGATGAGAAGCTTGCTTTTTAAGGTGAGTCTGAAACAAGACAAAATCAGGGAACGTTTGCAAAAATTTTATTTTTTCAAAACGTAACTTTTTAAATGATTGAAAACATACATTTAACATTAAACGTTTAAAAAAATGGTGAGAAATTATAATAATTTAGATCAGCATCAATTTATACCCTAAACATGTTCAATAAATATACAAATTTAAATGACTGTCATCAGATCTATAACTCATCTGTCTTTACTGAAGAAAAAAAAGGATTTCATCCAAACAGTGTAGATTCTTATACAGAGCTCATTTTATCAAGTAGATTAGATAAATGTTTCCTTAAAATTTATCACACCAACTTTATAAGGATTCTGTTTTGCAGTCTCATACTTTCCTAATACCTGGAACATAACATGTCCTAATAAACTGTTAATGCTAATACATTACCTGGTGTTGCTGCAAATGTGACAGCTGAAGATGAGATGTCTTGTTTGTTCAAGGACTCCATGTTGTTGATTGGGGTGAGTAGATTTAGACTTGGTAGAACTAGAGGCTCTGTGATCTGCTGGTTCGACTGGAAACAGCTGGAAGAAAAGTTTGAGGAAGACTTAAGAACAAATGTTTCAGCTGGTTTCAGAGGACTTGTGTCTGCATCAGTATCTTCTTTGAGATGATCCTCAGAGCCGTCACTCTCCAGATTGCTCTCAGAATCTGCAGAGACGAACAAAAAAAACAATTTTTACAGCTGTTATCAGCAATAAATGTGTTAATGGCATCATATTTGTATACCTGAAAGGCTATTGGCAGAATCATCATCCTCACTATCATCTTCTTCATCATCACAAGAGTCATCGGAGCCTTTGCTGCTGTGGAATTCAGACTCAATGCTCCTGGTCAGGCCTACAGGTTTGGTTAGGCTCTTTCCTCCATTAAGAACCACAGAAGTTTTCCTTGATCCAGGAACAAGTCCTGATGAGGCAAAAGATTTAAACCCAGAGCGGACTGACATCTCCTTGGTGCCAGTGCTCAGGTTGATGGGCATGAGGCTGGGAGGGCTGGTCGATCCCAGGAGAGGCTCGCTGGTGGCAGATCTGCTCAGGCTGTGGGGTTTAGTGACGAGGGCCAGAGGGGCATCTTGAGCAGCACTGTGGGTCACTCCATTCAGGTGGAGCTTCAGAAACAAGTTTTTCTCACTGCAAAATTAAGATTAGGAAAAAACACTGATTGACGTTTATGAAACATTAACAAACTACGATTAGGAAGATTTTATACAACCTTTGGTTCTTCAGTGGCACAGAGGACGCCTGCTTTACAGAATCCTTCAAATGGAGTGGCTTTATAAACAAAATAATAAATAATTATTTTTAAAAACTGTCATATTACTGTGGGCTGTGGAGGGAGAAATTTAAGGTGTAATATGTGAAAAATGGACAATAAAGAGCAACAATGGAGGTAAAAGAGGCTGCTATAGAAAATATTTTTGAATTATTTGGCTTTCTGCCACCGTCAGACAGCAGCTGTCAGATTGCATTTGCTGCTATTGTCAAACTCTGGCAATCAAAAGCCTACATTTACTCAACAAGCATCACATGAATTAAAAGCCCTCTTGCTACAAACTGCTCCATTATCCGTCTTTCTCAGAGTGGTGACAATAATCAAATGGCGTAAAAGAGGAACGTTTCTGTCTCTTCATAACAAACGTCCCAAAGCACAACAGAGCTAATTGCCTGTCAGGGTTTTTTGAAGTTTATTCTGTATAAACTAAACAGATTGTCACTTCTTGTCATGTAGCGGTCAGACGCTCATGTAGGACAAAAACAGTGGTAGGATTCATTTTCTGTTGTGAAAGGAACAAGATTGTTTAATATTTAAAAAATAAAAACAAAGATTGACAGTAAATAAATCAATATAACCATCGTTTAAGAACAAATTAAAAATAGGTTTAATAATAATAAAGCATTCTGACAATGTAATAAAAATGAATAAAAAAGAAACTCACCCTTTTTAGCTGTAAGTTGTTCAGGTGTGCAGAACTCTCACGTTGGATGTCTCTACTGCCCTCCTGTGTGTGCTTACTCAGTTTGTTTCTATGCGAGGACTCTTTTGAGACTGACAGCATAGGAGACTTAGTTAAAGAGAAGAGATGTTTGTTAGGGGAATGGAGAGCGAGAGGTTTCAGAGAGGAGGAAGGAGTTTGGTTAGAAGAAGTGAGGTGCTTTGGTGAATTTAGGGTTGGGATGTATTTTAATGGATCAGTGTTGGAGCAAGTTTTAAAGGATGAAGGACGAGTCTGTCCGTGAGACCGTGCTAGAGTTTTTTTGCTGACTGTCAGGGCTGTTGGCTGTATGACGCTGATGTGCTGCTGGTCCTCCTCTGCAGTCCTGGCTCTCTGGAGAAACAGTGACATGGATTGATGCAGGCCAGGAGGATGAGGAGAGGACTGGAGTTGAAAGGGGGAAGTCACAGAAACACTGTGACTCTCTTGAGCAGTGCTTCCATGAGCAGCACGAGGTCTCTTCTTTTTCCTCTCAGAAGTGTGTGTCAGCCGCTGAGTAGGAGGATGAAGGAAAACAAGGAGAAGACAGAATGTCATGTCAGCTCCTGCTGTGAGAGCCTCACACTGGCAGCTCTGTCAACTAACACACACATCGAGCTTCCCACCCACTGGATTCTGACAAACCAGAGCAGCTAAAAACTTCTGCACATATTCATTAGGTTTACGTCTAACAATATTCTCCATCAGTGCATCTATTAATACGCTTACATTCACTTCTCTTTTAACTTGAATCTTTTTCTCAGATTCAGAGTCATCACTGCTCGGAACATCTTCATCGTCCAGTTCGCTGCTGGTCTCCTCATCGCTGGAGCTCTCTGACAGAGACCCCAACAGGCTTTTTATGGGTTTCTTAATGACAATAATAAAAAACATTAAACAATAAATTACATCTTCAAGGAGAAAAATTAACTAAGAAATTCCAAATACTTACCTTTTTCGTTTTTGAAATGTTCTGATATAATTGCAAAGACCCGTGGACGCCCTTTTGGCTCCGACTGGTGATAAGTTTAGATTTCTCCTTTACTTCTTTTGCTGGTGATAAACTGGTGTTCACAGCAGAGTTCATAGCAGGAGTGGGGGTTCTCCTGCTTTTGACTGTCCCATTCCCATCTGCAGCATCATAAAGGTCTTTAGGTGGATGCTCATAAAGTAAAGTGACGTAAAACTTATTGGCATCCAAGAAAGTTTCATTTCATCCTCGTCCTTGTTATTCCTTCATAACTAGGTATAAAAAATAGTTATAAAATCACTATTCTTTGTGTCATTTTACCTGAGGTGTGTGACTGTACATCAACAGGATCAAGGCTCTTGAATGCAGACACAAACACAGGATGCAGACCCAGAAAAGGGTGAAAGAAGGCAGCTGATCCATTGGTTTGCATCTCAGAAGGTTGCCACCAATCTGAGAAGGGAACAAAATGCAACATTCAGACACAAACAGTCACTAAGCGTGCAAATAATTCCTCAACATACTAGAAGAGTCTGATTAAATACCTGCACTAATGAGTCAGTTCAATTGTTCAATTTGCATTTGATGGATAAAGTTGATGTTTGTGTAAATATCAAGAAAATAAGGGAAACATTACTTTTACTTTTATTCAAAGTATCAGCGTTTGCATATTTCAGCATTTATGCATTAACCAACCAAATAAAAAAATCACTCCAAAATGTAAAAAATGAATCTGTACCTTAAGTATTCTTACCTTGAAAAGCACCAACTTGTGACTGAGCAACCAAGGTGGATAAACTCAGACTTCTGAGTCTTTCAAACTCAGAGTGACCTGGGGTTGGTGTGTACAGTCCAAAAGACGGACTACTTAACATATTTGAATGTTGATCTGCTGACATCTGCAGTGAATGACCTGAAGAGAAAAAAAGAAACATTTTAAAATACTAAAATCAACTAATGCAATTACTAGAGGCCATGCTAATCAGACCAGAAACATTCTGAAACATGCAGGACATAAAAAGAGTTTAAAACACAAAAACCGAGTTTAAACACAGAAATAAAACCTCTCTATAGAGTTTTTGATATGTCTGGATAAAAATTAAGTGATGTTTTATACTTCATACTGTGGTGCTGCTGTACAGTATTTCATTCAGAGTAATCTACAGTATGATGATTTAATACATATGGAAGTGCCACAGCTTTAAAGAGATGAATTTTTGTTGTAGAGATGAATTTTTGTTGTAAAGCTGAATATTTTAACAACAGATTTACATTTGGAGCCAACCAAGAAGCTATTTCTTGGTTCCCAGCCTTTGAGCTGGCCACATGATGTGCATGTGTGCATGTGGATAAGAAATCTTTGGAAAAAACTCCCTTTATTTGAGAATGATAACAATGTGACTGCTTAGGTACCTTTGTGCCTTCAGGTGTTTTGTCCAAAAGAATGTGCATAGTGTGGGGTTGTGGAAATGAATAATTTATGAGTGTGTCAATGTAATTTTTTTTTACTTGGAGAAAAAACTGAATTTTTTGGTGCATCTTATCATGAAAAAAGCACGGTATGTAAATCAGCACATTATTTTGCGGTCAGAGGTAATCTGACAGCTTATGCATCACTGCTGCTCAGTACATAATGGCTTCGGCCGCAATTAGTATTCAGAGAAAACAAGAGATGCTGGTGGCTGCATACACAGCATGAGGCTGACAGGCATGTCAAATCACACAAGATAAACTGGAGCTAAAAGAAAACACACAGGAGCATGCACAGCTTTTTAAATTGTTGGCATTCATTAATTCCATTTCATTTCTATCAAAATAGTCCAACATATTAAGATGGGAGGAAGGTGGTCCAAACCTCCTTCTGTAGCGTTAGATCCTACCTGGTTCTGCAGAAGTTTGTTTGCTTTGCATTTTTCAAAGATTTACATAAATCTTAATATAAAAAACTAGATAAGTTAGTTTGCATGACAATAATTATATGTATTAACAACAGAAACTGACTACAGTGTGACTCAGACTGGTTTGTCTAAAATGTGGTTAGCATGATTCAAAAGAAAAAAACATCAGTTATTTTCGTGTCCTGTTTGATATCGTGTTTAGACTTTGTGCAAAGTATTTTGTTTATTTGTACCGCAGACGATGAGAGGGGAGCTTCCTTCAGGACTAGAACCTGGACTCTGATGAATGTAGAGTGTTTGAGGTGGAGCAGAGGAGGAGGCTGAAGACGAGACTTTTTCGTGGGATGGTGAGTCCAGTTTTTTAGACTCCATATCTGTTAAATACAAACAGAGATATGAAAATAACTCAATGCTCTCATCATATCTCACCTCATTAAAATAAATAATAATATCCAGTTACTCTGTCTATAACTTTTGACTCCAATATTCATTAAAAACATTATGATGTCTTGACGCTCGTGGAAAGTAAAGGTGTAATTTTTAACCAAAGAAAACTCTTTGACATGACAGAGGTATAATCAGAATTATATTCTCATGTTTGCAGATGTGGTGAAACACTGTCAATAACAACAAAAAGCTCACATAAAGTCTACAAATCAAATAATCAACAATCCTGACAGGTGAGGCTGTGAGAGGCATAACAACAGTACAGCTTACATTTCTCAAACTTTGCAACAGGACAGCAGTTGTTCTGTCACACTAACTGTAATCCAAAGCTGCCACCATATTAATAAACACCTTCAACTAATCCCTGGTTTTCCTGTGTCAGCCTTTGCATCAGTGTAATCACATTTTTGGCTTCCTATGAAACAACACATGCATGCTGTGTACCAGCAGAGATCCACCTGGGCTCCTAATGCCAGGAAAAAAAAACTTTAAGAAATGCAAACATCCTCATGTTTCAGGGATCAAAGGATATTTGGAAGTCTGTCACATCAGAAAAAGAAATTCCTTACATCAAGTGACTCAAACAAGTACACAAACTGACATGAAGTCGTAGTGTGACAGATGTTTTACATGTTTGCAGCATAGTCTGTATTAGGATTGTTCTATAATCTACATGTTTTATAGTGTTGATGTCAAACATGGCCATGTTATCTTTCAAGTTATACTGTGTTTTGTGCACCTAAAAGCTTTATGAGCTAAAATTCTTAAATGGCAAAGGGATGTGTGCTCAGTCCACTGCTGTGCACACTGATGACCTCAGGCTGAAGAGCCCAGCACAAAAACAACCTTGTGGTCAAGTCTGCAGATGACACGGCACTAGTTGGACTAATAACCCACGGAGACGAATTGGCATACAGACAGGAAGTGAAAGACCTGACACGGTGGTGCCAAGAGAACAACCTCACTCTCAATAATCAGAAGACCAACGAGACAGTTGTGGATTTCTGCAGATCCGCTCCCTATCTACAGATCTACATCTCCAGATGCATGGACAGAGCCACCTGCATCCTCCAGGATAACACCCACCCTGCCCACGGAATGTTCACACCACTGCCCTCTGGGAGGAGGCGACACTGCATCCGAGAAAAAACAACAAGACTGAGAAACAGCTTCTACCCGGATGCAGTCAGACTTGCGAACAGCTCCACCATTTTAACTGTGAACCTGAGATCTGAAGTGCACTACTCACTTTAAATGAGCTGCCGCTTTTATAGTTTAGAGCATGAAGTGCATTACTCACTTAAGTCACTTTAAATGCAACTTCAAATCAAATCATATCCCTTTTTATTGTCGTGTTTACCTACATTGTTTTAATTTTACTTTATGTATGCTACACCAAGACCTGAGAATCAATATTTCGTTCATCCTGTAAATGGGTCGAATGACAAACATATCTACCTATTCATCCATCTATCCATCCATCCATCCATCCATCTATCCATCCATCTGGTGTTATTTCCTACAAAATGCATTTCTTGAAAATGACCTTTTCATAATTCCACCCATTTTTCACCTTCAAAATCTTTTGTACAGGTCCATAAAATGTAAAGAAAATTGCACTACTTTTTTGTTAACAGGCAGCAAATAAAATGCAACCAAATAGGTCAAAGAAGTACCAGAAATTCAGCTGCTGAATATTTTAGTTTAATTCTACATGAAGAGGAAAGGTGAAAATTTGCATGTTACAAGAAAAAACTTGAATATAAATCAGGTGCAATTAGCTAAGAGAAACTATAACCATACATTAAAATAAACAGAGCAAAGATTATTTATCAATCCGTTCTGCTGATTACCTGCTTGTAATCTGCTGCCTGACAGTAGACCAATTAATCTGGTTCTCTTAATAGGATGTTAGATTTCATCTACTTTGTTCTAAAGACCGTGAGGATAAAAAGTCCAAGTTTCTGTCAGTCTTTAAGGCTAAGCACTACAATGTCAACAACCTCATGCTAGAAGATCAAACCAGCAGAATTTATGTACCGTATGGCAAAACATCAAACCCAACAGGGGATTTAACCCACTGCCAATGCCTGCAATGAAATAAAAGGCAGCCAGGATCAAGGTAAACATCACTATTAACAGCATTTCTATTCCCAGCCTCCCTCTCTCTACAGATCTGAAGAGCACCACATAAATCACATGGGAACCATGATGGGAAAAGGGACTGCAGTGTGCCAAATGAAGCAATAAAACAGATCCTCAGTGTCCCTCTCAAGGCATTAGTGACACTGTCCATATGTCCACTGTTTCACTGAGGCTGATGATGTTGGTTAGAGCCAACATCTGTTCTAAATGAAGGTCATACGTAGAGCTAGAGGGTTATTCTGTTTTTAAGTTAAATTTATAATCTAAACGACTGATTTGAATAGTTTAGCTGAACAAGACAATTTAGTTTTTATCATAAAAACCAAACTATTCAGAAGAAAAGCTCAGTACTTGGAATAAACGAAGATCAATGCGCTGCTCAATTATCATTATAATATTATGTATCTCCAGTGGGGATGCAACATTCCCTCCCCCACAAATCCCCCACACTCAAACCCAAATATTTCCTGATTATTCAGTCTACATGAATACAATATTCATTTTACTGCAGGAAGACAGTCAGTGCATAACAATGAGATCTGCTAATGAAATCAACCATCAAGCAGAAACACATACATATTAAACTGGTGTCTCAATGTCACTTTTTTCTTTATTTTGCATCGTTTGTTCTTCTCGTTTATCCAGTATTTTTTTTATGATTTGTTTATGCTCTAGAACAATGAGCACCTATCAGTTTAGTTTTATACATTTGTGTTCTCTGTGTAATAAAGAGCCATTACCAAATTATTATGATTTGCATAAACATAATTGTTACGAACATTTCTGTCTAAAGTAATTTAGGATTTGAAATCAAACAATGTTAAAGAAAGCCATTTGCCAAATTGATTGTAATCTATTTATTCTCATATGGAATCTATTTTATTGGTGTTGTTTAACTTTTAATCAATTTTCAAAAAATCAACCAAGGCCCTAATGTACCTTAAAAGTAAAGAAATGGTAAACTGTGGAAGTTAAATGTCTGCTTATGTGTTGATGATTTTAAGAAGGTCACTGTTGCCAGCAGAGCTGATGGAGAAAATAGTGTTGATGCTCCCTGGCTGCCATTTTTCTTCCCTGTCAAAGACTCCATCTGCCACTGAGCCATTTGCAGCTTCTGAGTTAGAATATCAATGATTCTCCACAATTCTACAACTCAGCATTCACCTTGACGCCACCTCTAAACCTGTCTGAGTGCTGACAACACACATCCTCCCTGCAGATCCGAGCAAGTGCCAGCAAAACTCTCATCCAGCTAAGTGACATTTACGCTCCTCGTAAAAAGCTTTTGGTAAGCGCTGATAATATTCGAGTTATTTTTTAAAGCGTTATTTATGTATTCAGTATTTCTGATTTATTCTATATTTGAATAGTTTTGCAGTTGCTAAACAAAGAACAAAAAAATAGCAGGCTTTATACAGAGCTTCCCCCTTTTTTTATTGAGTTGTGAGAAGTTAAGTGGTCAGTGTCTAACCTGCTGCAGACAACAATCATAGAAATCTCTTTCTAGAGCAGAGCACCAACGGTATAAAGAAGTCTTTGTTCTGGCATGAGGTCAAAGTGACCAGTCCTGCTTCTTATTCTTGATGATGAAATCAAACCAATGTGCAGAGACCCCAGAACATGAATATGCCAACATCACCTATGGCCCTCAGCTGCTACTTTGATAAAAGACCACCATGTCCTATGAAATATTTTGTGTCTAAGGTCATATACTCATACTCATAAAAGTATGCCAATATTATAGAGCCAATACTACTGTATAGAATTGCATGACTCTTGGCTCTCAGTTGAGCTGATTCACCAACAGCTAACCGGAGCTTCCTGAAGCATGGAGCCAACTCTGGAGGAGATGGGAGTCAACTTTATGTGTAGTAGTAGTAGTAGTAGTAGTAGTAGTAGTAGTAGTAGTAGTTGTTGTTGTTGTTGTTGTTATGTGGCAGTAGTATACACATGCTGTGCAAATCCTCATAGTTCCGACGTGTGGTTCAGTAAAAAAGTTATTCGTTTGTGAACCAAACCATGATTTATTTATTAGTACTTGCATCAGTACTCAGTAAGTACTTGTACTCGGTTTTAAAAAACTGGTATCAGTGCATCCTACTTAAGACACTGCAAATATCATGCATGTACTGTTTTATTTTCTATAGCAGGTTATCATCCTCATAGACATCATATATAAAGACTAGATAGATGGATCATCTGGGGTTCGACAGCATAGCTACAAGGCGGCCATCTTACCACAGACAGCTGACGTTCTGCTCTCTATGGTAGCAGATGGAAGGTGAGTGATCAACTTAACTAAAAATACTCTTAACTCGATGAAATATTATCAGACTTACAAATGGTTTGCTTTCTTACAAACCTTATCATGTATAGGCTTGAGATGGGATACTTTAAGTTTATGAGTTTCCCGGCCATTACGATATATTTCACAGCCATGTCTCTGATGTTTATAACAAAGCAAACCGTTTAAAAATTGATTAAAAATTGAGCAAGTTAGAGATATTTAATATGCACCATTGACAGCAATGTTAAGAAAGGGGACAGCTGTCGGTGGTAAGATGGCTGCCGCGTAGCTATGTCAGGGTCCATTGGCAAACAGCGCGGGAAAGATATCTAGCCTTTAAATTACATATGATATCTATGATCATCCTTGCTAATGCTCAAAACAGAATCAAGAGAAAGGAAACATTTTCAACACATCAAACAAATCAAACCTAAAAAAAAAGTTCATGCAAACATTAACTAATAAAGAACCAATTTTTAGATCCCTGCATGGATCCCTACTTTGATCTTTTTGACATCAAAACATCTGTTTAAGAAAGATTTAAAATTTTGTTAGAAATGAGAATAAGAATGATGTTAAAAATAAACCGTAATGCTTGAATGACTGAAAAAATGTTCAAGATATTTTCTATGAGACATAGACCAAATCTAGTGAGTAAAAAGGTAACAAAACAGCTGATAAGATGTCTAAGATATCAGATCATTCACTCGCTCATGTAGGTATAAAAGGTTATTGATAACTGCAGTAATCAACTCCTGCGGAGCATCGATGAAAGAGAGAGAACTCGGCTTTCAGCAGCGATGGCTCTCCTGTGGAGAAACTCATTTTGCCTTTGTCGTTATAACTCAGCAGTGCTGTAGATGACCCGTAACCTAAAAGGGTCAGATAGAGAAAAAGAGTTGGGTCGTTTCCTCTACATCAAGGGACGGCTGCGTTCAAGACATAAATTTTGCAGCACAATTTTATCAGTTTTCACACATGCACCCCAGTCCATGTTCTGGAGGCATTCTTGTGGACATTTTCCACCTATGCTGCATGTTTGATCATTTAGTTAGACAATGTTGTTTAAAGCTTGAGAACATTTTTATTTTATAATGATTTAAATATGTAGCCACATTAACAACTGATCACAAGACAAAAAGATAAAACTAAAAACCTCTGATGGAGTTGCTACAACTAGTGAACAGTAAAATGAATGTACCCAGTCCTTGTGTCTTGAGGCAACAATTACATTTTTAATAGCCGCTAAGAAACATCTACGAAGCCATGATAAGTGAAGTATCCCAAATTAAAATTTAAAACAAAGCCAAACAGTGGCTCCACAAATTACCCCTGCTGGCTCACAGTAATTTATCTTAAAATGCCCCATGGTCAGAAAAGTTTTCTTTTCTCCCCCAAGAGACTTAAATATGCTCCAAAGCTTTAACACTAATTCAAAGAAAGATGTGAATTAATTAGACACACACAAAATGAGAGCAAAGTGTAATGCAGCACAAACTCATTTCATAAAGGAGGACTTGTTTGAATCTTAACCTAATTGGAAAATTCTAATCCTATACCTAAGTAATACTTTAAAATGAGCTGCTCAGCACATTGCAGGATTTCTATTCATTGGCTACAGTTTCTAATTTAACAAAGCAGATAGATTTTTTTCCTTATGCAAAACAGAAAGGAGGACTTCTAACGGCATGGTGGACAATGAGCAGATGGGGTGAGAATATGAATATCCTTCAGATTCATTTTTAGTCCTAAAACATATCTCACAACCTGAACAATAATCATTTATTTCCTATGTGTTTAGCATTGTC
This sequence comes from Callopanchax toddi, assembly GCA_006937965.1. Lineage (NCBI taxonomy): Eukaryota > Metazoa > Chordata > Actinopteri > Cyprinodontiformes > Nothobranchiidae > Callopanchax > Callopanchax toddi. Next base: position 1,476,630 of record SSNR01000002.1, read on the forward strand.
CTATTGAACAAGTTCATAAAGATGTAAAGATGTAAAAAAAAATAAAATACATAACTGAACATCAGAAAGAAATTTAAAGAAATCAGCTGTGTTCAAGTAGGAAGAGATAAAAAAAATGCAGGAATCATGTGCTTAAAAAAACTCAGGCACTAGCATATCAGCTAGCCATACTGGGTTAGCTTAACCCTCGCGAGATACGTGACTTTGTGAGACTTCAGGGCACCGGACCGGAGACTCAGAAGTTGCAAACGCGGTATCCTGTACACAAGCAGCAGATGGGGCTGAGTGGGTTTTCATTAACCCTGTAAAGGGTCAGATTAGCACATACTGGCTCAAGAAAATATTTTAAAATATGAAAAATTACATAGTGTGCCTTTAAATCACTTTTCATATAGTTTCAATAACTATATATAGTCCTACTTCTCTCATTAATTCTTTTCTCGCAGAACTCCATCATGTAAATCCTAAACAAAGGTAACACCACAGTTTAATTATTGTCAATATCAAACAGCAACATCAGGTTCTTAATGCATAACACCAAAATGATAATACACTTGTAGGACTCAAGGTCCTAAAGAGACTAACACTTTCCCACTGTGAAAATGAATTATTACAGGAGCTTTCTTTATTATATGTCATTTTGCAAAAGTCTTTTTTATTACTGTGAGTCAGTAAATACAGATACATCTCTTGGCCAATATTTCCACAATGTTTTTAAATAGAGTGCAAGATGACTTTATATGTTAGCACTTTCCTCAGTGGAAGACCTTTAATTGACCTTGAAACAAAAGCATTTGTTAAACCATTCTGTCATAGATCTTTAGCACTAGATTAGAATGTTATAATTATATTTAGAGGTAAAACAGACTGAACTGCTTTGGCTTTAGAGTGCTGTACATGTGTGTCATTATTTTAAAGCACCTAACAACCACAAATGTTAAAATATTTCTTTATCTGGGGAATAAACAGACCTCGCTGTGGACTGGCTCCATTATAAACGGTATGATTAACATGAAGCTCTTCTTTAAGCAATGCCAAACAGAAATTAAATAAATCCTTTAGAATATGAACATGTTCAAATGTTTTATTTTTTAAAGATCCCACTTTTATTCCAAAAATTGCATTTTTGTATGTCTTTATTATATTTTATTATTATTTATTTATGATTATTATATTTTTATAATTAGCAAATATAAGCAATTAAAATTTGATACCAAGCAAATATATATATATATATATATATATATATATATATATATATATATATATATATATATATATATATATATATATATATATATATATATATATATATATATATATATATATATATACATATTACAGCTGCAGAAAGTCACTGTGGTATCAGGGCAACTAAATAATGTCACTAGCATCCTTCATAGTGAAATTGTAATTATTAAAGGGTGTCTCCATTGGAAGGTAATGAGCCATCCATATGCCCTTGATACAAGCCTTCTAATGATCAATTTATGATGGCCCAAACTAAAATTACACTCATTAAAAACGGTAGAACTAGCTGACTAAAATGGAACATCCTTAATGTTCTCGTGAATGTAATTTTCTTCCTAGTGGTCCATGTCTGTAAGAAAGGCTACATTATAAATGCACATAATTCAAACTGGTCATGTATGATACAATGAAAAAAATAAAAACAGAATGCCTAAAAATGAAGCTGCAGCAGCTCTTGAAAAAGGAAATGGCAGCAGTGACCAGATTTTAAATGCACGAGGATCAATAAAAACAGCACTGCTGAGGTACAGCCTTTATGTGAGAGTGAAATGCTGTAAAGCAGCCTCCAGAAATACATTAGCTCTACCATCTACATAGAGCACGCTCATTTATTCTCAGCTGATCTAAAACCTTTGATGCAAAAAGATTCAAACACACAAGACACCAAAGAGAGCATTAAAAATGAGCCTTTTTATCATTTCAGGTAGAATTCAATCCCAGAAGCATCATTGGTTTAAATAAAGCACCGAAACACACATCTCCAGGCAGAGATAAAATAGAACAGGAAGATGAGTGCAAAAGAGTAATCTCTCTGACATATTCCTAATAATGCTGCTCCCCTCCAGCTCACCCAATCATAAAGTGTCAACACTGACCTACAAAAAGCAACTCCCGTCAAGCCTCGCATGTTTAAAAACATCAATCATGGCAGACAAAGAGGGTACATTGAATTATACAGCATTAACCTTCAGGGCCTGCATATAAAGACCATAGATTTATTTGTGCTCGTGTGTTAGGAGCCTTTGCCCCGTTTCTTACAGAATCCTGGCTGCCAAAATGATGAACCTGCAGCTTAGACCTCAGCAGGAGATCAGCATCCTCGATTAATGAGAGAAAACTTATAGAAGAGGTAAGAACGGAAGAGACAGGGTGAAAATGTGTGAAAGACAATTATTAGCAGACCCTTATGGCATTTTCCAAACAGAAAAGTGGACATCTCATGTTGTGTGCAGCAAGCTATATGGAGCAAAAGCCAAAATCCTTTATGTTTCTAATAATAACTCAAACTATGCATCTATTTTTGATTTTGATTTGTGCAGGGATTTTTCATGGAGAATAAAAATGTCTAAATGTGCCGTTTTCACAAATTTATCAACCAGAAGAAAAGTTTACCTCCACAAATGTTGTTCTTAATGTGTTAAAGACTCAAAAGAGGAGTCAACACTTTTGTGGCTGCAGACAGAGCCCTTCGAGGGCATGTGTACTGAATAAATATGAGGCTCATTTAGTGACCTTCTATCTGTGTTTTGATCTATTGGCAGTATAACTGATTGCCTGCATCAAGGCTGTGATTTGATTTATCTCACTGCCCCGGCTATGCCATGAACTTTTACTGGAACAAATGTCTAGATGCCATTTCACTGAGACTCTGATTGTGTTAGGGTCACATGCAATTTTATTATTACCATTTATATTTGCAAAGAAAAAACATCATGCAGCAAATAAAAAGTGTAAATAACAAATATAAGGTAACATTATTACTAATGCAAACCAGAACGCTTGTTAAATAAGACTGCTGATGCATCAACTTTGACTTTAGTCAACTCTTAAAAACTAATTTTATTATTTTTTTATTATATTTTATATTAAATAACCCTTTAAGATACTTAAGATTAACAATTTTGTGAATATAAAAATTAAGCCTACCTCTGTTTTGTTTGGTGTGCACCCTGGAGTTTTGGTTCATCTCCATAGCCACGATGAAATGTTTTTGTTTGGTTATTTTGCAGAAAAACAGCAAAGCTATAAAATTATAAAGAAACAAGTAATGCGGCTTCAACTTTTATCCAATGAACACACCAGATAAATACAAAACACACAGCATTTAAAATCTGCTTTGCAAAAGTGAAATACCTGAATAATTAAATTCAGTCGGATTTGAACTCAGAGTGAGAATAGAGTCATAAAATCGGAGGTAACGTCCTGAGCTGAGAGTTTATGGCCTCCTATGGTCATAAAGAACATCAGGTTTCACCAGGAGAAATCAGACTATACTGCAATTATAAATCACTACAGAAACAGCTATAACTGCACTCTGCAGACAAACTGAGACCAGGTAAAGCTCTGTTAGTATAACTGGTTGAAAGACATGGAGAAAACACTAGTACACTGATACTAGGATAAAACAAAGACATCAAATGCTGAAACCCATAAAGATTCACACATCCAGCTGGAATCCTGTAACATTAATCAAGTGACAAAATTAAAATGTTAAATTTGCCAAATGATGACAGATAACCCGACAACAGGCTAACAATAAGAGTACACTCAAGACAAAGATGCAGGTTTGTTAAGATTTAAGAATTTTCTTTAGCTTATTTGAGGTTGGGTAGCCAATAGCTCCAGGAGGGAACCCAAACAAACCCTCCAGCTACACTCTCCAGCTCCTTCAGGCAGATTGCAAGGTGATCCCAGTCCAGAGGGGATATATATCCAGCAACTTCTGGGTCTACTTTAGAGTCTTCCCTTTGTTGGACCTGCTCGGGAACCCTTCAGAAGAAGGAGACTAGGATATATCCTAATCAGACATCACCTCAACTGACTGCAAACTCCCAAGGGAAAGTGTTTTTCTTTAAAGAGGAATTTAGGTGAACAATTAAAAGTATGATGGAAGCAACTCAAGTTAACAAAGTGGCTTTAAAAATATTATAGTTTAGAAAGTTGATGAAGCTAAAACTTTAGACACACCAAGTCTAGCAGTTTGACCAAAAAGTTATTTTTCCAGATGGAGTCAAATTCAAAACTGCAGGATTATAAAAAACTGTTTTCACGATGTGCAATTTATTCTAGTCACAAAACTAGCGATGTGTTTACTTGCTGCTGTCTCTTAGAGGGAGAAGGTTTAAACTATTTTATTTGGGGTTTTATTTGTATTTAAGATTTTTCTAATTGATGTATTTTCCCTGCTGACAGACCATTATAATAAGTTTGTTTGTTTTTTTTTTTACGTGAACAAGCTAAAGTACACAAAAAGTACAACACTACTATCTGGATACACTTAAAGACTGCAATTGAAGAAATGTAGTTACTTTAAGGGTAGTTTACTAGTATACTATTTACAATCTAGTACCTAGCAGGATTTTTCGCAACATTCAGTGAAGTGTAATGTTTTTTTAAATCCTGCTCTAGTGTCACACCTGCGTCTCATAGAGAAATTAGCACATATTTAGCATATTTTGAGTCCAAATTCCTTAGTCTTTTGAGAAAACTTAGCATGTATGTTACATTATGTCTAACAACAACTATTAGGTCAGTTTAAAAAAAAAAAACACTTAAAAATCCGTACTGAACTCAAAACAGTTGTTTTCTGTTATTAGCTAAACAGGATAAACTACAGCAGCACAGGTTACAAAGTTGTCGCAGAAAATTGTTGAATTAGTTTAACAGAAAGTGGAAAAAAGCTTAGCGGAAGAATAGCAGACTTACTCTCCGGTGTCGAGCCGAGGAGGTGAATGAGTGTGACCGAGTGAGTCGGTGCCTCGTCGCAGATTGAAGAGACTCCTCCGTGTCATCGAGCATCCCGAGTGGAGTGACGTCAACTCAGGGATCCAGAGGCGCAAACTTCTGATCTCAGATCAGCTGGCGCGAGCGCAATCTGTCAGCATCATCTGCCATAGAAAACACGTCGCCACCAGTAAAATATAACAACAAAAACACAGACATCTGGACCATACACACTGCTTTTTTGTCATTTACAGGCAGAATAATGACATGCCAACATGCTGGAAGGTTGGCAGTCTAAATTTGAGGGTGCATGAAAAATTCTATCAGCATTAAATGTGAAAATATTCGGCAAAAGGCACAGTAAAAACAGGGAAATATGCTAAGAATTCACAGAAAATTATCATAATGCATTAAAAGAGGGAACAATAAGAGCATGAAGAGACACAAAGTGCTTTTTATTAGAATTACACCATTCTGAGTTAAAGATGTGCCTTTGTATCAAATCACTATAACTAACTTAAATCAGCAGTAAATGTGTGTTTTACTTAAAAATAGAGATCTGATCAGCATTTCTAATTTAAAACCTGTTTATTTCCTTGTTCCGTGTCCTTTACACTCATTGATTTTTCTCCTTTTTAACAGGAGACACTAAAATGGACTGAGTCTAACATGTGCATGGCTGGATAAAGCATTTGATGAATTTGTCTTTTGAGCAGCAACATGACCAGATTTTTAATTGTAGAGAATTAATGATGGCAGGAATGTGAGCAGTGTCAGGTAAAATAAAAATGTCAGCCCTCTTTGGTCATTTGTCTGTTGCCGCAGCATGTTGGGGGGAAGGGCAAATGGTCTCTTTAAAGAGATTTTTTTTTTCTCAAAAGCATCATGATTAGAAAGTATAATGAGACCAGAGACACAGAAAAGATCATCTCTATAGAAACTGCTGAAAAATAAATTAGGGAAGGGCGAATATTTGTTTTATTATTTTATCAGTCCTCAAACAGCATTCACCTAAAGCCACATGAGATGGATCCACTAGTATTTTCAATTTTATGGCCTTCGACAGATTTTAATTATTTGAGAGCACTGCTCTGATCCTTTTAACACAAAAGCCTCTCCAGAGCTGATGATGCCATTTATTAATTTGCAGCTGCACATTTTGAAGTGTTTGAGCCTGATAAAACAAAATTCATTTTCATCACATGAAATGCATTTTAGATGCAAAATCCTGCACTAAGAATAAAAAATATATATCTATTTTAGGCATTACATTTGTGGCAAGCAACAAAAAACAAATATGAATGATTACATTCAATTTCATCGTGCATATTAAGAGTTTACACATGAAATTTAAGACATGCAAACAATATATTTAAGTTACCCAAACAGAAAGGGGAAGTTTAAGATTTTCTTCCCTTTTAAATTCAGATACATTGTTGCAGGCAATCTGGCAATTCAACTATTAGACACAGTATTTTCTGACCATTCATGTTGCTGTCCATTCTAATTAGTCCTTCAGAGCCTTTCTTCTCCTAGTGGTGTGGCAGATGTGTGAATAAAATTCATTTGCTGTTATTTGAGTGAAAATAGGGCATCACAGCTTTTGTGATGAGACAACAACCCCCTCTGTGACAATAAAATACAGATGTCCTAGTTTCACACAGAAACAAGGTTTTAAAGCAGGTGGCAGGATGAAACGTCCCAAAAACCTTTTTAAATCCTATGTAAAATATAATTTAAAGGCAAAAAATGTGCACACTTTTCTCTACATGAACGATTTACATAAAAGTACATGTGTTTATATGAAAAAGAATAATTTAAAATCCTACTTTCTAAATGTAACAAATGACCACATTTCTATTTAAATTATATCAGAGAATATGTTTCATTTCTAATGAATGTATCAAAAATAATAAACATATTCATTTTATTGTTTTAAAATGTTTAAAAATCATAAAGGCCTCTTTTACTGCTTTAATAAAACCTGGTAATAGGACTAACAGGGAGCTGTGTGTTGTATTTCAATTCGTTTTGTTTAATGAATCCCTAAAGCCTACTTTTCACTGTTTACATTTGTCATCCCTAGACCTATTTTATGAGAATTTTTGAGAATAACTTGAGTTAATCTCAAACAACATAAGATAATCATTATTTTGGATTGCATCATTTGCAAAATAACATTTTCTGCCCATTATAAATATAAAAGCAGGCTCAAAATAATCGTTTAATTGCGCCATCTGGTGGCCAAGTCCTTTAACTACCTTGCAGATTTTATAAAAAGATCATAATTATCCTGATATCTACAGAACATCAGCCTACAAGTGATTTAAAGAATTGATCATAAAAACATTAAACACACACTACACAAAGACAAATATGCAACCTAGATTTTTAAAAACTGTAAGATGACAGACGTTTTAGAAGTCTAAAATTAGAACTGATAAAAATTTAAAAAGAGAGAACTATCCTGCTGATTTCTGTCAGTTCTGATTAATCTAAGCTCACAGGGACGCCATCAGAGCTGCTGGACTTCTGAAGGGAATATTTCAGATCATAGTGACTTAAGAAATCCTTTAAGATCTAATTAGCCTCCATCCACTCTACTGTGGCCTAATTCTTTTTTTTTTTTTGTCCTAATTCTGCATCAACATCTATTTAAAACATCAAGTTTTCCTTTTGTTGACGGGCCAACATCAAGCTCATTACATGTAATCAGTGTTGCTAAATATAGATTTGTAACGGCTCAATAGTCTTATTTGTTAGACTTGGGTAGAAAAAAAGCCAAATATATTTTTAAATAAATTCTTTCAAAAGGTAAATTGTGTCAAATTTAAATATTTTGCACATGTTTAAAAAGATTGGAATGCATCCTTTGTATAAATTTTCTTTTATGTCATTAATGGCAAAATTAATTTCCATATTTTAACAATCAGAAATGTTCTTGAACTGAAAAAGTTTTCCATTATTATATAATAAACATTTAACCAAATCCTGATTATTTTTGACAAATCGTTTTATTTATTTACAACTTTCAAAGATGAAACTAGGATTGCATTTCATAAGGCAGCAACAACACAATTTACGTGACAAAAATCATAATACTTAGAACTGTTAACACAAAAAGGTCACAATTTGTAAAAAATTTTAAATGACTATTACAACCCTTAAAAAATAACATATCTGAAGGGTTTACAGTATAGTCACAACTGATAGGAAGCTGTGTGTTTTGTTTTAATGAAGTGTTTAGAAAATTTATCTCAAATGATCCACAGAGCAGTGCTATTTAACTTTTGTATTTCCACACATGAATTAGCACAAAAAGTCCAGTTTTCTCTGACTGATCAGATATCTTCCACCAGCCTTCTATTTAACATTGAAATCTCAAAATGTCTTAATAAAAATTGACATAAACCCCTGAGTGCAGGACAGGTGATGATAATTTTTAACTGCTCTCAATGGCATACCCCAAAATTCCATTAAAGTCAAAATGATGTCATCATTGGGGACATGTGGAGCGACATCACCTCCGATTTCACAGGGACTTTGACACAAGTTAAGGTGATGTAGGGCGTTTTCATTTTGGTTCTTTCTTACTTTGAAAAATAATAGCTTTATAATAAGCAGCTTCACATTATTTAAATGCTCAAAAAGGCCACTCACTCACACTGTAGCTGGGTTAATATTAATATATATATATATATATATACACATGTGCAATTGACAGCCGAAAAGTGGCTCCTATGATTTTAAACATCTTCACTGGGAAAATTATAACTTGGATTATAAGTCCCTAAAAACTCAGGTTACCTCAGCTTGGGCAATTGCATTTTGTTTTCTGATTGTATATTTAACCATCAAGGTATTTCACTTTCTGCAGCATAAACTGACCTATTAATTTAGTTAAATTTTGAAAGAAAACAATACTTAAATCTGCAAGATAGCCCCGTAACAGAAACTTTCCCCTGGCTCAGAAAAACGCAAAAGCTTTGTTATTTCCATAAGATCCTTAATACTTTGAAAAAATAGCTTATTTAAATATGCAAAAGAAAAAAGTTATTCTAATTTTTAAGTATTTTGCAGTGCATAAAATCTGTGTTTCATTATTACAAATCATTAATGAAATGTGCATTAGTGAAAGCGTTAGTTTCAGTAAGTTTGGCATCAGTTTTCCCCCCAATCAAACTAAATTATCATTAGTCACTGACAAAGCTAATCAAATACAATAGTGGACTTGTTTTTGCATAAAACACTAAGCCAGTGAAGGAAGGTCTGGTGTTTCCTATAGAGCAAAAAGAGTAGAAAGTTCTCCTATGGCACGCTGTCAGTCTCCTCAGCCTCCACCAGGCAGGACTGGTCTGTGTCCAGGACTCGGAACGGAGGGTGGTACTCGAATGCTGTCAGGATGGTGGAGCCAAGATTGTGCTTCTGGTGCAAAAACCAAATCACTGCAGAGACGCCCACGATAGCCACCACGCTGAGAATGACCAGGGCGGAGATCAGTGCGCTGGGTTCTGTAAAGAGCAAGAAACAATGCAAGGAAGGTCCCAACTCGAAAAATCACAGGAGAGATGAAACTCAAAGAAACAACAACAAACAGCTCAAAAGGTGGACTTACTCTGTTTGGTTTTCTCTGCTTCTGAAAAACAAAAATCAGAAACAATATTATTAAAGATCAAACACTCAAAACAAACCCAAACAATAACTTTGTGTTGCTTAAAAAAGGGTCTCACTCTGAGCTGCTTCGCAGACCACACCGTTCTCCACGTCCTCCGAGCAGCTCACGTTTTCCCACTTTCCCGTGTCGCTGTGCAGAGCCACGCAGGTTTCTGTTGGCAGGAGGTCCGATGGGTCCGTGCTCTCCCAGTTAGTGAAGGTGACGGGATTCTCGTCTAACCACCTCATGTTATCACCTGAGCAGAAAAAAATCAGCGCTACTGTAAAAAACTGCTACGAACTTCCTTGTTTTCTTTAAAACAAACACCTTCTCTTCAAATCTGATATCCATTAACTTGGACAGCATGTTTTCACAAACCTCTGTTTACACGATACTTACCGTTTGTGTCATAATACATTCCCATCCACATGGTGACAACTTCTTTCCACACTTCTCGGCTATATTTAATGACAAAGTCATTTTCGTCTGCACTCTGGATGGTCAAAAGGCCTGAGAGATTGTAACAGAACAAATATAAGAAAAAACATTATGTAGCCTTTTAGTTTTAGAATAAAATATTTTAAAACATCTGATTTACCAAATCCTCGGCAGAGGGATCTTGCTCTATCAAAGGTGTAGCTCTTGACAATGTCTTCTTCTCCGTGGACAAAGTGGTAACATTTGCCTCCATATGGCACCCAGGTTCGTCCATCTGCAGGACAATCTGGAAAAAAAAACAACATCTTTTAACTTCTCAGCATTTAAAACCAACGACTTAATATAAGAATTGTAGAAGCAGCCATTTCACATCAAGTATTTACAAGTTTGTGACTTCAAAATACCAAATTTCAATCTTCTCTCTCAATTTTCTTTTCTCAAATTCAAATTACAGATCAAGCTCATTATCAATTATCAATGCTCACTTACTTTTTAATGTGAGGCAAACTAAACTTGAATTTATTACATTGATATTGCTGCTATTGGATAAATATACCCGTTTGTGTTTTTATGGAGAGCATTTTGAAAAAAAAGTGACAAAAGGAGCTTGTGACCACCCAGGTTTTCTTCATTTTAAAAGAACAATGTATTATTTCCTGAAAAGTTGCATTTTTGAATAACAAAAATGAACCTATGGAACTGTAAAAGTGTTGTGCAAAAAATTTAATACATTTTAGTGCTTTTATTAGAATTAGGGATGTAAGTGGCAGCCAGACGCTGCTAATTAAATACACTTGATTACTATAGGATATTAGGACCTTGATAAAAGTAAAAAATGTAAGTTTACTTGTTGCTAGCATTTAGGTGTTTGTTAGCACAAATTTAAAAAAGAAAAACTTGAGTATTAATCAATATGGGAAGCTCAAAAATGTGGATGTTACAAAATGTTACAAACACAACAAAGCAGTGTTACAAAAACTGCCCATCTTCTCAGAAGCAATGCTGCTGTAAATTGCGTCAATCCAGCAGTGCTCAGAGGAAACGACAACAAAAAACAACAAACAAAACTCAAAATTTATATGTCAGACTCTAGAGGCCTCAGCATGTTATGTGTAAGTCAGTAAAATTGAGCAGTATGACTTGGTTTTACAGTTACAGAAGAAAACGACCTCTCTTGTGAATCTAAAACCAAACATGAGATCATCTGTCTGGCAGTTGAAGCCAACTCACATGTGGTCTTGCAACAGGCCAAAGATTTCGAGCACATCAGCAAAACAACAAGAGAATGACCGGAAATTAAAATAATCAATGAGCTGTCAAAGTCCAGAGCTCAACATGATAGAATGCAGCAGTGGGACCACAACAGTGCTGTGTGAAGGAATGAATGTTGTCAAACCTCAATGGACTGAACAAATGTAGTAAACAATGGGACAAAAGTCCCCCACAATGATAATAGAGACTGATACAGGAGTGTATCTTGAATAAGTTACTGATTATTTGTTTTTTTACCCCATAGACCACTTTTGTTTCATTTTTGTTGTTTTATAATGGCAGCATAACATCAAGTTATTCATCTGAAATGATATTTATTAAACTGAGGAAACAGTAAGGACCGTTCCTTCATCACAACTTTAAGAAGTTACTGTGCAGATTCAACCTGTAACATTTGACACAGAAAAGCAGAGATAAATGACATCACTAGCATTGGTTCTGCACTGTAACTCCTGCCTATAAATTGTAGGTAAGCTCATAAGTAACACAACCTTACGAAAGCTGATTTTATGCTGTGAAACTCTGATTTAGCCTCTGGTTCTTGTAGTTAAAAAAGGAAGACCACAGTAGAAAGGACCCCCTGTAGGACTTCCAGAAAAATAAAAACATTTCCTGCTGTCAGATTGTTTCTTTAGACTACATGTTTTCAAGCCTGTTCAGGAACAGCATTAAGGGGGGGGGGAGTCACTTTTATGTGGACTTACAAACGTTTTTACGCATAGATGTGACTTTTTGTTAGCATAAATAAGAATATTTCTCCCCTCTAATATGGGTTAAACCTGCCACTGTATTATTTTATTTTAAACTTATTATGTGGGTGCAAATAATAAATCTGTAACCTCCAAATGTATCTTAAAATGTTACCACCATTTTTTAACATTTCAGGGCAAAAACAGACAAAAACACAGTTCTATGAAGTTTAATGATTTGCTTCATGACTCAACTTTGACTCATGAAGTAAATCAGTTGCATCTTGTGACCACTGTTCCCCTTTACCAAAGAACTGTTTCTGAAATGGTCACAAAACTTTCTAAAATGTATCTTTTGTAGATTTTAGTTTGCCTTTTAAAATGAAATCAGACACATTTACCTGTTTGGCCACATTTGTCGTATAAATAAACAAAAAATAGGTGATAAATAAAGTGATACTGTCCTGAATTTCTTGTTTGTTCTTCACCACGTCGTCAAAAAGCTAAAAATATTTGAGGTTTTGTTTTCGATTGGCATTAAACAGATGATGCTAATTATAATAAACTCGTAACGTCAAAGTGTTTTATCAACAAAACAAACAACGTGACATTTTGAACATTTGATACGAGCGCGTGCGCGGCGACGATGTTGGTTTATACTTTTTAAAGTTGATAAAAACAACTGGTTTAATTTTACACGTGTTTTATCGAGAAGACGAGCGCAAAGTTCAAAGCCCACAGGCCTACTCGAGCGAAAACCACACGTCTTCACAACAAACAACACCGAGTTCGTTGGTTTAGCTAGCAGCTAATATTTTAAACTCACCTCCCGCTGAAACCGACGGCAGGCCGACGCACAGGACGAAACCACAGCTTATGAAGAACAACGACACGGAACGGAGACTTTTGTTCCGCGGCTCCATGACAGCAGCAGAAAACCTGCAGCACCTCTCGAATTTTTCAGACTGTTGCTCTCTGCTCACCAACAACATGAGCAGAAATCCCACCCACCATCACCTCCACCCACTTTCTACAGCAGGCTCAAAAACAAGGTCTGGACAAAAAGCACAATATATCTACACCCAGGCACCTAATTAACAATAAAGCATCAAAATAAGGGCGACAAAATTATTATTTAATGCAATTTAAATTTTTAGATTGTTAGAACTATTCCAGGAGTGTGATTACACAGTTTGTGAGTTACATACATTAACCTGTAGATGGCGCTGCAGGCAAAACAACTAGAAAATTCTGAGCACTGACTGCTCAATAAAGTTAGAATATCTATGGTTAGTATATGTTATTTTAAATTAGTTAAATGTAAAAATATGCTTTTAATGCATGCCTTTTTTGGGGCATATTCACTCAAGCATTCTATTGTTTTATTTATTGTGTAAGAAAAAATGGAATTGAGATATAGATTATTTTAAACAATTATTTTATTTGAATTTATTTTAAATTTTAAAGTGTTTTATTTTCCCAAAATATAATGAAAAAGACAATATTTTCTAATTAGTTGAGACTGTAAAATGTAAATAAAAGCATAATGGGGGACATGATATTGTTAAAATTATTAGTAAATACATTTTAATAAAATAATGATAAATGTAAATCACAATGTGATTTAGATAAAAGCGTCAGCTAAATGGAATCAACTTAAACATAAAATAATATTAATATAATATAATTATGATCATGATTTTTTTCTAAATAAATAACATTTTGTATTTGAAAAGAGTCAAAACTTCATGGATTTAAAAGAACTGCAGGAAAAAGATCTAGTTATATGTGATTTCAGCTTTACAACAGTTTGTTTTACTCCATCATATTTTTTCTTTATAAAATAAGTATACTAGATTCAACCTTTAAATACTTTAAAGTGTTACGTAAAAAACATTTTGCTGTCCTGATGAAGGCCCTTAGTGGCTGAAACTAGTTGACGTTTTTTTTAATCATCTAGCCATGGTTTAATAAAGGCTTTTTAATTTTACCCTCCTGAGTGCCTCAGTTTTTCCCTTTTTTGACACTTTAAAGTGTTATTTAAAACAACTGTAAGCTACGCTGAAGGAGGCTCACTTTTTAACAAGATTGAGATATTGTAACAGTTTAAAAATGTATTAAAAAGGATTGACAGATTAATGGTGTCAATAAACATTAATTAGTCATTGATAAATGTAGATTCTCTGCAAAGTGGAATCAAAACAAGATTGTTTAAATGACTCACTTCTCCTTCTGTGTGGATGGTATTCAGGGTTTGCAGTAATGATGTTTTAGTATTTTTTTTGTTCTGTTAAAAATACACAATGTTTAAATGCTTTAAACATCTTGCAATATTTGAAAAATCCTGCTCAACATAAGTTCACACAAAGCTATTGTTCATTTATGTTACCAAATTAGACAATACATGATTTGCATTATAAGAACATTATAAGAACAATGCAGTTTTCTGCTTGATGTTGTGAATATATTAACATATTTCTAGAGATGAATGAGTTTTGATTGTTCTATAGTTGATTAAAGTAATGACACGATGAATGTGGCATGCAGTAAAGTGATGGAGGGATGGGTTGTGTTAAGGGGGAAAGGGAGGCTTTAACTCCACTGTTTGCAGGCGCATGTGGCACAAACACAGACAGCTGGAGCGTGAGTTTTGCTCCTCGTCTGGAGCTCGTGGCTCCCCGTAGGGTGGCACAACACTCTGCAGGGTACCGTGGGGGGGACCCATCTGCCTTGGAGAGGCCTGCTCACAGACGGCTACGTCCAAGCAATTAGAGCCTCCCCCATGCACCCGCCCTGTACGCTGTACCCTCCGATACCCAAACCCACCCTGTTCAGGCCACAAATGTTGTCAGCAATACCATGTGACAGTGTTGGGTTTAGTTCTGACCAGGCCTTCACCTTCTGGGTGGAAACAAAGTCATTCATCAAAAATATTAGATCATCCCAGCAGGATGAAGCCATCTCGCTCAATGGAGCAATAACATGAGTGAAACTTCAGTTTTAGAAGACTTGAAAAGCTGGGATTATATGAAAAATGCATCATATTTTAGACTCTACGCACTAACTTTGATTCATGCTTTGAATCAGATCTCATTAATTGTTGGAAATTGTTTGAATATTAACAAGACAAGAAGCCAAATTAGTGACTGTTTTTTGTCAAATATCAATAAAAAGGGCGAAAAATAGAAGCAACATTTATAATTTGACACAATTTTTTTTGTTCATGTTTATACTTTTAGTTTTACAAAAAATTTTCAAGTTAAATAAAGTGGAACCATTTGCATATTTTATTCATTTTTTACTTTAATGTTTGCATGTGCAATCTAGTTTTTTTTTTGCAAACAAATGAATGCAATTTTTTTATTTTAAAATTGTTTCAAGAGCAAATCTTTATGTGTGCATCATTTATAAATTTTAAAATGTTCTTCCTTCTGAAAAATGACTAAAGCTGAGATCGTTTTTTTTATTTTATCATTCTTAAATCACAGTTAAATTATAGCGACATCAAGCTGGCTCAAGATAATAAACTTAAATAAAATAATTTTAAAAAATGGAAGATTTCCCATAATTTAAAATTTGACCAGTGCAATGACTACAGTCAGTTAAAACAGTTCTCAACACTCAGGATAAAATCATTATCACAAACACAAATTTAAAGCTCCTTTTTTCTGGTTTTATTCCAAAAATATCAAAGAAAATAACAGAACAAACCTTTGGCGACAATCTACAGGAGAAAAGGAAAGAAAATAAACACGTGGGCTTTAAAACTAAGAATAAAAAATAAAAACACAGAGGAAGAGAGATTCCTTGAACTGTACATACAAGTTACCTTTGGTAATTGTGGCACAAATTAAAAAAATAGCAACTTTCTTGTAGCTCTGAAAATCTCTTAACTCCTCAAGCTGTCTGTACAAAAATCTTCATAAGTTAGAACATATCCATATAACTTAATGAATGTTCAACGTGATGGTTACGTTTTCTGAGCTGATGTTCTTTAGAAGCACCTCTTTAGCTCTTGACCCAGACTATGGCACTTGGTTCAGACACCACTTAGCAGCATACAACCTCACAATGACAGTATTACTCGTCAGTCTCAGGCATCACAAAGAAATCTCAAGTATAGTGGCCATTACATTTCTTGCACATCCCAGGGAATATGCTATTTAAAATTGAACCAAAGCAAAAAAAAATTGTAACACCATATGTTGTGGTTGTTTTTGTAGGTCTTAAATGATTTAGATCAGCCTCTGGAATTTTCTGTTATAAAAAAAGGCTACAAAACACCAATGGAGACATGTTGCCGCCTCTCCTTATCAGACAATATAAGTTGAGGGAAAGTAAACGGCTGAACGCGGCCATCTCCTGAGTGTGGTATTTGGTCTGGAAGGGCGGGCTGGACCTGCTAACCCGACCTAAATACAGAGGAGAACGAAAACTCTGAGGTAGATAACTGGTCTGACTGACGACCAGGTCGAATCACAGGAGAACACGCTGCATGAATCCAATGTTTTCTACATCTTAACGTTAAAGCATCCTGTCTTTTTCGATGGATCAACTCTTTGAAAGCTTTTATTTTGTAGTCCTTTTCCTCAAATCCGTATAATTCATGTGGCACTTGTTGGAAACCATCTTGCTTGTGTTTGCTCAAACTGTACTAATATCTAAAAAAGCTAACACATTTACAAAAGGCACATTTTGAAAAAAAAAAAAGCAATCAAATTTGCAGACTCACTTATGGTCTGAGTCAAGTGATGCCAATCTTATTATGAATCTTTGATGACAGTTTTGTTTCTTATTAAAAGACGAGGCAATAAAATACACACGTTCATTAAATTTACCCCGAACTGATAGACTTTGTTCTAAACTAAGGTTGTCATTTTGTTTACATAATCAGATATCAGGTTTTTTTCCAGATAAAAAAGGAAACTTGTCCCATGAAAGTGATGAATATCACACAAAAAACGTGTGACTCCTCACTAAAGAAAAAAAACAATTGGAAAAAAAAATTTCCCTGTCTTTCTTCTCCCCCAAATTTTATTTTAGGCTATTCTAAAATGCAAAAATTTAAAAAGGCATGATTAAAAAAGTGACATCCACAAAGGTAGTTACCTAAATGAATATTAAATCCCAGGAAAACAATCAAATGCGAAGTTGTTTAATTAAAACCTTTTGTTTTAAATGTTTGTCTATTTCCCTCTTATTCTAGGGAGAGAAAATTAATCAAATGTTAAATTTGATCAAATCTAATATTGTTCATCTCACTCTTAATGTTTACTGTATGTTTTCACACTGTGGTCTGATGCATTAAAAGTATTAAGGCAAAACTTCCTCAAACAGCAAGATCATTCAGAAATTTTAAAAAAGAAGAAATCAATTTACAGCGAAACAACACTGAACACTTCACCATGGCAACACACACACACACACACACATCAAGCGCAAAACATTTTCAAAATGTCTGTCAAAAAAAATTTAACAAAAGACATATTTACTGCAACATGACGTTTTACTGAATCCTGTGGCAAACCCTTGTAAAAAATAAAAAAATTTCTAGTATGAAAATAAAACTTTTTTGTTTTAAATAGAATATGAATCATTTAATGAACTCAGAAAATGATACCAGAGAAAAGTGTCACTTAAAACATTTGCAAAACCTCTGGAATAACAGTAAAAGTTCCTTAGCGTCCACTGGATTTGTAGACACGATTGTCCAATTGTTACCTCGGCACTACTTGGTTTGTTGGTAGGAATACGGAGAGTGATTGCCAGATGAGTCTACTTGCGACTGTACACCATTTTCCTGCAAGACAGCATGAAAAAACTCTTTATAACTGGGATTTCATTGACATGTAAGAATGCACTGCTATGGCTGCACTCACCTCCACAGATGCAGATGTTGCTTGCATGTGTGCATACTGTGGGAAATACGCTCCTTGCATAGCTGCGTTTGCAGCCATAAACTGCAGGAGAAGCAAAAACATGCAGAAATTATTAACAGTCTAGATGTTTTAGAGTTGGAAAAACAAACTTTTAAATGTGGAAAGGCAATGCGTGATTTCTCTCACCGTTCCTGCACCGCCCAGTGTGAGGTGATTCATCTGCTGTGTGAGAGGGGTCATCATGGAAGTAGGCTGCAGTGACACAGATGGGTCCATAGAGGGAGATATTACTGCACCCTTTAGGGACAAAGAAAGGAGGCGTGCATGCAGTACAAAGTATTAAAATGTCAATGTTCATCTCTAAAGGTAAAATATGTTAAAACAAAAAGTTGCCACCACAGGAGCTCCATCATATATTAGTTTTAAATACATTAAGGGGACCTGAGTAATCTAAGGTCCACCGTTGAGCAAGCTGTCTATAAGCATCTTGGCTGGCCTGAACCAACTGGCTCATTTTCAAATCCAAGAAAAAGGCTTCTTTCTCCATTTAGAGCCATCTGTTATAAAATATTAAGCATCTGTCATTACAGGCACTCATTTCTAAAGAGTCTCCAAAGACGTCGATTTTACATTCCTACACAGACGGTTCAGTCCTTTAGTTTCACCTTATGCACATATCGTCCATACTGTGTCTGTTTACAGAAAAAATGTTTCAGTTCTGTTGCAACCACAGAGGGAAATATTTTGGAAGAATGGAATAGATGGTAAAAAGAGAGAGGGATGAGATGTGGCTCTTACAGGATGCTGCATGATGTAGGGTTGATGAGGCATCCAGGAAGCGTTCTGCATCTGGAACATCAACAATCGGTAAACTCATTGTTACTCTGCAGAATAGAGAAACTACCCAACAGAATTCTGATCCCAAATCAAACAGTTTTTACATTTATTTTAAGAAATGCAAGTACTGATAACCTGATACGCCGAAACTGGAGACATGTAGGGAGACATGGACGTCTGTGTGATCATCCTGCTTGAAATACTGTATGGAGCAGGAAAAAATCTGTGGACGCAGAATTAAATCACAAAATGAGGAGTGTGACGCACACCGAGTAGCTGCTCTACGTGTTAATCCAGTTTACCCGTTTTGCATAGCAGCTGTGCTGGGGTCATATGTCAGGGTCATCCCAGCCTGAAACAAAGGAAGTCACATATTTAGCCATTAAAGAATGTAGTTTTAAGCTGCAAAAATAAAGACAAAAACGGTGATGTTAACTATAGACAAGTAGCCTGACAGGTGCTTGTTTTTGTCTGTGCTGCACAGATGTCACCAAAAACGTACATAGAGGAGATTTTGGACAAAAAAACTGAGATATATGATTAAATCATAAAACATTACTCTAATCTACTGGGAATTGACTTGTTTCTCAAACACATTCTGAAGTTAAACTTATATATTTGCAGAACTGTGACTTGTTTGTGCCTTTGCCTAATCTCAGATCAGATGCATGCATGAAAAATATGTAGATTGAGATTCAGATTTTGATACCTGAAGTTCACATTTGGACAAGCATGCAATGCAAACCTATGACGTCAATTAAATCTATGCAGTCAAACATTAGTCAGCAGAGGAGATCTCAGACTGGAAACACCCTCACTCCATCCTGGGTCCCACTTACCAATCTAGAGTCACCGTCTCTTGCCCAGGCACGACCATTCTGACCAAATTTATTTTGACTTTGTCGCTTTTTTTGCCCTCCATCAGCAAACTTGCACAACAGTGGTTCAGACGATGCTAAAGAAAAAGGAGTGTAAAGATTTCTTTAACATAGTACAACACACACACTGTTTACATTTGCTTTCTATGTAGTCATTCAGGCCAAAGCCAGAGAGCACATATATATTAACCAGCCTGGGAACTAAGACATGTAATTTGGCAACTGTGGAGCTGTAATCCTCTCCCCTTTCTAAAGAAGGCAAGGCCAGCAGAGACTATTTCAGTCTGATAATCCAATTAAAAAGCTTAGAGAGGGAGTGGAGGCACACAGAGCTGCTTTCTCTCATTGCCTTTGTCTTTGCTCTGCCACTTCAGGCTGAGTGCATATGATCTCTTCACCTCCAGACTCACTGACTCCTGTTGGATGCATTAATCATCTGGACAACCACTTTATCCCACTGATACAGCTCCACCCATAACTGGAGCTCAGACTACAGCCATCATGGTCAGAAACCAGTTTACGTTTAGATATATTTCAGAGAACACGCCTACGTGTGTTATATTCTTACCTGGAACACCTGCAGGTGTTTTAATGAACTTTCCATTAAAGTGAGAAATTACTGCCTCACATTTTTCTGTTGATTCCATCCTGCAGGTATGAAAAAACACACAGAAAAGATAACCATGTCAGTGATAACTCCTGTAACCAGGGCAGGCAGGTGCTTTCCTAAAACTGCTTCCTGTACACCTTGGTGGAAGTGTCTCTGCATCACAAAAAAGATGTTATCAGCCTGTCCATACGGTGCACGCAGCAGGTTGTGCAATGCACATTTGTCACTGTGCCAAACACACACCTTTAGGAGCACACCCTGATAAAAACTTCTCTGTGTCCCTGATTCAATTTTTGCAGACAGGTCAGTCAAATGTCAGGTTATTCAAGTACAACTGCTGCACACCAGCATTGCATACTGTAATTAAATCTCCTGCTCATTGTGAAACAGTTTTCTATTTGTCCGTACATGCACGGATCCTCTTTTACTGATAAAAGACTTGTGCTGTAGTTAGTTGTAAAAATCTTATCTCACTTTATAATTAGCAACTGCCTTAAAATAGATTTAATCTCAATCCTAAACTTTAGTATTTAAATTTGTGGTGAGATGATGTTCCTCTGCAGATTTTCATGCCTACGATTGTGAGAAGGAGACTCCCATTTGTCTCTTTTCCTGTCCCTGGCATTGCTTCTGCAACACTGTTCTCTTCCTGTTTAGTTCACTAACATCCTTGGGAAAAAATGCAAAAAATTTCCTGCAAACAATATAACAAGGTAGCCAAACAGCAAAGGAATGCCGTCATCAAGCAGATATCAGCTCTTTTATTCTTTTAAATAAATGCAACACATTTCTGGTATTTTATGAATAACTTTTACGTTTGACACCAGAAAAACTTAAAAATCCAACCTTGCAAAGCCGACTCCTCTGCTGACTCCACCCGAGTCCCTCAAGATGCGCGTGGATATAACTTGACCAAAATGTTTCAGCATATTCTCCAGCTCCTGCTCGTCCATAGATAGAGGCAAGTTGGAGATGTATAGATTTGTTGGGTCTTGTTCTTGTTGCTGTACAATGAAAAAAACACACAAGTAGACAGATAAGGCAATAAAGCATTAGAAGAACATTCAAAACAGACCTGGAAAAAGCCAAAACATTCAGGTTAGATATAAAACGGGTGGAAAATAAAGGGAATTTCCAGATAATCTACACCTGGAAATGCCTACTCAGGTATTAGATTGCTCGTGACTTCAGCTGTGAGGTTATCGTGTTCCAGTTCATCTTAACGAGCTGTCACTGTTCATGGTTTTAGGTCCTAAAGGGTAAAAAGAAATTTCCATGAAGCATGTGAAGACTAAAGGCTCTTTTCAGCTGACATCCTGCTGATTTTTAACAGCATCAGCAGAAACACGAGACTCTGCTCGTCTCGTGGAGAAGCCTTATTATTAATATTCATCGGTCCTGTGGTGCTTAGAGTCAGCAAATGATAAGTGACTGCAAAAGCAATGCAGAACAAAGAATTTCCCAGTTAAAGAGCAATGCAAGAGTTTAATCAGAGCATGCATAAATACAAACACTCAAATATTTAATAGCATTTTCTGCAACATGCAGATCTTTGGGGATAGAGTTGATTATTACCGTTTGACATTTAATTAGAATTAATACTTATTTGTGTTTGTTTGTTTGTTTATTTAGTCGTGACTTTGGAGATAAAACTGAAATGATGTATCCCATGTAGATAGTCAGCAGCTCATCTTTTCTTCAGACATTCTCCGAGTAACAAAGACTGGAAACTTGGGTCACTTCTCACCACATTCCTCTGAAACAGTGTCAAGAGAAGAACTACTGAACTGTTCCTGAGTGAGAAAACAAACAAACAAAAACAGGAAAAAAAACAAACAAGCTTCTGCAGCTTTGACAATGAAACACAAATAACTCACACTTTATAATGATTTTTGCTTTGCACAGTAAAAACAAATGCAACTTGAGCTTTTAAATTTTAAATATAAACATAAAACAATAGGAGGTCTTCTTAGGAAGCAAAGTTCATGGGTAAATGTAGACTGCTTTCTACCATAAGTGAACAAATGTCCCTGAATCATGCCCGTTACCATAACAACACACAATTATCTTCTTCCTATTTTGCTTTCAGAACAAGACATTTGGGCAAATATCCTTTTTTAAAATATATATTTTAATAAAGCTCTCTTCTATTACACATATCACTATGACAATACCAAAACACAGCAAATGGACTTAGAGATTAATTAAGCATCTACGAAGTTCACCATGTGCACCAAAAAGCCAAATATTTCATATCTTATTGTTAAATATGTTCACTTCAATGTGCATCTGACAATATCAGAGAAATAATACTGACAAAAGTTTAATGTTTTGAAATAGTTTGAAGTTTTGAGTCAGAGCTTACTGTGCAGCATATACCCTTACAGCCAGGGATTCCTGTCATGCTATTCAATTCTACGAGGATTAGGTTTAAACTGCCTGCCCAGCCAGTCGGAGGACAGCAGTGGCTGACCTGCATGTATTTGATATCAGGATTAGTTCATAATGAATCCTTTACCTTTGCCATCTGAGCTTGGACTCCGGTGCTCTTCAGGGCAACCACGGCTTTTTGAGCTGCGGCTGGGCTGTCGAAATCTACGAAACCATATCCTGAGGAGTCAAGGAGCACAATTACAACAGCTCAGACACTCATAAATCCACTGCTTAATATTGTTTAAATGCTTCCTTATTAATTATCAGTGGACTATTAGTTGTATTTAAATGGGCGGGCTTTGTTTGTGCATGTGTGTAAAAGTTGGGCTAAAAAAATGAGCTGAGGATGCAGAAACCAGAGGCTCAGGTCAGCCTTTTGTCCTGTGGGGGGCGAACAGGGTGCACCTATAGGTTTTGGTTTCTGTTATAAACATTTCCTCTAGCACCAGCCAACCTATCAGAGCTCTCTTATCTAAAATAAAGGTCACTCTGTTGCTAAACCTTTATTTTAAATTCTTGTTTTAGCTACCGCTCCTTTACAAAAACTGGAGGTTTTGTTCAATATGAAGTTACACAAACCATCACTGAGGTCTATTTATAATTCAGCGAGAGCATCACAAGATCTTTATTGGTGTCCCCTTACACTGTGAGCCTTTGATTAACTGGCATCTGTGTAATCCTGAGCAGAGTGACACAGCAATCCTCTAATCTCAAGGCTGCTGCTGAAAATCAGAGAGTACCTCTTCATTAAGAGGCGAGGACTGGACCAGGACAAACCATGTCACTTAGCAGGAAAAGAAACCATTTCTTCCAAGGAAGCATTACCAAGCATGAGTCATGACACACACAGACACAGACAAGCGTTTAAAATAACAGCAGCCGATAGGCAGCTAGTTGTCTTGTTTTCTGAATCACCTGAAACCACAGATCTGCTGAATGATTTGACATTTAACAAGATTCATTCAATTATGTTGGAGGAACTTGGAGAAAATGAAGAGTTTTTCTGGTACAAATGAATAGAACATTCACACACCTTTACACTTATTTGTAGTCTTGTCCAGAATGGCTTTTGTTGATACGATTTTACCATACCTGAGGAAGGAATAGGAACGAGAAGTTTTGTAAGCAGGGCCATGAACCAGACACAGCCAGTTAGTTATAAAACACACTCACTCACAGACAGAGGGAGGATTGAGCAACAATCCATGACATCAGTGCAAAAATATGAGAAACAGGAAGTGGTTTCTAAGTGGAACTGAAAACCCCAGAATGTGTACAAAACACTAATCTCAACCAGCCCCTTTTTTATGTTCAAGCCAATTTGATCAAAGTTTATAAAAAAAAAAAACTTTTAAAGGAGAAGCGTCATTATTTGGCACCAACTTGGTAAAAGCCTCGTACTTTTAGGATAATCAAATGTTATTTTCTTTCTATAAGATGAGTCATCTAAACAAATGGTCTATAAAAGGCACAATAAATCTTTACTAGTATATATTTAGGCATTTGTTTCTGACTGGCAGCTGGCTTTAAGTACAAGCAAACAATAGCCTCAGAAAAGCAGACATTAAAAACTCCCTAATCTTGTTTATGTTGTTGTCATGGTTTCAAAAGAAACTTTACAGACAACACAGGAACCAAAGGAAAGTGCTCATGATAACATCTAAAAGAACAATGTCATTTCTAGGATGACTAATGGAGTTTTAAAAATAAAAAAGTGTTTAAGTTATTAGTAAAATTCACAATTTGGCTTAATAATTTTGATTTGTCCCATGGAGTTGCTGGCTGGCAGTCGTTTTGTGTTTTTATCTTAAAAGTTTGTAAATTTTATGATTCACTTACAACATTTTTCAAACAAATTCAAGTAATCTAAGCTGCTCTTTTGGCCTAAGGTTGAAAGCCACATTGTAGCTTGCAATCTGGACATTTAGCTAAGGATTATAATGAATACAATACCAGGTGAAAGCGCATGAACTTATGACCTTATAGTTGCTACACTCTAAACTCCAATCATGCAGAAAGGGCATGTTTGCTCTTGAAGAGCTTTTACAGTCTCTTCTAATGTAACTGTACATATAATTTGCTTAACATTACTTTAGATTTAAACATTAAGGACATTTAGAAAATCTGAGCACATACGAAAATAAAAAGTCGATGTCACCCCCCCCCCTGTCTCGTTGGGTTATATAGGAAGTGGTAAAACACAGTCTTTGATGGGAATTCACTAAAAGACAACTAAAACCGTTTGAACACTTTTTGATCCAAATCTTTTTCATATCAGAATCTATAAAAGACTTAAAAGCAGGATGAACAAACAATCAAAATACAGATTTTTAAATTATGGCTTTTCAACAGAGATAAAATATCAGTTTTGAACAGACTTGACTTATATAACAAGTACATATGAAGTAGCAACCTCAGGCTGTGACCTTTAATATCTGCATACCAGATTTATTAAACATTTCTACTTTTTTATGCTCTACCGATTCCTGCTAAAGGCAAATCCTGTTTTCTTTATTTTTTCTTAATTTCATATAACATTGAAACCTTCTACTCAATTTATTACCGTGTAATGTAAATTTTTAAAGCAACATTTTTTTAAATCAAAAATTTATATTTAATTTAATCATTTTGCTCTCCAGTTTATGTCAATAAATGACTTTCATTGCAAACTGAAACTAAACTGGGCTAAAAAAAAATCAATGGCTGCCCAATAGCTGATAACAGAAAGAGGAAGTGTTGTACTCACGGCTGACACAGCTTGACCAGGTCGTGATCTGTGGTTGAAGGGAGCAGGCCTCGGATGTAGAGGTTTGTTTTGCTGAGTTGCTCCCAGCCTCCAGTGCTGCTGCTGCTGCTGTTGTTGGTGCTGCTGTTGGTGCTCGGGCTGGGCGAAGCCATAGGGTGTGATGGTGGGGCAACAGGTGGCTGAAGGGGTGAAAAATTCAACATGAATGAAAATGGATGGAATTTATGTAGTAAAATTGCATCAAATGTGCAAAATGTACATTTTCTGCATGTCATCATATAAAGTAGAGGAGTTTAGGGTGAGAATTCTTGTTTAATTAGTCAGGCTTCTTTAACAGTCTGCACAATGGGGTCCATATAGGGACCTGCAGCACTGACAATTAGCTCCTGCCTCGATGTATTGGGGGTCAAAACAGCAACTAAAAAATTTGTTTAATTAGTATTTAAATATCAATACTTCTTAAAGATTCCCCATCCGAGTATCAGGGGGAACATTTGCACATTCCAAAACCCAGATTTCCTGATCTAACAGGACTTTTCCCTACAGGGATTTGTCCTCCTTTCTACTATCTGACACTGATTATCTTCCAGTTTCTTTGATGAGTCCCAACCCGAGAGGAAGCTGATGGAATCCCAAACATGAAGTGGTGACAGGATTGAGCAACCCAAGTCAGGACTTCAGCCTAGAGGTTGTTCTCTTATGACTGACTGGTCAACTGCCACACATGCCTCCAGCATGAAACAACTGTTTTCCTTTTTTTTTTTTAGGTTAATTGGCGACTATAAGTACTTAATTGCCCCACTGGACACCCGTAGCAGCAACTGGTAACTGTGATCATCTAAAAGAAAAGTGTTTCTTAGAGGTTAAATTGTAAAATATAATCTAACCACAATGAAAGTTGTAAATCAAAATAACTTGAAAAACTATTACTTAAGTTCAGCCTCATTTCCCAGTTTTCTGTTCATTTGTGAGGGAATATAGTTTCATGCATCTGTCTGGCTGCTGAGAAGCAGGCGGCACTGATGGTGAGAGACGGGGATGGGGAGAGGATGGCATCTTATCAGCCAGCTCCAGACCAGCAGAGCCGTCATAGTCTCTCCGGAAATACACACAAGGTTTCCAGTAACAGGCCTCGCCCATGAAGCTCTATAGCCACAGGACACCATGAGCAGGGCTGCATAAATGGGAACAAATGAATCTTTTCATGAAACAGAGTTGTTGTTTTTAAATCTAAAGCTGATCTGGAAAAAAGTGGGCTCATATTAGGTCAAGTATGGTGTTAAATTATATGCAGTAGGAAAAAAATCCTAATAGAAGCTAAGAAAACATTATGAAAAGTGTTTACAGCATACTGAAACATCCAGGGGAGAATGAACGGCTTATATCTGACTGAAACTAATGCTGATCAAACTGAAAAAAAAAAAAAACCTGTGAATAATCTAAACCAACCTAACTGAAACTGATTTGCTTAAGTTACTCCAACCTGTGGAGGTGATTAATTCATGAGTAACTAAAGTCAACATGCATGTGATGGGAGGTTCAGCATGTCTTCCTCCTGGACCTCAGTCTGAGCAATAGATCCTCATTATTTATGGAGGATTTTACATGTAAGTATTTAAAGCTCGTAAATACAAACATTTTAACGCTCGTGTTTGGTCAAACTGACTTTTAAAATCAGTCTAAAAGCGTCTTATTTCATTAAATGTGTATTTATTTACCTGTTTTCGATACGGAGTCCTCAGAGGGTTTCCAGTATTTGCAAAAATCATTCTCAGACAGTAGTTGGGGGTAGTTTTATGTTAACAAAAATTTCACTAAAACATGAAACTCCAGGTCTAGCAAGTTGAAAACTAGTAGAGAAACGTATCCTCTTTAATCCGCTAAAAGAGAAAAAAGGTCGTTTCTGTCCATACTTGCTGTATTCATATCCTTGTTATCGACTATCAGGTAATAAAAAACCTTCGTAAATTGTCCCAACTTCGGAGGCCCAGCCCTGTTTGTCTGACTGGCGGCTTCATTGATCTGCAGTCACCGCTGCCTGGACCGACGACGCTGCTTCCGTGGACCGAACCATTTTACTGTTTTCGTAGGGGGGGTGGCTTTCTAAAAGCTCGCCAGAAAACGAAACAAATGTTATATTTGAAAACTAATTTTAAATTATATAGTGTATTAATGTGTTTGAAACGTAAAGGTTTAGGCTTTTTTTTTTCTTGTGTATTTAAGCAAAACTAAAAACACGGAAAGAAGTCTCCCCCCTGTGATGTCGTTGGTTTAATGAAGGATGCATACCAAACGTTCCTGTGAGTCTCAGGTGGTCCTGTCCTGGTTTGATAGCTTGTGTGTTGTTTACACGAATATTGAATATTTGTTGTTAAAAGTATTGTTAATTGTGGTTTTTGATAGCTGAAAGGAAAAAGGTAATATTATCTGATTAAAAAATAACACTACGTTGAAGGGTCATGCATTACTGTGTTTTAAAGAGAATGGAAACAGGATATCAAGGTGTTAAATGCCTCTCTTATAGCATCATTAATTTATTCAGCCATGCACGTAAAGCTACAGATAGTAGGCTATCTGAGTTTTATTTATTTGAATGTATATATTGTTTGCCTAATTCTCCTTCTATTTATTTATGTATATCAATAGGATTATACCATAATCACATAATATGATTTAAAACATTCACCTTCATCTGTCAGACCTTAATAAATAATGCTAAACAGTTTTAGAATATTTCCTCTGTCCTGGGTTCAAATACACAACATGCATCAGTTACAAAACACTGACAAATGCATTTAAATTATTTTACAGATAATTCAAATTGACTGTTATGTTTTTTTTTTTTGTTTTTTGTTTTTTTAGAAAATGTATTTTTACAATAAGCATTTTACCAAAGAAACACAAACTTGCATTTAGTTGGTGACAGAATAGAAACCTCTGGAAATAAAAACTAATTTGGGTCTAAACACCACAGGGAAACTGGGAAAATATGTTTTCCTGCTTGTTTCACAATCTGATCCTTTAAGAGCAGCGTTGATGCAGACTGAAATTTTGCTGGAAGAGGCGGCTTCTATTATGGATTTTGTCCTGTATGACCCTCTTAATGTGAGTGATGGTTGGTTGTGGGCGTAAAATGCGCGCAAGTGTTTCTTTATTGGAGCAGGCAAAATGGGGCTATAAATCAAAGGCAATTTAACACCTGATTAGAAAACCAATATTGTTCAGCTTTTATGCTCCCCCTAAACAGCTTCTTTAGGGGTCAGCTGTCATGTACGATCTGTGCATTGCATGCCCTTTCACAAACTCATCAAACAACATAAGTGCAATTAATACAGCAGACATTTGTTGAGCGATGCTGTACTCTGGATGTATAAAAGTAATCACTGAAATGATCCTCAAGGGTCCACTATGACATCCGTGTCCATGTAATGAACACTTCAGGTTAATGTGTGTGTGGGTAAGTCGACCTAAATGAAACAAAAGGTCACTAGTCTTGTAGAGAGTTCATTAGGCCAGCAGGAGCCATTAGGTCAGGCATTACAGGAAGGGGATTGAGGTCTGATTCAGCACTCTATCCAGGATGCTGGGGGCTGGGTGGGGTCAGGGTAGAACAGAGAGGCAATTGAACCACTTTTTACAAGACCATGAAAGAAAAGGTTATCTCTGATACAGACCTTTACAATGCTAAAACAACCTCTATACGCACAAGAAAAAATTTCCAGTTGTTCCATATAGCCTAAATTATGATGTAATTTGAAGGTAAAGCGTCTAACTGAACATACCACTGAATCCTACTGAGAAAGTTGCTTTAATGTGAACAGAAGAAAAAAGATTACATATATAATCACTTAAACAGGTACAAACATGCAGAGCTGGAAAGATTAACACCAAGATACAAACCCATTCACACAAAAATACACAAACGCACATGCACAGACTGGGTATTTCCAAAGGAAATTATCAAGTGACGTTATTTAAAGGCATTGTGCTACTTGTTCTCACTTAGCTATGAAGTCCTAAAACAATCTCTGGTATTAAACTATTAAATGCAAAGGTGTTGTTTTCAATTTGTACCTCACAAAAATCTAAAAACAGCATTTAAATCCTCACAGTTTTCGCACTCGCAAGAGGCAGAAAAATGTTCTCTGAATCCTCAGTCTGCAGAGATGTAAGCAAAATGTTGTGGTCAAATGGGAGGGTAGGACTTTTGTAGGTAAACTATACCACCACAGTTTCTGCTGTGTTTTCCTGTATGACATTGCTGCAGTTGCAATGTATTTGTTAATGTTGGTGCATAAGAAAAAGCACACAACGTGTAACGATACTGTTAAGTTGTAATAACCTTTATCCACCACAGGGGGCGTTGCAGCCACATCAGTGCTTTACGTAACATTTAAGTGAAGTTTTGTTCTGTTGGAGTTGTTGGATCAAATGTTTTGACACGTTTCTTACATTCTTACAAATAAACGCATTAAAAATTAGATAGAAGGGGATTTTATTTTTTAAAATCAGTAAATGCATCTTCTTCTCCTGGAAATGTTGAATGAAGGTGATATAAACTGATTACAAGGACTGTCCAAAACCCAGCAATATTATTATTTTGTAGCAGTTTTAGTCAAGCTAAGCTACACTGCAAATGAGTTGTGTCAAACAGAAGGGAGAAAGATCTTGTTTAGCATTCGTTTTTCTTCCCTTTCAAAAATATCTGCACAAAGTGGTTTTTAATTGATACACACTTAGTGGTCTTTGCAGTGCCAGTGCCTCATGACAACTCCTTTCAGCTATTCAAAAATAAATGAATCACTCTACTGGTTCGTTGATGCAAAACCATGGAGAAAGGTTTTGTGATGACTAAGAAATACTTTGCATATCTTAGGTTCAGATAATTATGCACTAAGATGCTTGAATTAAAGGTCTTTTTGTTGCATCAAATACTAGATCCTTTGGTATCTCTTATCATGATGAGTTAACTGACTTGAATAGAATCACTGTGGTCTGCAGCGGTGGAGGTATCTTCAAAAGTTATGAAGGTCACGCAACGTTAGAAAACATGAAATGTGTCTTTTCACAAATAAAAAGCATTTTTATGTGATCATTTCAACATATTCATTATAACTTGCTGTAAAATGGTGAACTCTTTAACTTTTGCACTGTCCTAACTTTTGGTATTCCTCAGGTAAATCTGACCTGAACACAACTTAAGGGTTAAGACAGTTTTGCAATCACATTTCAGCTCTATGAACCTATGCAATATACAAAAATGTCTTTTTTCACTATAATTGTCCACATACATATTAAGCAGGCTCTATTTATGTTTTTTCCTTTTAAGCACACTTCCAAAACTTTTCTGCAAACTTTATGACATATTAGAAATAAGAGCTGAGGTTTATTAAATGTGGAGCTTGGCCTTCCTTTCACAAATGTCAAATGTCCCACTAGAGTAATATGAGTACAAAGGTAGTTCTCTCAGGCTTGACTCTGACAAAACAAAAAGCAGCGCCCCTGGGCTGTCATTGTGTACATTTTGCTGCCTGGCAACTCTCCAAACTTTATTGTAAACATTGTGTATGGTGCTGTTGAGCCATTGTCCACACTGTCACTGCAGCAGTGAATGCATCCACCTGACAATGAAGCCTGATAATTAAAGTTCACATTGACTGAGGGCCTATATGTGACACTGATTGCCGAATTGTCTTGAATGAGGGCGCTAAAGTATGCACACTTCAGTTTATCAATGTGCCTAAAAATAATGGTTAACATAGATAAATGGTCAAATACAGACAAAAATATATATAAAAAAACATTTTGTTCAAAATGATAAGGATTTCATTTGCAGATCGCTTTAAAAAGTCTGCTCCACAAGTTTAAGAATGAACCTTATTGACAGGATTTTTACAGTGTTTACAGTCATATAACCGAAATACAGTTCTCAATAACCAGGGGACTTTCCAAACCCCTCTTAACCTCATAAACCATGTAACTTATGTTGGTTTTTCTGCATCTACACTGACTCTTTTTACAATTTTATAATACAGTTTAGACCTAGACATTCTAATCATTTTATTTCAACAAATTTATTACAAATATTGTAAGTTAATGCTAAACACTTTAAAAGATAACAGGAGAGGTCGAAGAAAAACTGACATTCTTTTATCATCTCTCAGTGGAAAAGATGTGATTCGTTACTTTTTAAGAATGTTTCTATAATATGGGGGGGGGGGGGGTTAGAA